>JASSKH010000030.1:6667129-6859629 GCA_031763025.1 Macrocystis pyrifera
ACCGTCCAACTGCGTTAGTACGTGCCGCGCATGTATATCGCGAGAAGGGGCCGGCACTCTCTTCCCTCGTCGACTCCCGTCGAATAGCGCCTTATCTATGATACCCACGCGATAGCAGGCGCTGTCGACCTAGTGCAGTTGGTGTCCTTTGAGAATAGAAAATCAACACAGAGAATTGAACTCACGTTACCGAAGCTATTAATATGTGGCAGTATTGACCCCACTAGTACCGCAGTCCCGATTTGGGGACAAACCAGTCTAATTCCAAGTGATAGTTTATTCGAGTTCGGGTGTGGCCTCTTCCAGAGACAGCAATGCGGTTGCTATGCAACTGCCTCGTGGGTGCCTTACCATGAACACTGCGTGATGCGATCGTTCCCCTTGTGCGGCGTAGTAAAGGGTCTTCACCCCGCACAAGCGATCTAACTCGGCCGCCGGTTGCGCCGACCGCCAAAACAAAACAAAAAAACTGTATTTACCGTGGTTGTCTAGCTCGCGTAGTGAGCGGCATGTTTTACAGCGTCGTTGACAACCGACGCCAACCCAACCTATACATACATATAGAAGGGAGGTTGTGAAGGAGGGAGGGAGGGGGGGGGGGGGGGGGGGGCATGAAGAACTTGAAGGCTCCCTCCCTACTCTGGGAGTTATGTCTTGTTTGTTTATTTCGCTTTGCAAGCGATCCCTGGTGAAGTTTTCGGGCTTTGCGCTTGCCTTGACAATACGACAGCTTTCTGGTTTGATTTCGGCGGGGCCCGTTGTCGCGCTTGACCGCCCCCGCGCTCCTCCCTCCCACGGGGGCACACACACTGAAAGCTCGCTCCCCCCCCCCCCCCCCCCCCCCCCCCCCCCCCCCCCCCCCCCCCCCCCCCCCCCCCCCGTTCCTCACACACTCACGAATGCCTGCAGCCCACTGTCGAAACCCTCGGAAGGGAAGGCAGGCAGGAGGGCGGGTGTTGAGTATCGGGTAGAGAAAGAAAGTGTTGGAACATGAACGAAAAACGATCGGCGGCAGACGAAAACGCGAAACTGTTTTGAGTTTCTTGTTATAACCCCTTTAGAACCACACCAACATTTTTGGGCAAGAAACTTACTCGGAAATAGTGTGGGATTTTTTTTTTTCTCAGCACTGAGATGATTAGCCTCCAAGGTGAATCGACGGCCGAACACGACCACCACCACCACCACCACCACCACCACCACCACCACAACCACCACCGCCGCCGCCACCAAAACCACCACTACCGCCCCCCCCCCCCCCCCCACATACTATCACTACCACCACCACCACCACCACAAACCACCACCGCTTCCTTTTTCCGTGCTCACCGTTACCATCATCGTCGCCGTCATCGTCACCGTCTTGACCCCCGTCCCTCCCCCCTCCCCCTCCCCGTCCCTCCCCTCTTTACAGGTCAGCGACGGAGCGGCCGCCTCCCTTCTCATGGCGCGCGAGACGGCGGCACGGCTCGGCCTCCGTCCGCTGGGCGTCTTTCGGTCCTACGCGGTGGTCGGGGTCCCGCCGGAGATCATGGGCATCGGTCCGGCGGTCGCGATCCCCGTGGCGGTCGCTCGGGCCGGGCTGGGTCTGGGAGACGTGGACATTTTCGAGCTTAACGAGGCGTTCGCCAGTCAAGCCACCTACTGCATCAAGGTTAGCGCGTGGTGGAAGTTGTGGTAGTGGTGCTTGGGAGGGGGAGGGGGGTGTACTCGGGGCGGGGGGTTGTAGCAGTATATGGTGGAGGCGGGAGGGTTGGGGGGGGGCGTACTCATTTGTTGCTTGCCTTAGTGATTTGACCATTGACCACGCATCCCTTTCGAGACGGAGCACCGTTCCTACTCCTAATAGAGACACCTCCAACAATTGGGCGCTTATTACGTTGTTTCCATATATTACATAGAAACTTTTTGCTAATCTGATCCCCTTCCTGATTTTGTTTTTGGGGGGGAGAGTAACGGTGTACGATGGAGGCGGTTGTTGGAGGGTTGGCGAGAGATGGGGGTAGAGAGTATGCGGAGGGTAGTGTGTACGATTTGGAAAATGATTTTCAACCCGCTTCGTAGAGAATGAAGTGAAGGTTTAACCTTCACGCCCCCCGCCTTCCCCCCCCCCCCCCCGCACACAGGAACTGGGGCTGAATGCGGCGAAGGTCAACCCTAAGGGCGGGGCGATAGCGCTGGGGCACCCGCTGGGATGCACGGGTTGCCGCCAGGTGGCGACGCTGCTGTACGAGCTGCGTCGGACGGGGGGGCGGTTTGGGGTGGTCTCGATGTGCATCGGGACGGGGATGGGGGCGGCGGCCGTGATGGAAGCGTGTTGAATGAAGGACCTGTTGGAAAACGGAGAGTTTTACCGTTGAAACCGAGTGTTTTTACCGTTGAAAAAGAATACGTGCAGTTGAATCCGAGAGTCTTACAGTTGGAGCCGAGTGCTTGCCGTTGACAACGATTGCTTGCCGTTGAAAAGCCGAGCGCGTACCGTTGAAACCGAGTGCGCTTACCGTTGAAAAAGCGTGATTTGCTGTTGGTTGCCGAAAAGGTATCGCCTGGGTTGAGGAGGGGTGTTCCATTAAAAACGCGAAGAATGTACCATCGAACGCCGTTTGTGATTTTGTTTCGCTTTTTTTATTCGAACAAAGCTGTGAGATGCGAAAGTTCCTCAGAAATCATAGTTGCAAGCTTGGTGTGATCCTTCCATCAAAGCGTGCCACGGGTAATGTGGACTTATATATAGGACCCCGACTACCGCAGGGTGGGTTCTGTTAGTTGTACTCGTGGTGCAGCAGCATTGCTTTCTCTTACGTTGCAGGGAGTTGCACATATTGGTCGGCATTTGTGCCAATTTTGCGTTACATACGGCGGTATCGAGATACGTGTTATGTCATGTCGTCGTGTTTGCACACCGACGCACTCCTCGATCTGCTTCATCTCGTTCTACCCCTAACCCTGTTCATCTACAAGGATTCCCTCCAACACCGAAGCGCCTTCTGAGGGAAGGCTTCCGACTTGTCTATCTGTCCATACCGCAAATGCAGGGTGGGCGGGTTCCTCCGAATCTGCTCTGATCTTGTCACTCACACAAGGCGCCTGACGAGTGGTTTGGATCACACAAGGCGCCTCACGAATGGCTTGGATGGTACAGTTCTGATATATCGTCTTGTATTTTTCGTATAACAGTGTGCTGTTGCAAAGGCGTCGGCGGGGCTGGAAGAGGCCAATATGCTACGTACGTACGAGTAGGAGATCGCAGTTTTGACCCCTTGACCGACCGCTCCCCTACACTAAAGCTGGTGTAAAATATGCTAGGAGACCGCGGTTTGACCCCTTGGCTGACCGCCTCCCTACTCTAAATCTAGTATATCAAAGCCCAAAGAGGCCTTGACGCGTCCAGAAAAAAAGCTAGGAGACCGCGGCTGACCCCTTGACTGACCGCACCCCTACTCTAATCCTGGTGTACTAAGGCCAAAAGAAGCTTTGACGCGTAAAAAAAGGATGCTGGGAGACCGCAGTTTGACCCCTTGACTGACCGCACCCCTGCTCTAAAACTGGTATAAAGTCGCTAGGAGATCGCGGTTTGACCCCATTGACTGACGGCACCTCTACTCTAAATCTAGTATGTTAAGGCCAAAAGAGGCATTGGCGCGTCCAAAGAGGATGCTAGGAGACCACGGCTTGACCCCTTGACTGACCGCACCCCTGTTCTAAATCTACTATATTAAGGCCAAAAAAAGCCTTGACGCATTCCAAAAGAATGCTATGAGACCGCGGTTCCCCTTGACTGACCGCCCCCCTACGCAAGACTGTTATAAGTTACGCTAGGAGACCGCTGTTTAACGTTTAATCCCTCGACTGACCGCACTCCTCTAACACTGCAAGTAGCATAGTAAGGCCAAAAGAGGCCTTGACGCGTCCAAAAAAAGCTAGGATACCGCGTTTTGATCCCTTGACCGACCGCCCCCCTACACGAAAACTGGTATAAAATGCGCCAGGAGACTACGGTTTGACCCCTCGACTGACCTCACCCTTATATGCACCATCACTTGACTCTTGTCAGTGCACAATGCAATCACCATCGTCAGGCGCGATCTGCCGCACATTGTCGGGAGTCCGTTGTTCACGTGGCTAGGCATCGTTTTTTTTTATTGATGCCGTTTGTTTTGGCGGTGCGTCAACAATACCGCTCGTGGGTCTTCCAACCACGCACAGGAAAAGAGCAGGCAGCACTACAACTGGGCTAGCAACGCCCTCGTTGGGGAGCTACGTAACTACACAGTAGCTACCTACGGACGTGAAGCCGGTAGGCAGCAAGTAAAGTGTCGGAGTCTCTCGAAGAATGGCCGGTCGCCGCGATGGAGATGGGGAGTGGTCCCCGGGGTTTGTCAATGATAATATCGCGTACCAGGTACTACACAACCGCACGACGATTACGTACATTCACGTGGTAGTAATCACGCCAGCACGTCTACAGAAAGTGCTATTTAATACTAAGGGTCAGTCTTATCGGAGAGCTTTTTTTCCATAATTTCCATGTTTTTTTCGCGCAATTTGTTTTTTCATCTTCCAGATTTTCCTGACTTTTTTTTGCCAAATATATAAAAATTAACAATCATGTTTTTTTTGCTTCTGGAGAATTTCACGAATAGTGACAGAACGCCTCCGCACATTGATGCGTATCTCCCTATTATTTCCAAACTTTGGAAATTCTTTAAAAAAAAGCTCTCCGATAAGAATGGACCTAAATGTAGACACATACATGCACTTTCAGCCAGAAGAGCTGCGCCAACGATATGCGTTGCCCCACTGCTACCCAGTATTGTCGTATGTACACTGCTAAATTTATAAGATGCAGCTTCAGCTACACCTGGTGGTAGTCGGTGGTATCTGCTATGATGCATTGCAGAGCAGGGCAAGGGTTGCCCTGCTGTTCCCTAGGTGTTACCGTTTAACACAAGGTTGGACTGAAGTATGGAAGTTCTCTACCGTTTTTTGTCATTTTGTCCGTTAGGACAGGAAATTACTTTTGCTTCTAGATAACCCCTATATAGGGTAAACCTAGGGAATTTTGCTGGAAATAGGTTTCGACCGGTTCGACTGAGAGCGTCCAACGCATAACAGTAGGCAGTAGTCCACAAGACCGCGGATACCGAACGGCCGCACAGAAAGTGTGCAACTACTGGTAAAGATGTTCTAGAACTACTGCAGTTCCGCTGTGGTAACAAAGCAGTCAATTTCTAAGTAGTTTGTCCCCAAAATGGGACTGCGGTTTTAAAAGGGTTAAATTATAATATCCCCGCCCTCACCAAAAACCTTAACCCAGTTGTGTGAAGGTGATATACCTACTGAGCTATCAGGGGGAAAGACCGATCGATTACCCACAGCCCATGGTAATCCTCATGACGCTCCCCCCCCCCCTCTGAACGGCGGGATCTTTGGGACGTCGGTAGCGTATACGGCCGTGCGCTGACTGACCTACCCGCTTCGTTTCAATGCCTGGGGAACTAGGGAGATATGTTTTTTGGGACGCACGCGCAAGCAGCATTTCTACAAAGGACACCATTCGAAGTGAGATTCGAACCCGTGTCTTGCCGACGGCGTCAAATGTGAAGGTATTATTACCTACTGAGCTACCAGGTATATATATATAGGGGTAAAAGACCGATCGATTGCCCAGCCCAGGGCAATCCTTAGAACAGTTGGGACTTAGTGCAAGTTCAGAGGGAAAAAGGCCTAAAAAAATGTGACGGTCACTACAGTTCTGCGTGATTGGGACGTGATACAAATTGGTTGTCCCAGCGGCAAAACGCAAAAAGTCGTAAGGCACGGCACGGGTCTCAACATGATCCTTCCTACCCATATGCTGCTGCTGCTCGGTGTTTCACGCTGCTCCTGTGTAGTAGAAAGAAATGCGATAACAACAAAAGTTATCACCGTTTTTTTTTGTCGACATCCCACCGCTTTTTTCGCAAAAAAAAACTTCAAAAATACCGCATATCCCATACTTTGGCAACAGGGGGTTGTTACCTGATCAGACTGGGATCCCCTTTTCCGGAGGGTCAAAAATCATTCACGGTTAACTTACAGTGAAAAAAAACAGCCGACTGCCATCGAAGGAAAAAAACAGCCCCAACCCGACAAACCACGCGATTTCAAATAAATAGCGTTACTCGGTTATACGTACTATATATACCAGGTACGTCTTAGCATCGAACGCCCGCCGATGCGCCAGACAACACACCACAAAAAAAAAAAACTGGTACATTCCTGGTGCGAACGCTTTAGACCTTGAACACGAGCCGCTCGTTATTGCTCGAAAGCGCTTGGGCCACAAAACAGCGTACGACGTGTTGCGCGCGAGCTCTGAACCTGACTCAAGTCACGACCCACTCTCGCTGCTTCTATGAATAGTATGTCGTGGGGCTCTTCTCGGGTAACAGCCATGCCGAAAAATAAAAATAAAAAATAAAAACGGACCCATGTACGTGTGTGCGTACACCTTGCCGCCTATCGTCGCAAAACAAAACAAAAGGCGGCGGCGGACAAAACTCCATACTTTAGAACGGACAAAAATCCATACTTAAACGATGGACAAAAATCCCAGACTAACGACGGTCCAAAACCCGCACAGTACGTAGGACGAAAAACCGACACAGACGACCAAAAAGCCAACCAGAAGGGGAGAAAAAAACTACACAGGTGGACAACAAACCCACACAACACAGACAACAATTCCCGACAGGCAAAACACATACATACGTACACCAACGGTGGCGGGGTTGATCTGCCCTGTTCTGTGCCCAGTCGAGATCGCGCCAAAACCTGAGTGTCCTCTACTAACAAAGCTCAAGTGCCCCACCAATCATAGGATTAACGCTGTCAATACCGGTAATAACACCTACAGCTGTACGAGTATTTGGTTCTAGGAAGACTGCTTCTAAGCGAGGCTAGGGGGGTGCACCAGCCCTGCACTTCAGATAATTCAACCCCTCCCCCTCCCCCCCCCCCCCCCCCCCCCCCCCCCCCCCCCCCCCCCCCCCCCCCCCCCCCCCCCCCTCCCCTCCCTAGATTATCCCCAATTTGCGCCATGAGGGCACCCCTTGCCCCGTCTTCTACAGGGATGCTACTGCATGCGTGTGAGATTCCATTGTATGCGCTGTATGCGCGTGATTCACCCGTGTATGCACTGTTTGCGCCTGAGTCACCCCGGTGTGGTGAGTTACTGAACGCCTCCATGGTACCCCCCCCCCCCCCCCCCCCCCCCCCCCCCCCCCCCCCCCCCCCCCCCCCTCAACAGAAAAAACGCCCCAACGCGCGAGAGAAACCCATTCTATTTACTGTCCTCTTACAACATACAGTAGTAGTACGGCACTCTGGTCACTGCTGCAGCAGGTCCACGCTCTTCAAGATCCCGAAAGAAAAATCCGGAACAAGGACAGACGGATAGTTCGTAGGGCAAAAGCCCTTCCATCACAAGCCTCCGGCGCATTGATACTATCAATGGTATCAAAAGGTGCCAAACAATACGTAGCCGCTGAAGCCAAGTCAACCAATAACTCGAGTTACTCTCGGCCGATCGCTCGCACCGAAAAAACACCACCAGATCCCGCCCGATATGGCAAGCAACTATCATCCAACACCCCGGGAAGGGGGGGGGGGTTGTGTTGCCACGAATTGCTTTTTTACCTCCTCGGATTTGAACCGATATTCGAGAAAAAAAAAAAAAAAAAAAGAGAGAAGCACAAAAAGAAAATGATTTTTTTTCAAGTCCCCGACGAAACACAACTCCTTCGGCAAAAAATGGCCGCTTCCTGGCTGGCCGATGATGCAGAGAAAAAACCCCAAAAAACTACTACTTCGTATTAATAAGGGTGCCGACCAAGGTCTTTCTCTTCCGCTATGTACCAAGTGTTGTAATATATATATAAACGGTGCATGCGGGTGTCGGCTCGTGTCCTGCAACCCTGTTGTTGCTGGTTACGAGGATGTCGTCACCGGCGCGTCCCAAGTAGGTGCCGTCGCCCCCTGCAGCCACGGGACAAAAAAAAATTAAAAAATTAAAACAGCCGAGCACAAGGGGTGTACGTAGCGGTAAAAAAAAAACAGAAAAAGTCGGGACGTTTTGAGCGGGAGTGGCAGGTATGTATCTTCGCACGGTTGGGAGTCGTTGTTACCGCTGCTGTTGCTGCTGCCGTTGCTGCTGCTGCTCTCGTTGTTGTTGTTGATGCTGTCTCACATCGCCAGAATCTAGTTCGAGGTCACTGAAGACAAGAGCAAGAGCTCTGGAGTGGAAGAATATCCTCAGGACGAAAAAAAGAAGAAAAACAAAAAACAAAACACACACACACAAAAAGCAAACCGAAACACATAGCAGGTACCAGGTACATATCAGGTGTGCACCTGGTGCGTATCGATCACGTTTTAGAAACATCCTAGGCAAAAAAAATGTACACCTCAGCCCGGACGCCTTGTATCAACCCTTTGGGACTACACGAACGTTTTCGTGGACCAAACTTGCTTGGAGATAGTGTCGCACAGAAAAAAAAAAAAATGGCCAGGAATATAATCCCCGATTTGACATCTCCATCAAAGACCCTAGAACGGGGATCATACCTGGTATTCACATCAGAGAGCCCCCCCCAAAAGACTATATTCACATCAGAGCCCAAAACCGAGACTACAGCAGAGTCCCAGCCAAAGAACTCAACATTTTTTTTTCTTGTTTTTTGCCCACAAGCCCCGACAAAAAAGGGATCCATGTACGTTGCAGAAAAGTACTGCAGATACACACCATACATACCTGCTGCGCGACGATGTGGGCGATGGCATCCTCCCCGATGTAATCGATCATCACCACGCCGAGGCAGCCCTCCGAGAACTCGAACACGACCTCGTTCGTCCCCTCGAAGATGCCCCTCAGCCCGGCGGCGATCGTCAGGGGGTGTACGTTGGTCCCCGTTCCGGATAGGTAGTTCACGCGGAGCGTGTCGCTCACGGGGGCGCCGTCCGAGAAAAAATCTCGGACCAAAGCCTTCTTCGCCGAAATCCCCCCGAAGCCCTCCACCTCGAACTCGTTCTGCTCCAGGAGCGACATGTCGTTGGCCAGAACGATCTTCCCCCGAGCCTCGTCCAGGGTCGGCACGGTGGACCCCGACAGCCAGAGGTCCGCGTTCACCGCCATCGATTCCTCGAGGGTCTCCTCCGCCGTCCTGGTGTTGGGCCCCAGGTCGTTGACCTGGTAGAGTATGATGACGGTCTCGGTGGGGTTGTCGGCCAGGAACGTCTCCAGGACGTCCCGGACGTCCTCGTTGAATTCGTAGGGGAGAGGGAAGAGGCCGTGCTCGAGGGTGAAGACGTCGTTCTCGTGACGGAGCCGGATGTCGAGCGCGCGCACCCCCGCGTCGAGCATTGTCCGGAGCGACCACGCCTGGAGGGCGGGGCGGGGCGGGGGGGCGGGGAGGGGAAGGGGGAGGGGGAGGGGGAGGGGGAGGGGGAGGGGGGGGGGGGGGGGGGGGGCGACGACGACGCCGACAACGACGCAAGGGACGAGGGGCAAGGTTGAGGTTATAAAATAACAGCGGTGAGAATACAGCAGTTTGGACGGACACCATGGGTACACTGCAGTTTCAGCGGCTACTACCTCATCATACTTCGTGCTTCAGTGCACAGTTTGGACAAACAGCAGTACGGCCATAACCCAAACCAATGCTTCACCCGAAGTACGGAGAGAGAAAAGGCATTTCCGGCCCGCCTTTTTCCTATTGATCAATTTTCCGGAAGGAATTTCCTGATACGTAGGAAAATCGCCGTCGTCACTCCTGGTCACTATTACGGGAGACCGTAGTAAATAGGACCAAATGTTGTCAGTAAAAATAGCTAGATATAAAGGATTTCGTGTGTTCCGTAGGTCCTATTTACTATGGTCCTCCGAAATAGGTTAAAAAAAAAAGGTGTTCTAACTTGGTGGTTGATGACGTTAACCGTTTTATATTTTAGGTCACAGAACAAGACAAAAATTCCACCCATCAAAAGTTTCCCTCTTTTTAAAAAAAAATTACAAGCATTTCAGGAAAAAAACTTGGCGAAAACGGTTTCTTCGTCGCAAGCGGAGGCAAATCCAGCACACCTGAGTGAACACGATGTTCCCCGTTCCCTCCTGGAAGCAAGCCGACACGCCCTTGGCCATGGTGTCATGCGTCGCCGGGATGCTGATCTCGTTCAGCGCCAGGGTTCCCTCCAGAGACGACATCCAGCACGGCAGCATCGCATCCAGCTCCGGGGACTCACAAACGTTAAGGCCGGGCAGCTGGGCCGCGCAGACGTAGGAGGCCGGAATCGTGCAGCTGGTGTCATCGTCGTCGGTACAGGAGTCGTCCGTCGCGCAGCCCGCGGTCACGCCACACGTGTCCTGGAGACGGGCCCCTCGGCGAGGGGTTTCCATCGCGCTAGCGGCGGTAACCGCAACGGAGGCGGTGGCCACCATCACCGCGGAGATCAGGGCACCCGCGGCTGCAATTGACGACAGCCCTCCCGATGCCCACATGACAATATATATATATATATATATGTAAATATACACCCGGGGTGGCGGGGGTAGACGGTCTTAAACCTTTTTTTTTTTTCTGAGCGACGAACGCGCAAGAAAGGAGAGGGAGGGGGGGGGGGGGGGGGGGGGGGGGGGGGGGGGGGCGTCGAGAGCACGACAAAGCCAGTTGTTTGCGTGTGTTTTGTGTGTTTCGTGTGTTTTTGCGCGTGTGTTGTTGCGTGTTTTTTTGGTGTGCGCGTGTTTTTCGCGTCGTCACTGCCGAAAATCTGTTGCTCACATAATAGGGTGTTTCAGAAGAATTCGGATGAAACTAATTCGGTTGGGTTTTTTGCGGTCTGTTTCCTAAATGAAAAAAATTACCCCAAACCCATGGGACCTTCCTGAGAGTTAAACCCAATTGATAGATCGACGGGCAGCCTAAATGAATAAAGCGTGTTGATTCCGGGGACATGGTATCCACATCACCCCCCCCCCCCAGTTTTGGTGGGAGACAAAAGCTCGCACTAGACCGAAAATCCATAGCATTTACTGATACTATTACGAGGGACCATAGTAAATAGGACCAAATATTGTTAGAAAAAATAGGTAAATATATAGGTTTTTGTGTGTACCGTAGGTCCTATTTACTACGGTCCCGCGTAATAAGCTTTCACCTAACCAAAAAACCCACTATGATACTGCTCTGTGTCACTGATGTGTGCGCCCGGCACCGTCCTGCCTTTGCCTTGTCTACGTCGCTTCAAGAGCTAAGTGACCTCTGGACGCTCGTTTGTCACGGCACGGAACATCATGACATGTTTTCGCGAGGCACGTGCCAAGCAGGCGCTACCAGCTGGTCGCGATCAGCGCTACGCTTCCTCAAGCGACCAGGGAAATACGCCCGAGACAGCCATTCTTCACTAGAAAAAAAAATAAAAATAAGTAGATCATCGTATACTTGGACTTATTATGCAGATAGGGGCGGGGCCGTCCATTCAAGATGCATCTGGGTGCATTGATATACTCGAAAGTATTGACAAAAAGAAATCCTTTTTTTTTTCTGTAGTATTTACAAGATCCGCAGGATTTACAGCAGTAGGGAATACAGACACCGCGCTCACGAACTATTCACTATCGCTTCCGACGGGTGCTACATGTCCGGAGAACTCACCGATATGGTGGGGCCTCGTAATGTAGAGAAGCCCCGGAGGGTATACATACAATGTATTATCGCAAGGGAAGACAGGTCGCACGTCGAGGGAAGGGTGGCGGACAAAACATGTCACAACCCGTTGAATGCTCCGCACAGAAACACGCACTTTTCCTGTGTGGAACTCCCAAATACCGTTACACATGAACTTTTGCACCGAGTACGTGAGCACCCCCGGCACTAGATGTTGCGAATTAGAAGCGGACAATTCGTATTCGCGGGGTCCAGGGTGGATAGCAAGGTCCGTGCTATCGGTTTTGTTACGACAAATCGCGGACAACCCGGGCTCGATACGGGATGAAGTTCCCCGTTAACCTAACTAAAAACACGCGACAGCATATCAGGCACAACGTTTAGTTTGCCTGCGACATGATTGACAGTGAGATCGTCGTTCTGAAGTGCGATGGCCCATCGTCTCGGCATGTTGTGACAAGAGGTGTCGTGCATTTTTTGAGAGGCGCATAGATAAGTGCTGCGTGGTCAGCACAACACGTGAAACTTACTGGCTCATCGTACTGGGGCGGCAGAGTTCGGCTTGAAAGCCGACGACCGGGCGGAACCGTGACAGCACTCCGGCTCCGTACGTACATCAGCGTCAAAACTACCCGTCAAGCGCGGTAGGCTTTACACGTACGTCGTTTTGGGGTGAAGTTCACAGCCTTCGGCGTGGACAGCACCTCTGCGAATTTGGGGACGGGTTGGACAGGAACAGCGTTTCGAGTTGCTAGACTTGGGACAAGGGTGACAAATGCTGCAGGACTGCTCGGAACGCTTATATCGTATCCCGTTGTTCGAGCATGGTGTTGTGCTTCGCTTCTACAGCAGCAGTGGCAGCACACTGCGCTCCAACTGCGGGAATGTTCCAAGTGTTTCCAGTAGGCCTACGGCGTCTGTCACCTTGTCCGAGTCATAACAACTCACACCCTGTCTGTCCCTGTCCAACCTATCTCCACATACATACGCAGTGGTGCTGTCCGCACCGAAATATGCGACCTTCTTTAGACCCCAAACAACGTACGTATATAGCCTACCGCGCTTGACTGGTACTGTTGATGTCGGCGTAGCCGAAAGTACAGTCTGGGTTTGTCGGCTTTCGAGCCAAATCCGCCGCCATAAAGCGACGAGAAAACTGCGGACAATCTGTTGCCTTCGAAGAACACTCAAGTTTCTTCTGCCACAGGCCTTGTCTGACGTCGTACCAATAACTAAATGTCTAGAAGCATAGACTGGAGTGCAAACACTATTAATACCTCTTGTCGACATCCAGAACGTGTGTTCTTCACATAAAACCGATATTTTCTACCCGTCGACATCCAGCACAACCATTGTCCGTGCCGATAATGTCAACAAACCACGGCTCGTTTGCCCCACCGTGCCATTCTTGACACTCTAGCGCCCGCGAACCGTGTGGAAGAATGCGCGATTGGACTAGTAACGTTCAAGTCGGAGAAAGGCGAGACCGACTGCATGTGCCTCCGCACTCAGCTTTCGCCAACTTATTGAGGCACCCTCGCCGGTCTTTAGCTCAAAAACAACTCATACCAGGAACCAGATGAAGTACCAAATATATTATGATTTTTATGCTGGTTTTACGTACTTTTTAGGGTGTTTCGTTGTTACAAATCACGAGAAGGCGTCGACCCGACCCAACCCCAACCCTAAGCCTAAGCCTAGGCCTAACGCAAACCCCAAACCCTAGTCCAGGCTAAGGCTAAGGCTCGACCCGAGCGCGTTTGGGCAATCTGAAAAAATAATGTGCGGATCACCACCAAAATGATACCAGTAATATTATTGATACTTTATCTGGTACGTTTTGTGTGTCAAGATCACAACAGCAGTAGGAAAGGCTTACTGCAAAAACATCCGGATCTCTGGATCGGCTGTCGAGCAGCATGCCAAACGCCGGACGCCTTCGTGGCAGCACGGTAGTACGGGGGACCACAGTAAATAGGACCAAAAATTGTTAGTAAAAATAGTGAACATATAACTTTTTGTTTACCGTAGGTCCTATTTACTATGGCCCCTCGTAATAGTAGTCTGCCCCCCCCCCCACCCTGCAATTACTGTCGCCGGAGAGCCGTGAAAAAACTCAAGCCACCTCAGTCACAGAGGCTGACGAGCGTGTGCCCCTCGCCATGATGTCGTTTGGTGTCGGCAAGGGGAAATAGTAGGCTGTCATCGCGGCGGCTGCAGCGGTCAGTATGGAGGGCTCGAAGTGGTCGATATGGCCACCTCACACGCGGAGACCGGAAGGACGATTCCTTCTATATATACGGGAGACGTCGGAGTGGCACGATTGATAGCACCCGATATTTTCGGGAAATACGCATCCGACCTCAACAGGGCAAGAAAGCCGCGACGCCTACCGCAGATGTACATGCCGCCGCGACGACACCCATTCCCAACCCGCAACGGCCTTTCTCCGCCGACTGCAACCGTCAGCGCCACGTCGTGTACGCCTGTGCCCGACCGCGCCGCTGTTCCGACAGTTTCCGCCTCCGCGAAAGCAGCAACGCCGGCCTGGTGTTCAACAGTGAGCAAGGTGGGCCCCACATCGGGCGCCAGCGCGGCAGGCAGCAGTCAGCCAACCAGCATCAGAAGCGAAAGCCCCGCCCCCCACTGCGCCCACGACAGGCGTGAGAAACCGGCGGGGTCACTGGGGGGGGGGCAAGGTGCCTTCAAAAAGGCACACGCGACCTCGGTGGGCGCAACTATCGCTCATCCGGCGCTTCCAAGCGCGACCGCGCTCCTTCCCCCCGCGTCAATCTTCGCCGCTGCTCCCGCCGGAATGACCGCGACGACGACGATGACGACCGCAGGAGCCAAGCTGGCAGCATCGACGGGGACGGCGACTGACGTGGCCCAGCTGGTGAAGCGCTTGCAGAAGTTGGGACGCGCCTTTTGCTATGTACAAATACGGTGCGTAGGCAAGGCTAGCGCGAAGAGGAATCATCTCCGTAGTAGCAGTAGGTACCGAGTGTCTTTCGTCAATGATGAGAGCAGCCCAGCGATTTCGGTCCGTGGTTTGTTGTCTTGTCAAGAGCGTCTTCTGTCTCGGATCGAAGTAGCGGGGTGTCCAGCTCAACATCGTCCGCGCAAGCGGGTGATGTTTGCTGTTGGCACCCCAGGGCCTACGCGTGTGTCCGAGAGTAATCGCAGCGCACAGCGGCCAAGCCGCTCGAGTCGTGTCCCGAGTGTCCAGGGTGATGATGATCGCCCAGAGAAAAATAACAATACAAAGATAACTGCGTGGCACAGCTTAACGCTAACCGAACAATGCCACAACCCAATAATAGTTATCAAAAGAGGTGGCCGAAACGTCACTCTGGACCTACAAGACATTAGATAATCTTGGTTTGTGGGTTAACTCTTCATAACCTTTTGGAACTGCAGTCCCGTTTGGAGGACAGCCAAGTCAATTTTTAAGTAGTTTATCCCCAAAACGTGACTGCAGCTCTAAAAGGGTTATATAGGAAGGTTCCATGCGTTGGGTTCATTTATATGTATAGGAAATAGACTGCAAGAAACCCAACCAATTGGTTCCAACCAAAAGAAACCTTCGTTAACACCCTAATATTAAGGGGGACCATAGTAAATGGGACCAAGTTTTGTTGGTAAAAATAGGGAAATATTCAGTTTTTTATGTATACCATAGGTCCTATTAACTATGGACCCCCGTAATAGTAATGCCTGTTACATCTATAACAGGATGGAAGAAGACAACGGTTGGTTAGTTTCTTGGCTGACCGAAAGGAAGACAAAAATCGTTCCCTTTACTTTTAGCTTTACAGCTTTACACTGCTTGCTGCTCGTGCGTGAACTGCCGTGCTGCGCAACAACGCTCATCATTTATTTCGGTGTTGACGACGGAATGCATGCATCCGTGCAATACGCAAGAGCTCGTGGATGATCGATGGCAGTGCCCAGGGTACCATCAACATCACCAGCACCGGGTAGAGAGAGAGAGAGAGTACGGAGTCTGGTCTCGTGTAAGGCCAGTTGACCTACAGAGTTTTCTTTCGAATTTTCCGTGCTGCGGCAACGAAACCTGACCACACCGTGTAGTACTAAAAAAAAAAAAAACTTGGTACGTAGCAATTGGTTTATTATCTACTGCTGTTGTACGGCAGTATACCGAGTCAGTTCAGATACGAAGTACTGGTATTAGTGGCAGTCTATGTAGTCTACAGCCCTCAAGATGACACGTTGCGAGAGCATCGAAACGACCATCCGCAAACGGCGTCTCTTCTTCGCCGGGGGGGGTGGCACGGCAAAGCAAGGATCGTTTACCCAGTCGGGTAATGTTCGGGACATTGGCTGATGGGGAGAACCCGAGACCTGGCGGACAGGTTAAGACTTGGCATAGATGCATAGTCGAAGACCTTAGGGAGTTCCGAGCCACCGAAGGGTCAACGGAACTTGCTCCCTTGGTGTTTGGAGTTGAGAC
The DNA here is from genome assembly GCA_031763025.1 of Macrocystis pyrifera. Classification (NCBI taxonomy): domain Eukaryota; class Phaeophyceae; order Laminariales; family Laminariaceae; genus Macrocystis; species Macrocystis pyrifera. The sequence goes on from JASSKH010000030.1 coordinate 6,683,306, forward strand.
CGCGCTGTGGCCCACTGCTGCAAAAAAGGCGAGGAAGTGGTACCGGGGGATCCTCGAAGCAGCCGAACGGTTCATGGTGAGGTGGCACGAGGCTGAGGCTGAGCTGAGTAGGCAGCGCCGCGCATCCGCCGTGGGTGGCGCCCAAGGGAATGGGGGGAGGAGGGGCAACAAGAGGAGTAGCAGAAAACCCAACCAAGGGAATGCGGAGAGGGGGGGGAACAGGAGTAGAAGGGAAACTGCAGTGGACGAAAGTAGGAAGGAGATGGCAGACAGGGTAGAAAAGGTACCGGGAAGACTAAGAAGTAGAACATGCCCATACTACTCGTACCACCAACTGGTGCAGCTGGTTCGAACGTGATCTCCCTTTGTCTTCCTTTTGTTTTTGTTTATTTTTGTTTCATTTTATTTTCTACCCTTGTGATTTTCACTTTATTTTCTTTCTCTTCCTTTCCTGTTTCTCCGATTGATGAGCCTTATTGAACGTCGTGTGGCGTGGGTGGATGACGAGCCTGCTTTGCTTGTTTCGTATTGTCTGACGCCGAGGGGCCGGGCATAGTTGACGAACGCTGGACGAAGGTGGCAGATAGGGTAGCAAGGTACCAGGCGGACCAGCAGGGAGACCCTGGCTGTGCTACTCGTACCATAAACTGCTGCCGCAACCTGGAGGATGCGGTGTGCTTTGTTTGGTTTGCCTGTTATTTTCCCTTGGTTCTTAGTCTTACTCTGTTGACGACGACTATTAATAGTGGTATTTTCTTCATGTTCCTTTTTTTTTCCAGCTCGTTCTTTTCAAGTGTCTGCCAGATCCCCTGCTGGGGGGGCACGATGGTTTGTTTATACATATATATATATATATATTTTTTCTTGTTTCTTTTTCTCTTTCGGTTTGTCTTCTTTGTTTTTGTTTTTTTTTCCTTGTTTCGTTTCGTTTCTGTCGGTAATGGAATGTGTATGTCGTGCCTGTCGTACGCAGTATGATGACATGGCATTGCATTGCACACCTGGCAACGTAGTATCTCTGCTGTGGCGTAGCTTTGTGACCACAGAATTTGTATCTCTCTAGGATTGAAGAATCGGCACGGACACTGGTTGTGCTGGATGTCGACGGGTAGAAAGAACGGTTGAATGTGAAGAAAACAACAACAACAACAACAACAGCAGCAGTATACCAAGTCCGTTCAGATACAAAGTACTGGTAATAGTGGAAGTCTATGTAGTCTACAGCAGCAGCAGTGTAACACTGATACTGCTGAATGTAAATCGTAAGTCGTCGATCCCTCGATTTCTCGCCACATCGGGAGCTACGATGATATATACCCAACAGACAACCAGGTACAGAGGTACGAGTACGTACTCGTAGCTCACAGCACTTGTTGCGTATACCTGTTGTGTTGTGCGGCATTTATCACGGCGGTGATAGCAGCAGCTCGTATGAGTAATAACTGCTGCTGATGCATACCTATGCTCGTACCTGGTACTGCTTCAAGCCTTCTCTCGCTGCTCGTATCGTACACCAGGGTATACGGGATTCATTGCTTGATGTTGACTTCAATTGCTATTGCTATAGGGGGGGGCATAGTAAATAGGACCAAATAGTGGTAGTAAAAAAAGGTAATACTTCGAAGTATATAGTTTTTTGTGTGTACCAGAGGTCCTATTTACTATGGTCCCCCAAAATACGTACCAGGTATTGCAACAATACCACAGCACAGCAGGTAGGTGGTCCGCGTGCCTATCAAGATCAATTTCGTGGGTTCAAGTCTCACCGAGTGCATGCTCGTAGGGGCTTTTTCTTGCATAAAAGAGATTGATTAGCGGAAAGCGCGAGAGCGTGAGTTATTAATAGCTACATTCGATGAAAATCGACGAGCAGTGGGAATGCTGAACCCTATGCGCGACAAAAAATAAAGGCACGTACCGGGGGGGAGAAGGGAAGACACCTGTGACCACGGCTTGTCCAGAAGGTCGTCGAGGGTAAAACTTCTTACGAATTAGGCTGGGAAGCTGGGAAGTGAAAGTGATGAGTAGAAGAAAAAAAAAAGAAAAGAAAAAAGTACCACACAACGTTCGTTGTTGTTGTTTTCTTCACATTAAACCGTTCTTTCTACCCGTCGACATCCAGCACAACCAGTGTCCGTGTCGATTCTTCAATCCTAGAGAGATACAAATTCTGTGGTCACAAAGCTACGCCACAGCAGAGATACTACGTTGCCAGGTGTGCAATGCAATGCCATGTCATCATACTGCGTACGACAGGCACGACATACACATTCCATTACCGACAGAAACGAAACGAAACAAGGAAAAAAAAACAAAAACAAAGAAGACAAACCGAAAGAGAAAAAGAAACAAGAAAAAAAAATATATATATATAAAAAAAACCATCGTGCCCCCCCAGCAGGGGATCTGGCAGACACTTGAAAAGAACGAGCTGAAAAAAAAAAAGGAAAAAGAAGAAAACATCACTATTAATAGTCGTTGTCAACAGAGCAAGACTAAGAACCAAAAAAACCGGCGTCCCCAGTGGCTTGGTAGGTGGTCCGCGAGCCTATCAAGATCAATTTCGTGAGTTCGAGTCTCACCGAGTGCATGCTCGTAGGGACTTTTTCTTGCATAAAATTGATTAGCGGCAAGCGCGAGAGCGTGAGTTAGCTGTACATTCGATGAAAGTCGACGAGCAGCGGGAATGCTGAACCCTATGCACGATAAAAACTAAAGGCACGTACCGGGGGGGAGAAGGGACGACAGTTGTGACCACGGCTCGTCCAGAAGATCGTCGAGGGTAAAACCTCCTACGAGTGGGCTGGAAAGTAAAAGTGATGATGAAAAAAAAAAAGAAAAAAAAAAAAAGGGAAAACAACAGGCAAACCAAACAAAGGACAAAACATCCTCCAGGTAGCGGCAGCAGTTTATGGTACGAGTTGCACAGTCAGGGTCTCCCTGCTGGTCCGCCTGGTACCTTGCTACCCTGTCTGCCACCTTCGTCCTGCGTTCGTCAACTATGCCCGGCCCCTCGGCGTCAGATAATACGAAACAAGCAAAGCAGGCTCGTCATCCACCCACGCCACACGACTCCTTCAATAAGGCTTATCAATCGGAGAAAGGAAGAGAAAGAAAATAAAATGTACGTAGAGGGCACGCCACACATGGTTGTTTACCACTTACTCGAGAAAATCGTGGAGGTTCATTTCGCTGTTCGTGCTCGTACGTACGTACTGTCGACGTTGTACGAGATATGATACGAACAGAGAGCTATGTAACAGATAAAACCCTGCTGCTGTAGTCATACTCAAAACTCAATACGACACTTCTGGCGCTGAAGCCGCCCTCCTTGTATCGTACCGGTCATCGCCTACGTGACGCTGCAACGGTGTACCACAATCATTTTCTCGGATGAAGTGGTAAAACCTATTATTAACACAAGCTCTACTGAACACGATACCTCCCGAACTACTATTAATAGAATAACAGCAGTGACAAAAGAAGCGAGACAAATGACCAAAAGGCAAACAAAGGGTGACCGCACCGCCCACAATACACCCATGCCGCCGGGGGAAATGGAAATGCCGTGGGGGCCCCGTGCCGCTTTCAGCTGAGGGAACACCAATACTTAACTTTCACTCGTATTTTTGCTATTTACAGGGGACCAAGAGTAATCAGGGATCCATCACCTCCACAAAAACCCATACATTCCAGTATGTTTACTATTAATAGTCATATTTGGTCCTGATTACTGTGTTTTACCTCGAAAAATAATTAGCCTGATGGCGGGCTCAAGTACCGGCCAGTGAAACCACCTTGTCCGTGCTGTGTGCATGTGAGTGTATGCAAGAGAATCGGGGAGATCAGCGGGTGAAGAGCGGCGCGGTGTTGTGATAGGAGTGGCAGTCTCGAGCCATAAAAAAGAAGAGAGTTTTGGTTGCGTCAGTTTCAAGCTGTCTCCGCGTTCTTCCCTTGCCCTGAACACTGCTGTTGTGAACGTGAAACGTGAAGGGCTAACGGTTCCAAACATGATATTAAGGCTGCCCTTGAGTTTGTTTGACGATTGAGCGAAAAAAAAAACAAATGATTGCACCAGTACATACAATACGAGGTGGTCCAGCCGTACAACATATTTTCATTCGATCGGCCGTTTCGCAGTCATTTGGTTATATTTTGACTCCAAATTTGACAACCGTGTTCCTGAGCCTACAGCGCACTTGCAGACACCCTAAGTTTTGGAATCCGAGTTGATTTCGTCGAGAAAAGCCATATCGAATAAATCCCGTCACACACGTAGATCATTTCCGTATCAAACGAAACCGCGAAAAATCTGTACGAAGCCGATGACGCTGATTCTCGGTGTGAACATTCGTTGAGGCAGGGCAAAAAGATCGATAGCCTCACTATCGCTCTGTCAAGAGATATTATTGTACGTGGCAGTACGTAGTGTGTTTATGATCCGCAATGCAAAGTCAACATGTTTTACCATGGGAACCACAAAATCCCGATTTCCCAGCCCGGTTTTTCGTTTTCGTATCTGACAATTTGGCACGTGATTCGCAACGCTCTTGCCCAGGGACAATACATATTCGTGCTCATCGACATTTTCATTTTTTTTTCCTATGCTTTTTGGTCAAAACGTCATCTGGCTATTTTTCAAAACCGCAACAAATCCACCAAATCTTGGAAAAAATAAAATAAGCACGAATACAGGTCTCGGTCATACACTATTACGGGGGACCACAGTAAATAGGATCTACGGCACACACACAAAAACCTAGATATTTGCCTATTTTTATCAACAATATTTCAATATTTGGTCCTACAGGTATATCCTATGAAAATCCCCCTGTATATGTGCTTCATCGACCTGCAGAAAGCGTACGACTCTGTCGACCGAGAACTGTTGTGGGAGGTACTCACACGCCTTGGTGTACCAATCAAGATGCTCACAATCATTCGCAATTTTCACGAAGGCATGCGGGCTCGCGTGCGTGCGGATGACGGTGAACACTCGGACTGGTTCAATGTAACCCAGGGGCTGCGGCAAGGCTGCGTACTATCGCCGTTACTGTTCAACGTGTTCTTCGCCGCTGCGATACACATCGTGCTGGTACGCCTCAGCAAAGACGAATGCATCGTAAGGGATTTGGTTCATCTCGAAGAGGACAGGGTTGTCGGAAAAGAGGAACCGTTGGCATGCGTGCAAAGGGCTGTGTGGGGCATGTTGTATGCAGACGACGCAGGAATACTCTCGAAGTCGGCGGAAGGCCTTGCAAGAATGATGACAGTCATCGTGACTGTCTTCGAAGCAGTAGGTCTCACGGTATCCGAGAAGAAGACAGAGACGATGCTCCTACGAACACCGGATCAGACGTTTACCACCTCACCGCTCGCGATCGAAGCTGCAGGCCAAAACTATAAACAGACGACCCAGTTTTTATACCTAGGAGGCATTATCCACAAGAACGCTGACCTCTCCTTCGAAATCGAGCGACGAATCCGTCTGATGCGGGCATGCCTCAAACGTTATGGTCCGGAACTGTACGATAGGACGAACGCCGCTTAGTCTGAAAGTCCGGATGCTGAAGGCTGAGGTGATTGAGACCTTGCTGTACGGTTGCGTGACGTGGACCCTCAATGCGGACCACCTCGCCAAGCTTCGATCAGCCCACCACGAAGTCCTTCTGCGAGTCATTGGCTTCCAGCGCCGACTACGCACCGACCACACCACCCTCTCGTATGCGAAGGCGCTCAGGATAGCACGATGCGAAAGTATCGAAACGACCATCCGTATACGGCGACTCTTCTTTGCGGGCGCTCTGGTGCGGCAACACGAGGGGCGATTGCCCAGTCGGTTGATGCTCGGGACGATCGCTGGTGGGGGGAGCCCGAAACCAGGCGGGCAGCCCAAGACTTGGCCTAGGGCCATTGCTGAGGACCTTAGAGTGTTCAAAGCCACCGAGGGATCAACGGAAGACTCCCCCTTAGTCTTTGGAGTTAGGACCGCACTGTGGCCCACTGCAGCAAAACAGACGGGAAAGTGGTACCGGGGAATCCTCGAAGCAGCTGAACAGTTCATGGGCAGGTGGCACGAGGCTGAGGCAAAGCTGAGTAGACAGCGCCGTACATTCGCTGCGGGTAGTGTTAGAGGGAATGGGTGGAGGGGTAACAGCAGGAGGGGTAGAAGGAACACCGTACAAGTGTATGGGGGCAGGGGGGGGAACAGGAGGAGTAGAAGGGAAACCGCGGTAGAAGAGAGTAGCAGAGAGACCGCAGATAGGGTATCAAGGCACCAGGCCGACTAATAGGTTGGACTTTTCTTTGCTACTCGTACCGCCAACTGCTGCGGCCGTTCGGTATGTACTGGCTTGGTGCTTTGATTTTTTTTCCATGACTTAACTTTTTCCTATATTTTCTCCTTCTTATCCTTATGAAAGAAGTACTACATAGTGGGTGGGTGACGAGCGTATTTTGGCCCACTCATCATGTCTCTTTTTACTTAGTTAAGTGTTCACCGGGATGCATATTATAGTTCCCTTTTTCCTTCTCGTTTCTTCCCCCTTGCACGTCCCTTTTGGCTCATGCTCGGGGTAAGTGTCTGAGCTTTGGCTTCCCATTTTATTTATTTATTTGGGATTCTTCTCATTTTCCTTTTCTTCATCTTTTTTTCGGTTTGGTTTCTTTGTTGCTTCTCTTTCTTTATGGTGTATTTTGGTTGCTGACGTATGTACGTATGTGGTGTCGGCCGCACCTATTAATAGTGCGAAGGCATGGTATTGCGTAGGCTATTAATGCATTATGGTGTGTTATCTCTGTGTCGTAGTCTGTGACCACAGAGCTCGTATCTTTCTAGGGTGAAGAAATCGGCACGGACACTGGGCTTGCTGGATGTCGACGAGTAGAAGAACGATTTAATGTGAAGAACAGACATAAAAACACACATGGTCCCCCGTAACGGAGAAGCCCTGCACAAATTTTCAGTTCGAAATTCGAAAAACTCATCTGGGAAAATGCCGACAAATCACTCTTACACGGCCAGACCAGCTCGCACAGCTGTGGTATTCTGCTCCTCTGTCCGTTCAAGTAAGGACCCCTTCGTATCCAATATGGATCATCAAACGTTCCTTACATTTCCGGACAGAGTGGTAGTCTGTACTATCACGGGGGACCATAGCAAATAGGACCAATAGGACCATATGTTGTTGGTAAAAATGCGAACATACGCAGGCTTTTGTGTGTACCGTAGGTCCTATTTACTCTAGGTCCTCCGTACTGCTGTATTATCTATTAACCAAATAGTACCGAGATGGAAAAAAACAAAAATCAAAGCACCGCTGCTTCTTGATTGCTCCGCATTTCTTGATTTTCAGTGTTGTGGCTCTCGATCGGGCCCTCGATCGTGGTGTGGTGTGATGTCCCACAGGCCACGGGCCAACCGGGTACACCCCCCCCCCCCCCCAACGAGCACTGCCGCTACTTAGGGCGGCTCTCTTCGTTGTGTTGGCGTGCCGGGGGCGTCCGCGCTTCTCAGGGCAAGCAACAGCAGACGAGGCAGCCAACCAAAAGCAGCGACCTGTCACCAGATGCATGATGAGATACCACCATTTTTTTGTTGTGTAATTTGCTCCAATGGGTGCTGGTGGACACACCACCAGTGCATTTCGGCACACATATTCTGTATTATTGTCTCACATCGCAGATCGGTCAATTGTGCTACTGCTGTACTGCTGCACCGAAGGGCCCTCCGCGTTACGTACCAACACCGCTCTATCGGCAGCGAACAACCGACTGCTGCTGCTGCTTCTGTCGGCGACTTCACCTTATACGCCCACGATCCCCTGCTGCTCTCTTGCTTGGCGCACGTGTTCCTGTGCGAGTTGCGGTGGTGGCCAGAGTTTATGATGAGAGACAAATGACGAGATGACACAGCTCACCTGGCCAGCAGCAGCAGCAGACAGCAGTGCCTTTTTTAGTTTTTTTTGAAAAAAACAAATGTGAAGCCTCGGGACAATACGACACGTCTGGAATCTACGATGGATGTATAATACACGTACGATCTACGATAATACCCGTGAGTAGATCTACGATAGAGCAGGTATCCACTGATCCCCTGCTGGTCCGTGATCCATGAATCCACGACAGCGAGCGGCGGTTTAGTATCACAGAGTATATCGTAGTGGATCCCCGGGACATCTGGTATTGTACCAGGTAGAGACCGTATGGTGCGAGGTACATGGCGCTCTCGGGTCGCAGCCAACCCCCCCCGCATTAATTTGTGCAGAGAAACTCACAAACACGAAGAGACACAGACGGGCAGAGACAAAAGCACGACACAGACCACTCTTTATTACGTATACCAGGTACATGGTATGCTGAGCTGCTATTTATTAATATTAATAACTGCTGCACCTTCTGTGGGGCACGAATGGTGATGCTGCTGTCTAAGTCCACTCGTTCGTGCGAGTGCGTATGATGTGACTCCCGGGAATATATGTGCAGCGTCGGCATCTCTTCTCTGGACATACGGCTTGCTGTATCATATGGTATGATATCGTACCTGGTATGCATGTACGACATAGATAGCTTGTCCGCCTTCGTTTTGGACTTGGTACAAGCACCAGGCACTGATACTGGTTGGTACGTTTCAGGATTAGCAACACAACAAATATACATGGCTGATGGGGAGTTTGTGTGCTATTAATTAATACCAGGTACAGCAGTAGATATCATGCACACATACACCTCCTAAAAGCTACACACTGCTGTGCGGGGTGAATACATTCACATCAGGCACCAGGCATTGGTATGAAAACATATTTCCACCGTATGTGAGTACGTACGTACCTGGTACTATAAATATGGTATTTAGTTCCGTACAACATATTGCCTAAAGTATTAAATAGCGCCAAGCCATGTGAGTACCGAGTACATCATGGGAATCCCTTCCTCTTTTGTGTGGCCGCAAGAACAACAAGGAGAGAAATAAATACTATGTGGACGCTCGTAGATACCCTGAAAGCGGCCCATTTCGCGTTTGTGTTAACCCGGTTACCTCTGTGGTACTCTGTACCAATACACTACTATCAATACTATTGTGGTACAACAAAGGGCACCACACACTCGGTCGAGTAATAAATAAATAATGTTATTCGTGGTGATGCTTGTTGTCCCTCCTTCCTCTCCGTTCTCTCCTTGTTTTTGGTCGACGAAGCAACAAGCGAAGGGTGGAGGAGCAACCGCGTGGTTGCACGCATGTGCGGACCATGGGATGGCGGAGGGAGCAGCAACAGCTACAGCATTGAACGGATGGTCGTCAACAAGCAGCAGCATCATCATCGGGGCCTATCGCACCAAATACATGAGCGCACAGCACCTGCCTGCTAAGAAAAACGAGCACTATTAATATCAAACAATTAAGAACGCCAGAAAAGAGGATTGCAGGAAGATGGTCTTGAAAAAGAAAAACTCGTGAGTCGTTGTACTGAAATTGCCAGCCTGAAATCAGCCTCCCTGCTTCTTGTCCTGGTTCTGTATCAGGGTTATATTTCCGGTGGACCCAGGTCAAGAGTCGTCCCCGTCTCTTTCATTCAACGCACTTAATATTTCCGCCCCTCTTTTCTCTTTCCCTCCTAGTCGTACAGATGCGGGGTCACACATACATAGCAGGCTCTTCTTCCCCCTCCGCGCTCGTAGTTTCGCGTCTTTCTTGCATATTTATCTCTAAAAAAATGCTTCAGTCCTTTCTTCCCCGATCGTCGACTCGCATCGAATTGCGCCAGGCCATTTATACACTTCGAACAGTTGTCGGGGTAAATTATCCAGTTTTGAAGATTCGCGGTCGGTCACATGCTCTCCCCTCTCCCTTTCCCCTCGTCCACTCACCCGTTTTGTCCAAAAGAACAACCGTTACAACCCCTACCACTCCGGGCGGAAATATAACAACCGCTAAGACGTTAAAATCAAGACTAATCGGCCCATATTTTTGCGCCCTGAGTGGTATACCGTCGCCGTTTTCGATACCCATTTCCTTACCCCTACCCTCTAGACTAATTCGCCTCGACCCCCCCTTCACCCCTCTATAAACTCCGCCAACACTTCATACAACCATTTCTCTCTGCCGTTGCACAGCAAAGTATCATAACCGTCGAACAGCAACAACAACAGCAGCTGCAACCGCTGCAGGCAGCACCACCAGGCCTTTTCGAATCCAATCCTCTCCGTTCCCCACCCTTCACTTCTTAACCCCATCCCGGACAGTGACACCACCACTACCATCACCACCCCTCCAGCGGGGCGACAACAAGCCCACCAAAGGCTGGACACGCTCCGGCACGTAGCTATCCACGGGAACCGCCTGCTGCGCGGGGAGGGTGGGCAAACCCCAAGCAACACCCGCTTCCCCATCCGCAGCGGCGGCCGCAGCTCGGGCGTCGCTGGCGGCAGCTCTCAACAGGCTCAGCTGGAGCCGGAACCCTCGCCTGGGAGCAATGGACAACGGTCGACGGGGCAAAAAAAATTTAGAGGGGTGGTGGTCCATGTCGAGTCGGGTTGGGTCGGGTTGGGTCGGGTCGGGTCTAGTCGGGTGGGGTCGGGTCTGGTCGGGTCGGGTCGGGTCCGATCTGAGGGGATGCGGCGCGGGTCGTCCTGCCGCTATCGATGGCTGCTCAAGTCCCACACGCGATGACCAGCCGCCGAAAAAAAAAATTGTTCGTCAGAGAGAAGTGCAAGTAGCGACAACGCTACCCACACGCACACTGCCTTCCAACGACGGACCAGCACGCATGGGGAAGTAGGGGCCAAGAGTCGGCGAGCCGGACAATTCGACGCTATTAAACGTCGATGAGGGAATAAAGGGCCGAAGTCTTGTCGGGATGAAAATGCAAGGCACAAAAAAAATGGGGATGGGGGAGAACCTGCAACGTGACCCCGAATCAGAGTCACGACTAGGAGGGAGAGGGAGAAGAAGGGTGAAGGTGATAATCGTGACGGTTTTTTTTATGATATATGTATGGTGTTCGAGCGCACGCGGGCGACAAAAAAGGGGAGGGAAAAGGTAAAAAATAAAAAATGGCCACCGTGAGAGGCATATACCGCGCGTTCCTCAAGAAGGTTCTCCAAGTCTGCCGACCAAGAACTAGCCCGACGCCTCTGCTCCACGTTTCCCGATTGCTCAACCTCTCTCGCGCTCCGCTCCGTCGGCATGAAAGCAACCAACGGTTTGACCTTACCATTCGTCAAGAGCACCCGCGCAGTGTCCGAGAACTCCGACCGAACGCATTTGGCGCGGACGAAACAAAAATGCCCAGCCAACTCCCAACGCCAGGCGGCGTCCCGCCCCTGCACGGATGCGAGGGTCTATGGTCATACGGCTACCGCCATGCATGACATGAGTAACCCCTCCTCCCCCTGGATATGGAAAAACGAGTACGCACCTAGGAGGTGTAAATAAGGAGTAGTAGTAAACTTATTCAAGAAAGGAGGTAAGGCTGACCCGGGGAACTATAGAGGGATAACGCTACTAAGCACAGTAGGCAAAACATTTCGTAAGATTTTGAACGATACAATGGGAGCGATGATGGAGAAGGAATACAAGATAAGAGAAGGGGAAGCAGGGTTTAGGCCAAACCGTAGCTGCGTAGACCATATGTACACCTTAGGTAAGACTATTCGAGGTAGGAAAGACGCGGGACTAACAACGTACTGTTTCTATCTACATGCGCAGAAAGCCTACGACACAGTATGGAGAAATGGATTGTGGAAAAAAAATGTGGGAATTAAGAAAAAGAGGAAAGATGTGGAGAATGATGAAAAAGATGACGGAATGTGCGAGAAGTGCTGTGATGCTGGACCAGGAAATATCGAAGTATGTTGATATTTTACAAGGAGTTGCACAGGGATGTACGTTGTCACCTAATCTATTCAAGATATATATTCACGATCTGATAGTAGCAGTCGAGGCAGCAAGACAGGGAGTCACGGTAGGGGAAGATACGGTGTCGGGATTGATGTTTGCGGATGACTTCGTGGGGATATCAGAAACACTCGAAGGATTGCAGAAACAAATAGAGAAGGCGCTAGAATATACCAGGAAATGGAGGGTGACGGCGAACGTCAAGAAATGCGCAGTAGTTGTTTGTAACGAAGATAAGGTAAACCCGGTAAATTTCAATTGGAAGTGGGGAGAAGATGAATTGCCGATCGTAGACCAGTATACATACCTTGGCGTAGAGATCTCAAAAGACTGCTCTTGGGATACACATATAGCAAAAGTAATAGGAAAGGGTAAGGCACAAGCAGGCAAGATGGATGCGATCCTACCAGACCCGAACCTTGACACTAGGATTAAGAGATGTATCTTGATGAATGTGATAGTACCAAAGCTAGAATACGCAGGAGAAGTATGGGAAGGGAACGCGAAACTCGTAAAACAGTTGGAAACAGTACAAATGACAGCAGCTAAAAAAATCCTAAGATGCTCAAGTACGACTAGTAATACAGTATTAAGAGCAGAACTGGGAATGCGCCCACTCAAGACAAATAGAGACATGAGAAAGTTGAACTGGCAATATAAAGTAAGGAACATGCCAAATAAGAGGTTGCCAGCCATAGTTGATAGAGCTGTATGGGAGAAAGTATCAAAAGGACGCGCTGGAATAAGGTGGGATGGCGTAGTTGAGAAAGTATGGAAGGATCTAAGGGGAAACCAAGAAGAAATGATGTCCGCCGGGAAGTTTGGGAGGTACAAGGCAGAAGTAGAAGAAAGGATAGAAAGAAGCGAAAGGCTAGCGCTAAGAAACAAGGTGGAATCGGAAAAAAACTTAGAGATATACGCAGGATTGAGGGAAGGAATAGGAATGAAAACGTATTTGCATGGCCCAATGGACTTCGCGAAAACGCTGAAACTGCGCTTTCGTGTAGGGGACCTGGACCTGGCAGAAAGAAGAAAGAGGTACACCAGTAGCCGGGAAGAGGAGGAAGTAGACGCACAGATGTGCCCGTGTGGCAAAGCAATAGAGTAGAACTCACATAGTAGGAGAATGTGAAATATACAAGGAGGAACGGGATGTGTTAGAAGAGGAGATGAGGAATAGACGAGTTTGATACAATGAATAGCGAGAAAACGATCGCTATCCTAGGAGATAGATGGTGGCCACAGGAGGCCAAACAGGAAGGGGATAAGATTAGCAAAAAGTTTCTATGTAATTTATGGAAACAACGTAATGAGCGCCCAATTGTTGGAGGTGTCTCTATTATGAACGGTGCTCCGTCTGGAAAGGGATGCGTGGTCAATGGTCAAATGACTAAGGCAAGCAACAAATGAGTACGCCCCCCCCCCCCCCCCCCCCCCCCCCCCCCCCCCCCCCCCCCCCCCCCCCCCCCCCACCCCCCCCCCCCCCCCTCGCTCGCGGGCGCGCACATCGTACATGCACCCTCAACAGCAACACCAGCACCGAGACATCCTACTGTACATCATCACAGACACCCTTGACAACAACACGAAGACATTTTACAGGCGCCGTCGACAACAGCTCCCAGAAAAAGAAAAGGAAAAAAAAAAGGCAAATGAAGAATAAAAAACGGCCGCGTTCATTTCACCCCCTGCACCCCAATATAACCCTTTAACCGCTGCACAAAAAAAAAACTCTACACAAATCGCAAGCAGTTTGTTCCCAAAGAACCCGTGTGAAATTCTAACCAGTTTGAAAAAAAAAAAAACGCAAACGCCTCCCCCACCTCCATTGGTGAAACACCCCGTCCCGCCCCCTATATCCATGTCTCGTCGTTGAGCGGAGACAAGAAAAGGAAAAGACCACAAGCAGGCAATAAATTATTTATCTTAGTTTAATTGATGGTTCCGGAGGGAGCGCAGCCCATCGCTTTGTTCAGTTCAGCTCACCTTCTCAGGGCTGCGCGAGCCGGGCGAGCGATCTCTCGAACGTCATAGCGGCACAGGCGGTCGATGGCCCTGAGGCAGTACCGGTGCTGCGGGCCGAACAGATGGGCCGCCACGGAGCACTTGTCTGCCAAGAGCCACACCGCCGCTGGTCGCAGCGTCAGGCCAGCCAGTGACGCCGACGGCCGAGCGTGAACAATGGTTGGTGATGGTGGTGATACGGCCAAGGCGCGCGCATCGTGGAAGCAGAGAGGGGAAGGGGTGGTGCAGGCGAAAGGGGGGGGGGGGGGGGGGGGGGGGGGGGGGGGGGGGGGGGGGGGGGGGGGGGGGGGGGGGGGGGGGGGGGGGGTGGGGGGGGGGGGGGCGAGGGGGGAAGGGGGGGAGGGTAGGGGGGGGGGGGGGGGGGGGGGGGGGGGGGGGGGGGGGGGGGGGGTGGGGGGGGGGGGGGGGGGGGGGGGGGGGGGGGGGGGGGGGGGGGTGGGGTGGGGGGGGGGGGGGGGGGGGGGGGGGGGGGGGGTAGGGGGGGGGGGGGGGGGGGGGGGGGGGGTACGGGGAGGGGGGGGGGGGGGGGGGGGGGGGGGGTCGTCAAAGGCGGCGCGGTTTCAGTAAGGTCGATTGATTTTGCACGCGCGCTTCTTCGGGGGGCGAGGCGAGGGTGTTAAGATTGTCAAGATACAGGACTCAAGGGGCCTAGGGCCCGCCCGCCCGCCCGCCCCCGCCTACTTCTCGGCTGCTGCAATCTATTCAGGCATGTCTCTGGTACCTCACAGGAACCATAACGCCGCCATACAAAGGCGACTTAGCTTGCCTCAACCCTTTCCACCACTGCAGACAAAAATCCCACATAATTTCCACGCAATTTATTTTCCCGAAAAAATGGTGGGTGCGGTTTTGAAAGTAAAAGTAGTTGACAAAAAGGTAGAGGCGCCTGCTGGCCGGACACGTCGCACCTCACTCCCCAAGACAAAACCGAGGGCGCCGGTGAGTGACACCAGGAAGTTCGCACACCCCCCCGCATCTACGCCAACATCAACGCGAGCATACATGCGCCCACCCAGGGACATCGCACAACGTCAGCGGCGGCTATACCTGGTATACTACTTCGTATGTACTCCGTACATAGACAAGACAGGCCGCAAACAAAACGAAAGCTCACGACAAATACGCCAGGGATCAACACGCCCCTCCGGGAGGCAATTCTCGAGTGTTTTCTGCGCGCTGCAACTTCCCGCAAAAAAAAAAACGACGCGTACATTTTTCACTGGTCCGAAACCCAAAAACCCAAAATACACACCTCTCCCCTGCCCCTCGGGAGCGCGATTCTTTGCGAGGGTTTGCTGGGAGAATGGGGACGTCGGGGGGGGGGGGGGCACTCGACAGAAGGTGGGAGGGGGGGGGGGGGGGGGGGGGGGGGGGGGGGGGTCGATAGGACAGATGTACTCGATCAAAAGCATGGCCGTAGTCGTATGGCCATAGACCCTCGCATCCCTAGAACGCCGGGACGGAGCATGCCGGGTTTTCACCGACCAGGCAGACATTGATGACTTGCACCAAGCTTTGCGAAGCGCCGTGAGGTGTCCGGCGAGTCGCATGAAGGGTGAGCTGCATCCTACTATTAATACTAAGAACCGCTTGTGAGGCGGACCGGGGGGGGGGGGGGCATTCCGCGGCATGGCTCGCCACTCGCCACCGACCATCGGGGCCTTCCGTAATAAGCGCTGACTTCGCCCAAAGGTGATGCCGTTTTCTCCGGCGCTCGTCCTCTCAGCATCACCGGCAAAAGGCAAGGGAGCTAAAATTCGGACATTCTATTTTCGGAAGCGCACTCGACCAGATATTTCCGAAAAAAAAAACATCTTGTTGCTCCTGTTGTCGCCGTTCGGTATATTTACATCGTGATTGCCCTCCCGGACGAAATCGAGCGCTGAAAACACGATCGCACCTCACCCCAGCGCGGACTCAGCACCCTTGGCGGCAAACCATCAAAACATGGCGGGAAGGCGAGACGTGAGCTGGATTACTGCTGTACATAGCATCCCGAGAGGAGCATCGAGCAAACGGCACAGCAAAGACTTGCCGCCAGTATTTTCAAAACGGAGGGAGTGTTTCGGCAGGGAACACAAGGACCGAAAATATGCGAGTTCCCGGCGGGTACCTGCCTGCCTACCGGAGTATTGGAAAGAACGACCAGAACAGTCAGGTCTGGTACCCGGGTATACACTCCAGCGTACACATAAATATTATCGATTTACGGGGGACCATAGCGAATAGGACCAAGTATCGTTATTAAAAAATGGGAAAATACATAGGTTTTTGTGTGTACCGTAGGTCCTATTTACCGTGGTCTCCCGTAGTACTAAACATGCACCCCTCGGACAGGCAGGTCAGATGGTGTATGATCTACAGGTCATTTATGTCCTAACCTGTCGTTCTAACGTGCTGTGAAGGATCTGTGCAGTACAGATCCAACCCAGGTAACATGTCCTACTATAGAAGATCATGCAAGCTGACTATAAGGCTCCCATGATCTATTCGTAGACCATACAGATAATACAGATCATACAGATCATACAGATAATACAGATCAGGAATATATAGGTTGAACAGATCCGGGATGTACAGATCATACAGATCAAGAATATATATATATATATATATATATCATACTGGTACAGATCAGGAATACACAGATCTCCACAGATCAGGAATATATAGATAGTACAGATCAGGAAATATAGATCATACAGATCAGGAATATACAGATCATACAGATCAGGAATATACAGATCATACAGATCAGGAATATACAGATCATACAGATCAGGAATATACAGATCATACAGATCAGGAATATACAGATCATATAGATCAGGAATATACAGATCATACAGATCAGGAATATCGTCTGAACTGAAAAAGCTACTAGTAGCTCACTGCAGCGGGAATCGATAATCCGTCGAAGGTGTGGAAAAATAAATATATATATATATGACACTCGAATGCTATACTTCCCACGGCGGAACCACTGGAATAAGGCCGACAAAATCACACCCCGCCTCAACTCACCCTCTGAAGGCAAACCGACGGAAACTGTTTCCGACAGTCTCGTCGACTCCGCATCGGCCCCCGCCGGCGGACCCAGCGGCGCCTCCGCCTCTTGCAAATCCCCAGCCTCCTCGTCGTTGCCGTCTGCGTCCGCTTCTTCTTCTTCTTCCTCCTCGTTGCCATCACCGTCACCGTCATCTAGGGTGGGGTCGAATTTTATCCCCCCCCCTCCTCCGCCGGCCGCGAAGGCAACCTCCTTATCATTTCCAGCGCAGGGATCACGACGGAGGTGAAACGGTGGGGGGGAGCGGAGGGGGGGGGGGGGGGGTGTACTCGATGTTATGCATGGCTGTAGTCGTATGACCATAGACCCTCGCATCCCTGCGATGCCGGAACGGAACACGTCAGGGGGCGGGGGGGGGGGGGGGGGTACTCATTATCGTGCATGGCCGTAGTCGTACGACCATAGACCCTCGCATCCCTACAATGCCGGGACGGAGCACGTCGGATTTTCACCGACCAGGCAGACATTGCTTGCACCAAGCGCGAAGCGCCGTGAGGTGTTGGGCGAGTCTCATGAAGGGTGGGCTAGCGTCCCCGGTGGCTTGATAGGTGGTCCGCGTGCCTACCAAGATCAATTTCGTGGGTTCAAGTCTCACCGAGTACATGCTCGTAAGGACTTTTTCTTGCGTAAAAATTGATCAGCGGAAAGCGCGAGAGCGTGAGTTATTAATAGCTACATTCGATGAAAATCGACGAGCAGTGGGAATGCTGAACCCTATGCGCGACAAAAAATAAAGGCACGTGCCGGGGGGGAGAAGGGACGACACCTGTGACCACGTCTTGTCCAGAAGAAGACCGCTGAGGGTAAAAACCTCCAACGGATTAAGCTGGAAAGTGAAAGTGACTACTAGAATAAATAAATGAAGGGTGAGCTGCCTCCTACTAAGAACCGCTTTGGAGGCGGACTTTCTTGCATGTGGATGACAGCGTCGACGAATTGATTCATTCTCCGGTGCGGCCCTTACCAGAGACAGCAATGGGTTTACTATGTAAGTGCCTCGTGGGTGCCTTACCATAAACACTACCAGGTACGTGATAAGATCACCCCCCATGTGCGGAGTCAAGGTTCTCCCCGCACAAAAATGATCTAACTCGACCGCCAGCCGTGGTGATCGCCGAAAAAACAAACAAAAAACGGTGCCCGGGTTGTCTAGCTCACGAAGTGAGAGGCTTGTTTTACAGAGTCATCCCCAACCGATGCCAACCCAACCTATTTATAGACCAGGTATATAATATAGGGGCGGGGGGGGGGGGGGGGGGGGGGGGGGGGGAGTTGCTCATGACATGCATGGCCGTAGTCGTGTAACCATAGACTCTCGCATCCCTGCAACGCCAGGACGGAGGGAGAACGTCGGGTTTTCACCGACCGGGTGCAAACATCGGACGCAGCCCAAGCTTTTTGCGAAGCGAGACGTGAGAGGCGTTCGGTGAGTCAGTCAGTCGCAAGCAGAAAGAAGTTCATCCTACTACGCAAGAACCGCTATAATGAGTAGGCGGGAAAATTTCTTGCTGTATTATTATACGGATGAGAAACGTCGAAAAATTGACTGACTGGTCGGGGGCAGGGGGGGGGGGGGGGGGGGGGGGGGGGGGGGGGGGGGGGGGGGGGGGGGGGGGGGGGGGGGGGGGGGGGGGGGGGGGGGGGGGGGGGGGGTGAGAGAAGGCGTAGCAGAGTCTTCGTACGTGGTGGGGTGTATATTATACGGATGCATGCTGGGGATAGGGACATGATGGCACCCTTGTTTTCTGTGCTTCCTTCACTTGATTACATATAGTACAGAAGCTCTACACGTCATAGAAAAAAAAATAAAAAAAAATAAAAAAAAAAAAAAAGGAAAAAAAAAAAAAAAAAAAAAAAAAAAAAAACGAAAAAAAAAAAAAAAAACAATAAAAAAAAAAAAATCGAAAAAAAAAAAGAGAGTCTTGAGAAACGCTACAGTACAAAAAAAAAGTGTAAACGAACAATAGATAACAATAGGTATACCGAGGATAATATAGTAAAGCACTGCAGTAGCGGTATTCCAACGATAGTGGGTTAACCTCTTCGGGACCCATTCTAGATAGCGACCGACCAAAACAACGGTCGATAACTTCGGTGTTATCAGAAACCTCTATAGGAGAAGCGTGAGCGACTATTGATAGCAGCACCGTACGGGTGCGACCACGTTGCGTCCGTGCCGCGCGACTCTTTGCGTTGTGACTCAGTGCGACAAGCTTCTACCACTCCCCCCCCCCCCCCCCCCCCCCCTCCATTCGCGCGGTTGCTGTCGCTGAAAATCCTCACTTTTTTTTAATCGTCAATTTTTTTTTTCCCTTTGAGGGTCCCAAGAGGCTTTACGGAGCTCGACCAGTAAGAAATGTTTTGACTCATCAAAAAAAAAATGCGGACCCTATCCCAGCATGTCTGTACCAGGGAGGGGTATGTAGTCGGGAAGCTAAGTAAAAGCGAACCCGAGACGTAACCCCTCTTGCGGTTCCGTTGACCACTTCTCGGCCCGGGCGACGATATTACTCTTCATATATATATATGCACATCCAGGGAGCCACCGGACTCGCAAGCGTCGTCTCCAGAAAGCAAGAAACCTCCCGAGACAACTGAAACGTACAAAGCAAAAACAAAAAAGAGAGGCGGTAACCACAGCGACTCCAATTGAACAGCAAGCAGCATGTGGGTGTACCCAGTTCTTCCTGCGACTTGCTAGTTCGACCAAAGTTGTACACCGCTTGTCGCACCTGGTCGCCGCCGCCCCCGCCCCCGCCGCCGCCGCCGCTGCGTCGTGGTCTCTTGTAGCCGGACCCCTTGCCGTATGACGCGGCGTTTTCTCTCACTCCCTCCCCCTCCCCCCCCCCCCAGCCGTCGCTCATCCGCCCTTCTACCCCCCCCCCCCTCTTCAGTCTCCGTCTCCTCGCCTTTGACGCGACGGTTAGCCCGAACCAACTGCTGCAAACTTTCTCGAGGGGGAGCCTCGCCCCA
Source organism: Macrocystis pyrifera (assembly GCA_031763025.1). NCBI lineage: Eukaryota > Phaeophyceae > Laminariales > Laminariaceae > Macrocystis > Macrocystis pyrifera. The sequence continues at coordinate 6,703,267 of JASSKH010000030.1, forward strand.
GCCACCTCTGGCCCCACCCTTACCCCCACCCGTCAGCATCCCGTCCTCCTCTGATGTCGCATCATCCTCATCCTCCTCCATTCCCTCCTCCTCCTCCTCCTCGCGAACCCTCTTCTTCGTACCGCGTCCCCTGCCAGGTGCTGCTTCTGCTCCCTCTTGTGTTTCTTCGAGCGCACATTCTCGCTTCGGATCCATCACCACCGCCGTCACCGCTGCAACCGCCTCCGCCGCCGCCATGCCCAACCCCTCCTCCTCCCCCCTCCCCGTCACCTCCTTATTTGCGGCAAGAGCAGCAGCCAGCCCACCTCTCCCGGCGGGAACGTCTGGCATCATTTTCGGCCCCTCGCCCGTCATCAGCGACTGCCAGGTTCGCCCCCCCTCACTCCCCCCTCCCCCCCCCGTGCTCGTGCTCAAACCCAGGCCCTCCTCTCTGGCGGGAGACGGGTAGTACAGACAGCCGCCAGTCCTCCTTGAAGCCAGGTGCGCGCCCTCCTGCAGCGCCTCCGTTTCGTCCTCAAGAACGCAGTCCTCGTCGTCGCTAAAGTATTCCAACAACAATTTTTTGTTTCGCGGACGGGCGCCATCAGGCATATGCGGACGAACGGACAGGGGAGGGGGGGGGATCAGGGGGGAAACGAAGCGGGGGCGGGGGGGGGCGAGCAAAGAGATGACTCGAGGGGCGGGCACCACGTCAGGTGAGGCGGCACGCATATACACCAGGTACGTCGGTTCTGGGTACGGAGGTGACGATGGTAACCCACCGAACCTGTCAGACCTTATAACTTGATCCCGACTCTTGCAAAAAAATCTACGAAAAACTAGCAAAGCTCCCATCGACTAACATCGCAAGAGGATGGACGGTGAAACCCCCTCCACCCCCCAACCCCCAACCCCCGCTTCCTCTAGTCGACCGACCACCGAACTAGACAGTGCCCTCCGCAACAATACCACCACCGCGGGGATCACAGCACCGACCGACCTGCACCAAGCCCCTCCGTCCTCCTCCGTCTCCCCTTCTTCTCCGCTCGGCACAGCCGCCGCCGCCGCCGCCGCCGCCGCCGCCGTCGCAAGCAAAGGGTCACCACCAGGATCTAACACTACATCGTCCCACAGCTCCTTATCCAAGTGCCCAAGAAGAGGGTGCGGCGTCGACACATCCGGAAATAAGCCCCCGCCCCCGGCGGCCCCTCCCCTCCCCCCCCCCCCCCCCCCCACCCCCTCCACCGATGCCGGCAACGTTTCCGCGTCGCTGAAAGTCTGTTGGCGCCCACGGAGGATCCGCGCCATAAAGATGGTCCCACACAGTTCCTGGGCGGGGCGGCGGCACCATCATCATCATCAGCTTCCCGGCGCTATCCCGGGGGAGCAACACAGGCTCGTCCCTAACGCGGAGGGGGCCCAGGAGGTCAGCGAGCGCACCCCACAGCGCTAACGCCGCGCGAGAAGTGTGCAAAACTCCACGCTGCAGCGCGATCCCCCCGCCGGCAGACGGGTAGGCAAGGGGGAACCCGTGCGTCTCCAGCTGCTGTGCTAAGCTCTTCGCGACGAACGCCCTGTCCGCCACTCCGACCGCGGCACCCGAGCGATCCGCGTGCAGGGAGGCCAGGCCCAGGACAGCGCGCGGCTCGAGGGGGTCCGTCTCCAGCCACCCCCGAAGCGCGCGGGCGCGTGCCACCCTGACGAACTGCAGCCCGTCATCGTCTTCCCTGCCACTTCCATCCCCCCCGCCCTCCTTCCCGGCTTCCCCACCGCCCCCCACGCCCTCCCCCCGGCCTCCTTCGCCCTCCCCCTCGCCCCCCCAGCCCCCCGCCTCTTTCTCTTCACCACCCGGCTGCTTCTTCTTTGCCTGGAGGCGAGCGCGCGCGTCCCGTTCGCTCATCTCCAACAGGCGGGCGTGAAGCGACCGTCCCTTCACGCTCCCCGGGTTTTTCTCGACGAACCGTGCGAGCTGCCGCAGGGCCGCGACCCAGCCGCCGCTCTCCGCCGCCTCCGCCGCCGCGCGGTACCCGGCCAGGGAGGCGTTGCCCGGCAACCCCTTGGCCGCCTGCTCGAGGAGCTCCTTGGCTACCCTGAGGTGGCCCAGCGCTCGCGCCCGCGCGCCATCCACACCCCCGCTCCACCCCTTCCCGTCGATTTCGGCCCCGGCGCACTCTCTCCAGCAGGCGCGCAGCCGAAAAATTAACGAAAGCGGGTCCTGCAGGTCCGGAACGCGCTGAGATACCGCCGACGCTGGCGTCGGCGCCACCGCGGTGGTGGCGGCGGCGGCGGCGGCTACGCTGCCGCCGCCTGTGCCGGGACCGCTGGTGCTGGCGCTGGCGCCGTGGTGGCGCTGACACTCGAGGAGCGCGGCGAAGAGTCGAAGGACCGCACTGTGCGCCTTCAGCGAGGGGTCCATTTTGAGCAGTCCGCCTCTGGACAGCAAGTCGCCGTGCAGCATGTTCTGTTAGCTCATGCGATTTCGGGACGGGGGAGGGGGAGGGGCGGCGGCAGGGATAACGATAGCGTCAGCGACAGCGTCATCGTTACATTAGCGATAGCGTCAGCGCCAACGTTAGTGTTAGCGTTAGCGCTAGCGATAGCGATGGCGTCAGCGATGGCGTGGGCGTTAGCGATAGCTCTAGCGTCAGTGTTCGCGTTAGCGTCAGCGTTAACGTTAACGTTATCGTTATCGCGTCAGCATTAATATTAATATTGGCAGCAAGCCCACCTGGCTGACACTCAGCGCTTCTCCTAGGTGCTGGCTGTCGGCGAGGTAAGAGAAGAAGTCGTGCACGATGGCCCTTCCCTGGAGTACGGTAATCTTCATGATAGACCTCAGCTTGACCCCGATCACTTTTCGGAAGTACATCGCAGTTTTCTTCGACAAAAGGTGGGGGCGGGGGGGAGGAGCGGGAAGAGGGGAGGACAGGGGGGGGGGGGGGGGGGGGAGGGGGGCGAGCAACAGCAGCAGTAGAGCGGCAGCATTAGCCTACGAGTGATGTGACATAATCGGCGATGCTGTTGTTGTTGTTGTTGCTGCATGCGCAACGGTATACATTTTCTCGGTACCATAGGCGGCTGCTGGCAGGGGGGGAAAAGGCGGCGAGGGGGGGGTTAAATGATGTAGGGAGAGCAGTCTACGGCTCCGCGGTTGATCGATCGGGGTAAGGCTGCCCGCCGCTGCTGCTCCTGCTGTCATTGGGACTCGACTATATACCCACCCTTGGTACTGTCCCCGCCATCTGGCGAGTGGCCGCGTGGTGGAGCGGATCGTGGTACCGGCCGCGACCCAGAGAACAGGTGCTGTCGTCGTTGGTCCCAACTTTTTTTCATGGGCCTAACCCTAATAATAGTCAGTCGCCATAACGCAGGCTTCGTTAAATCTGGAGCGGAAGAAAACAGCCAAAAAATCAGGAGGACCAAACAAGAACGTGAGGGAAATCGCGCCGAGCTAAACAAAAAGACAAAAAAAAAAAAAAAACGACAGCAACATACGAGCCAATGATCAAACGCTGTTCCTGTTCCACAAGGGCAGGCCATCCTTCGGGCATGCGCTGCGTGCCTACGTGTGGTGGTGGCGGCGGCGATTCTTTTGGCCGGATCCAGAAGAAAAAAAAAAGGGCAGCGCTGCCTGCGGTGCCGCATCATACGCAGTCGGCACAGCTGCGGTAAATTGTCAGCGATCGGCACGTCTCCGACGCAGTGTACGTGCAGCAGCTTGCTACATTAATGTGGGGCGATAGCTGCTTTGTCTCTGGGGGTATCATGACCCAGCCGCAGGCCATTTAACAGAAGTGCCCGCTAACGGTATGTTGCGAGCCCTGTGGGGGTCAATCGACACTATAGAAGTGCCTTCCTTGCCTGACACCTACAGCCGCAAACGAAATCACAGCGGACGGACGGACGCATGCCCCATGGAGAGAAGACTAGAAACTAAAAAACAAGAAAATCTACCAGGTAGACTATATAGAACGGCAGCGGCAAGCCATCGATGAGTATTTTTTTTCCGAGACAGGTGGAATAGAGAAAGCATATAATAGTGTGGGGGGGTGGTACTGTAGGTGGGAGGGGCGTAGGGTAGTTCAAGGTAAGGTAGGGTAGGGGTAAGGTAGGGTATGCTAGAGTAGGGTAGAGTACAGGGCAGGGCAGGGTAGGGTAGGGTAGGGTAGGGTAGGGTATGGCTCCATCTAAAAATCCAAAGCGTCCATCGCCGTCGGGCCCACCTGATGGTCGCCTGAGAGCCGCAGCAACGCCACGGTGTAGCGGTACACGTCTGGGTCGAATAGGGAGTGGAGGCGGTGCAGCGTCGCCAGCGCGCGCGCCGCGCCCGCGTAGTCCTGCGCCGACACCATCGCCCGAAGGAGCCGGTGGACGTGCTCGGGCGCGTCGGTGTACTGCACCCGCCAGCCGTTTTTCGCCCCGGGCGGGCCGAACGGAGAAGAGAGAGTGAGGAAGCTGTCCGCCTGGAGGAACTCGAAGTTGCCCCCCGCGCGAGGGTCGAGCTGCGGGTCGTTGACGCTGAGGGGTCCGGCCCGCGCCGTCCCACCCACGTGGACGTACGTCTTTCGGAAGCGAACGGGGACAATCGATGAAGGAGAGGAAGAAGCAGCAGTAGAAACAACAGCAGAACCAGTAGCAGCCTGCCTGTTGGTGGTGGTGATGGCTGCTGGTCGCTCTTGCGAGGGCGTCGCGGGGCGCGGAGGCTTTTCTTCTTCCTCTGCGGTTCGGTTTTACGTTTTTTTTTTTGGGAAGAAGACGGGGAGGGAGGGGGGGGGGGGGGGGTACGGGGCACGGGGAGGGCAGGATATTTGTGAGGCTCGCTGCTGTGTGGGTAGGTTGGCTGCGGTGTTAGCGGAGGAGCAAAACGGTGGGATATGCATCTATGCTTTTTTTTTACCTGGTGTGCAACAGCAGAGGATGAGCCTGGATTGGTTGCAGAACTTTGAACCCATTTGATACGATAATCCTACCTGGTACACTCTCGTAAACATCATACGAGCCTCGTATTCACAGACCATACAGCCTGCTGCAAGCACCTTGAATATTCGAAGGACAAGGTTTGTCCTCACGCCACGTGAGTGTATTAACAATCTCGTGCAGACAAGTACGAGTATCATACTCGAGGATCACGAGATCATCACACAGATCATGCGTGCTGAAGCGACTTCAATACAGACAGGGAAGGTTTGTCCACACATGGAAATTTGAAAAAAATGGAGTTGCAGTTCATCACACACTCCTCGCTGTGGACACCACCTTCTGATTCGGGGGCGTTAGAACCCCAGATAAGAGACTTCAACATCCTGTTGCTGTCGCTGTGCAAGTGTTAGAAGCGGGTGATGGACAGGACGACCCTCTGCCACATACCTCCGCACCGAGGCAGCGATCGGAAAAATGAAAAATGAAAATGCATAGGTTTCCATCCATCCATGGGGCGTTTATGTGATTTTCTTGTTCCTCTTCGCCTTGATTTTCGGTTTCAGTCTCTTCTACGTCCGTCCGACCCCGACCTCGCACGTCCGCACGTCCGCAGCCCGCGTCCGCACATCATCCGTACATCTGCCGTTCTCAGTCCTTACAGTCCTTAGAATACTTTTGGCCTCCTGGTCTCCTCCTCTTGGTGATGATGGCGACGCAATGCTTGATCGATGTTCCGTCCAATCTAAATATCCCATCCATCAATGAGGCCGGTCATGGTTTCATCACGACTCATGATTGATTCATGATGATTCATGATTCACATGTCCGGTGGTGTACGTTACTTGACTATTAATACCAGGTACAAAAAACTCTCCACGAATTCGTACATACGATGTACTACCATACGACCTTGTGTATACTACTCGTACGAGTACTGCACGATTCTGGTATAAAGCAGTATGTGCGCACATACAAGACAAAGTATGACGCACGCACGCACGTGTTTTTTTAAGAAAGTTGGATTGATGTAGACGTAAAGGTCGTGTTTATTTAGCGGCTGGCTGCAGTGGGCGCCCGCAGCTAAGAAGCATGGAAGTCAAGAAAAATATAGGGCCATACCAGCACGAACACTAAGAAAAATAGCTTAAGAAACACAGCTCAACAGCAGTGGTGGGACTATTAATACCTGGTATAATACTGTAACAACTCTAAGGGCCATTCCTAACGAACCGAATTAAAATCACGATTCGTGATTTTTAGGCATGCCAAAAGATCACGATCCGTGACATTTCAGTTCTAACGAAAAAAGCCGAAAAAAAACGTCGCGTTTCGTGATATTTTCAAATAGTTGAAGTTCTGATATTTCAAACCCAACGTTTTTTGGGGGTGTGGGGCAAACTCTCGAGAGTGGGGCACGGCCAGGCCGGGCTGGGCCGTCCGCACCTGGCCCAGCCCGTGACATATTCGAATCGCGGGCCGAAGCCTGACCCAGCCTGCGAGATTCCAACTTCACCGGCCGTCGGCCAAGCTCGTTTTCGCGAGATTCCATCTCGCAGGCCGTCTGCTCGGCCTGGCCTGTGACATCCCCAGGTCATTTTCGCGTTTGTCTTCCAGCAGTGGCTCCTCCTCCTGGAAATTTCGAGGCCACAACCTCCTTGTTAGCCCGGGCCCAGCAGTGTCTTTGGGTAGCCGCCCGTTGTCCACAAGCGGCGTACGAAGCAGAGTCTGCCATGCCCCTATACCGACCATCGGATACCGTTGGTGCGCGTGGGTTGAGTAGTGCCTTGATCAGGCGTATTTTGAGGCACGACAAATGTCACGAATCGTGATTTTGTTTTTTTTAGGGAAAAGCTAAAAAAATTGGTGTCATGAATCGTGATTTTTTTTGTCGTGATTCACGACAAAAAAATCACGATTCACGACAAAAATATCACGAATCGTGATTTTTTTTGTTCGTTAGGAGTGGCCCTAAATCCTACCCCAGGGGTACATACAGCAGTACCTGGTGTACTACTACACTATCGGAAAAAAAAAATAAGACGTGGACCCGATGCCAACAAGTTAAACTGTTGACGTTTCTTAACACCGGGCGCCCACTGACAGTACTACTACTATTAATACTACTGCTGCTGTCTACTGCATCATCAGGTACCTGGTACCGGTACGTTTATCATGCCAGAAACGCACCAAAAACTTGTTTGCCATCAAAGTTTGTGATGTCACAGCAGTACGAAAGGGTTTTCAGCCATGTCGTACGTATGTATGTATGCACAATGTTCATACATACTGGTGTCTTGATGTTGATAGCGGACCCATGTACGTATCCAATGATGTATACGGACGGGTATGTATACTCTGAATAATGAGACTCTGGAGAAAAAAAAAGTACGAAAAAACGAGACACAAAAAATGGCGAAGCTCGGCCAAACATGTGACGAAAAGCGACGAAACTGTCTGTCTCGACAAAGTTTAAAGTTCTCAATCACACAGCCAGAAGGAATCTTTTTTTCTTTTTTCCTCGGAAAATCCCCTGAAAAAATATCTCGTATTTTACCTTGCCTGGTCACACCACACAGATGTGTATTGGGCGTACAAAAGCGCGAGACGGTATGCGCAGGTGAGTGAGTGAGTGTCGCCGCAGGTCAGTCAGTACATGGGAGAGGCGCCCGGACAGCATCAACGGCCTCGGCGGTTGTCATGGGGCTCAAGTGTGTCTGCGACGTGACTAGGGAGGGGATGACACTGACTACTGGTGGATATACTAGATACCTGGTACACAACAATAAATACCAAAACATGAAGATAGAAGATACAGCAGTAATACTTAGTAGTAATAGTCACTCCGTAGATAGTATGCGGCGGGATAGGATGTGTCTGTCGCAGCCCACATCGGCCTACTGTTGTAGGCTTGCGGTCGCTTCACAGAGTCGTGAAGCGGTCGCGGTGGTGGTGATTGTGAGTTGGGTAAACGCCCCTAGACTCTGCAGTTAATCCAGCGGGGATGTGTTGAGGTGTCAGCTGGAAGATCGCGTCCCCTGTTTCCCGTCACTTGTAGGTAGGACATATATCATTGAAAAAACGAAAAACTAGCGCATACTAAACATGTGGCACATATCATACATACGTACATGCTCTCTGATGCTCACCCTGGAAGTTTCGGCAAGAATCGTGGCAAACAAAAAAGGCTGCCATGGTGCCGCGTACGCAGACGCCTTGCTAGTCCTCAAACGACGCATTCCCTTGGCGAGCAACTGACCGTAAGAGAGAGCCGACAGGAGAAGCATACAGTAGTTCGAGCATGACACGTACTCTTGGTCGGACAAATGCGAGCTTCTCCCGCGAGAAAACGTGCGGCCTCGTCTATTAACAACAAGGCACAATAAGCGACTATTAATAATACGTACGGACTCACACATAATAGTAGGCTCTACGAGCACTCCTTCTACGGACGTAGCGCGACGATTTTAAGTACAAGAAACACTGAAAGCGAGTACCCACGGAGAATGATACTGTAGGCTCTACGAGTACTCCTTCGATTTTGGTGCCGCAGAGACGAGGTGCTTACTTCTGCTGCTGTAGCAGGAACCTCGAGCAACAACATACTGTTAGGGGGGACCATAGTTAATAGGACATAAAAACCTACATAGTTACCTATTTTTGCTAACAATATTTGATCCTGTATACTATGGTCCCCCAATACTTGTGTATAGTGCCGGTCATTTGCAGCATCTTCTCACTGCAGTCGTAAGATAACCTGCTACATATGTCAACAACAGCCTGCAGCGTATATGCGACACGAGACACGAGAGGCATGCACTCCTTACCTTCTCAAGGGAAGTGGCGCTAAAAACTATAAATAAATCGAATAGTATCTCCTGTCACAGCGAGCGGTCTTATACGTAGCCTACGTGCTATGCGCGGCAGCACTTTTTGTCGTCGAGTGGGATCAATCAATCCGTGTCACCATGTATCAAAACCTCTGTCTGGTCACCGGTGCAAATCCCTTCCTGTACGAGTACGTGTTGAATGGTCGAAGGAACGTGACACGACGAGGTGCGACATGTGGTCGGGATTCGGAATACGTCAGCTGTGTTTGGGTCTGTATGATCCGAACTGGTTTCTGGCGCACCTCGTGTCCTGTCGTCTGTGCTCGTCAAGTCAGTCCCATCGTACGAATCACTCATCATACTACGGTACTACAGAGCTGTACAGTACGTCGGCCTTTCGGATAGGACGCATGCAGTATTACACATGCCGGAGAGATCACGATCTACGGCGGCAGCGGTAGTAGTAGATCATCCACAGAACCTAACTTGCCGTTATGAAATGTTTTGCAGGATCTGTGTACGGTGGGACAAACCTATCAGAGGAAACAAGTCTGAACACCGTGCAGGATATATAGAGCTCCCACCTGGCAACATGAGCTACTTACTGCTGTATTCGTTCAATGTCCATCTGCCCTATGAAAGACGTACCCGGTACAGCAGAAGATCATTAAGTCCGCAAGCCCCCCCCCCTCGAGGAAAATCACAAACTTCAAGAGAGGAGAGACTAGAGGTTTGTTGTAGGTACTTGGTCGGGCAAGTAGAAATCGATCACGAATATCTCTCCGAGGGGTGTGTGTGCAGTTTTTCCGGTGCGACATGCGGTCATTAAGGCCGATAGCGAAAAGCACAGCTTCCTCCTTCTTCGCTCTCCTTCCTAGGCCAGCAGGAACAGTGGCGCCAATGCATTATACGAAGTACAACATTAGCTGAGAGCGTTGGCACTCTGAATCGAGTTTTTGCATTGCGTCATCCGCATTAGTACTGTACGAGTCCCGGCGTGTAACTCACTTCTCAAGGCACCGGACGGATAGAGAACCCACCTTTTGTTTTTACTATAATAGTGATGCACATATTACGTGCATATTTGTCAGCGCAGCAAGCGACCGTCCCGCCCGTCGCTCTCCGCGGAGGTATATATATATATATATATTTTTTTTTTTAAACAAAAAACGAAAATATCAGCTGTGCGAGATCGAGGATTTCGTCGGCACTCAATTTTTAGCGAGATGTGTGTCATACCAATCTGGACGCAAATGTAAGGACCGTTTGATATTCATTGATATTACACTCAAAACGCCTCCTGCGTTTTTCAGTCCAGAGCAGCATATGCAGAGCCAGACGGCTTCCAGATCGAAATCGAATAGAAAAAAAAAAACGGTCGGACAGCAGTACGTAGCCGTTTTGTAGTCGCTCCATCACCGACGCACGAGTTCGACCCCCCGAGAAACAGGCCCTCTCGCAGTGCATGGCAGCTCCCATTCGGGATTTATATACGTATGTACCTGGTATATACCATAACCACTGAGCTACGAGTAGCGATCAGCGCCGGCTGCTGACTACAAGAGCTCAGTGGTTCAGGGATGTCTCTAATAATGACAAGGAGGCCGAGCGAGATGAAAATGGTGTGATCACCGACAACGAACGGCGGCGGCGGCGGCGACCGCTACAAAAAATCCTACCAGAGGGTACATATTTAGCCCCATGCTCGAGGTTTGCTCAAGGGTGTACGTGGTGTCGCTGTATATAACATGATAAAGCCTTTGCTCAGGTTAGGTGTTTCTTTTGCTTTTGTTGCGTTTTTGGCTATCCCGCAATGTGGATACCATGAGCTTCGACGTTGATTGCTCATATACATTTCCCGAAAGAAGAAGAGGAAGACCAAGGGAGAAGCCAAAACAAAAGGAAACCCTACTAGCCTAGAGTGGAGTATTGGACTACAATAGCGTATTGGACTGCAGTAGCTTCCACGTTGGTTACTCACAAACACGCCCCGAAAGAAGAAAACCTAGGGAAAAACCATGACTAAAACAAAACCTGTCGGCCTACAGTAGACTATTGGATTGCAATAGCCTATTGGACTGCAGTAGCTTCCACGTTGATCACTCACAAAGACGCGTTCTACGATAGAAGTAGCACGTTTTCGCCTAAAAGTTTTTTGAATGACGGGGTTCCTTAACCCAAAAAAAGTCGGAATGCCAATCTAGTTTCGAAAAATGATGTTTTTGTATATTTGGGCCATGGGATTATTCATCGAGATGCAATTTGATTCTTGCTGAAGTCAGTTTTCGGGTGAGGTATGGAGCTCCTTAAGGTCAAGTGAGGAGCCTCAGAAAAAGTAGGGTGAATGAAACTCTATCGTAGAACGCCTCTCACGTTTCCCCGATAGAAGAAGAAAACCAGGGGAAGCACCAAAAACAAAAAATAAACCTACATATGCATGAAAGCCTGTCAGTAATTCCTTTCTGCATCTATACTTCCCGCTTAACCTCGGCAGTATCTACTTCGATGTGCTGTCTTATTGCTCCTCCGTTCTCGTTTCGTGCTCCTCTGCCTTAATCCTTTTAGCACCTACTGCAGTCCCGTTTTGGAGACAAGCCACTCAAATTCCAAGTGACTTGTCCACAAAACGGGACTACATAAACTGAAAGCCATGTCCAGGCTTACTGTTGGCGGGCCCTGCGCTGCAACATACTCCTGATCTCAGCAGGAAAAGATAGTATCGCTGTTCCAACGCGTCTATATGTTCTCATCGCTCACCGAGATCACCCCCCGCGCGCGCGCGCGCGCGCCAATTCACACATTCACACGGTGCTGTCATTCATATGCAAGAAAATGCGCCTTTATAGCGATTAATATAATACATAGGATGAACGGAGCCCACTCTTCAGGCGACTCGCCCACAAACACCCCGAGGCAGCGCTTCGCAAAAGCTTCGTGCAAGGCAATGCCTGCCTGGTTGGTGAAAACCCGACGTACTCCGTCCAACCACCGCTGTAGAAACGCGAGGGTATATGGTCAGGCGACCACGGCCATTCATGAACATGAGTACCCCCCCCGTACCCCCCCCCCCCGCTGTAACCACCGCACTAAAAAAAATAACCTGCGCACCGTAATTCAGTGCTGTGCGAAGGGAGCTGGTGGGACGAGGGAGAAGCAACGCGGCTCACCCCACTTTCGAGAGCCTGGACGAGTTTTTTTGCGAGTGCCTGGAGAGGGTCGAGGCGGCGTACGCGGCACTCGACAAGGCCTATAAGGTACCTACCACCTTGGCCGGAAATATTTCCAAACGGTAGTTGTATTTGCAGACACAGCAGTAGCGATAAAATTAAACCAGGTATATATAAACCATCCGGTATGTTTTCCTGCTCATACCGCAATTTTTCATCCTACACTAGAACCGAGTATTTTTACCCGGAAAACCGAGGTTGCATTCCAAAAGGGGTTCGGAGTAAATCGGGAGTTTTGTACCAGTTTGGTCGTGAATATAATCAACATTAGGAATGTGATGTGGATATCGAACGGGGCTTACATTCACGGCCTGAGCGGTACATGGATTTTGGGCGAAGCACACGAGACAAATATAGATAACCGAATGCTTTGATTTGATTGGTCAAGACACAAGTGAACGCCACCCTTTCAGATTTGAATGGTGAAACGTCGGCTGGAAGCCAGTTATAGGGTCCGATCATATTAATAGTGTAATAGAATAAAAACAACATTGGATTCTGCCGCTGTAGTTACCCTTTAGTTTTAGTAGTATGTGCGGAATAAGCGCTGCAACATTGTAGAAAAAAATGTGCAATGGTTGATAGGCATAATTAATACCGAAGGTATAGCACTGCTCTCACTGATCATGGGTCCATAAAATAATGTTCTTAGTAACTGCGTGCTACGTTCGGGGAATGGGTACTACTATTACTATTAATAGCATTTTGTTTTGCCTGCTGAGGCACTATTTCTGACTGACCGGGCTCCGTAACGCCTTCTTAAGACTGCAGTCCCGTTTGGGGGACAAACTGCCTACGTACGTACCTATAATTTGAGCGGTTTGTAGAGAAAACGAGACTGCAGTCCTAGAAGGGGTAACCGAGGAAACAACACAATACCGTTGAAATAGTACAGTTTTTTTGTATTCGGACAATAAGGGGGGGTGCAATACCTACCGGTACATTTTTTGTCAAGTTTTCAGGCCCGATTGATGGCAAGCTTCCATGTTTTTAAATCATTGGATTATCCTGTAGCTCCCCTCACATACACACGTATGATTGGAATGAGCGCTGCACATTGTCAGATGGCAAAATCATGGGATAACACCTTCGAAGGCTTTGGGACTGGCGTGCATCGGAATGCACGTTTGCCCACGATCATGGGGGTATAGCACTTCAACCATTTTTTTAAGACTGCAGTTCCGTTTAGGGGACAAAACCACACAAATTCTACGTAGTTTGTTCCCAAAACAGGACCGCGGCACTAAGAAGGTCAAGGCCAACACATTCCTGCCTGTGGCGGGGCCCCTCAAGGGCACTGAGGGATTTGCTGGGTGTCCTTTATTTTTTTTTTTTTTTTTTTTTTTCCCTTTCAGGACCCTTCTATCACGGGGGGCCATAGTTAGTAGGACCTACATATAATACCTGGTACACACAAAAACCCATATCTTTGCCTGTTTTTACTCACAATATTTGGTCCTATGTACTATGGTCCCCCGTAACAGGGCAAGCTGCAGCCAGTCCCGTTTTGGGGGGACAAGCTAGGTCGAATGTGAGCGGTTTGTCCCCCCAAAATGCGACTGCTGTCCTGAAAGGGTAAACAAACGCTACTATCACGGAGGACCACAGTAAATAGCGCATACGGTACACACAAAAACCTACCTGGTACCTGGTATGTATATTTCCCTATTTTTACTAACAAGATTTGGTCCCATTTACTACTCGTATGGTCCCCCGTAACACTACCGTTTCGATGCATACCTCCTGTAGACGCCATGCACTGTTTATCAACCATTGCACTTTTATGTTCATGAGGGTACCAGGTATGTATCAACCATTGCCCTTCAACCATTCCAACAAGCGAGATCCTCTCGGAAAATGGTAGGTGTACATACGTACGTACCAGTATCGTGTTTTTGGGCCGAGACGTTTTGGACCGCCGGGAGGCTCCTTGAGGCCGCCGATGTACAAACGCCACCCAATATCGATGGAACACCCTTCATGTTTTACGTGTTATTCGTTGTGTACCTCAGGCCATTAGGTTGCACTTTTCGTGCTTTCTCAACGTCTGTTTGTGTGACTTGGTATAGGTCTAGGGTTAGACCCTCGGGTCAAGAGCTAACAGGGTTAAGTCTTGTGTTTCGCTTTTCACTTCGACTATACCCTGATATATGTACACGCATACACATTCATTCGGGTACACCGACCCCTCTCACGTGGGGGGGCGGGGGCGGGTGTGTTCATTAATACGCATGGCCGTAGTCGTATGGCCATAATAGACCCTCGCACCGGGGGGGGGGGGGGGGGGGGGGGGGGGGGGGGGGCGTGCTCATTTGTTGCTTGCCTTAGTCATTCGACCATTGACCACGCATCCCTTTCGAGACGGAGCACCGTTCCTACTCCAAATAGAGTCACCTCCAACAATTGGGCGCTCATTACGTTGTTTCCATATATTACGTAGAAACTTTTTGCTAATCTTAGCCCCTTCCTGCCTGGCCTGTGGCCACCATCTATCTCCTAGGATAGCGATCGTTTTCTCGCTGCTATTCAGTGTATCAAACTCCTCCATGTCACATTCGTCCATTTCCCTCATCTCCTCTGCTAACACATCCAGTTCCTCCTTGTATATTTCACATTCTCTTACTATGTGAGTTCTACTCTCTATTGCTTTGCCACACGGGCACATCTGCGCATCTACTTCCTCCTCCTCCCGGCTACTGGACCTGCCAGAAAGAAGAAAGAGGGGGGGGGGGAAGCGTACTCGATATCATGCATGGACGTAGTCGTATGATCATAGACTAACCACCCCGGGGAATGGGTTACTCACTCATTGTTATGCATGGCTGTAGTCGTATGACCTTAGACCTTCGCATCCCTGCAATGCCCTGGGCCGGAGCAGATCAGGGTGGAGTGCTGGATCAGCAAGCTCAATGGGCCGTACCCGCTGCCCAGCATCCCCTGGAGAAAAAACAGAAATGACTTCGCCTCTCTCCTCGCGAGGGCCGCGGAAGAGGCTGACTTCCGAGAGCCCTTTGACAGGCGACCCCCAGGTGGGTGGTGATCACAGCGATCAGATAACGGGAGCACGATTATTTTTGTTTTTGTATCGGTGATCAGATAAAAGAGCTCGAACTTTCGTTTTTTGTGGTTGATCAATAAAAAAGGATCACGTTTTTTTTTTTTTTTTTTCGGTGGGTGATCACAGATACGATCACGTTTTTTTTGTGTGTTGGGTGATCGGATAAACAAGAGCATTCCTGGCTTTTAGTTTTTGTCCAAAAAATCTTCCACACCTCAAGACAAGATAAAAATATCGTCGATTCTTATTCCATGACCTAGATCTTTCAGGCAACATAGATTCCTGATCTCTACTTCCCCCCTCTCTCTTTTCCCCCGTCCTCTCCCCCTCCTTCCCCCCCCCCCCCCCCCCCGCTTCTTTCTCGTCCGTTTTGCTCCAACCTACTGCAACGCCTCTTCATCCTCTTCCTCTTCTTCTTCGTCTTCTTCTTCGATGGTGGGCATAGAGGGAAGCCTGCCCACGCTAGCCCCGTACCTCCGAACACGCCTCCCTGACCGGTCTCCCTCGAGAAGGACGGGCCGCGGATTTTGGGAGCAGCAGAGGGCTCGACTGCGCGGCAACGTGAGTTTTTCAAAAATGTTTTTCTTGTTGACCCTACCCGTGCATGCGTGACGTACCTGTACGCTACATGTGCCCGCTGTCCCTCGCTCCACGGTATAGGACACTATTACGGGGGACCATAGAAAATAGGACCAAATCTTGTTATTAGTAATGGGTGAATATATAGGTTTTTGTGTGTATCCTAGGTCCTACTTAATATGGTCCCCCGTGATACGAGTATAACCAACGCCTGCCCGCCTGCCCGGTGTGAAGTGTTTTCTTCTTTTTTTTTTTTCTTTCGTTTTTTTTCTGCTTTTTAGTGCAAATGGCGGTACGAACTAACGTTTTGCTATTGGTTGAATGTTTCACTTTTAGGGCCCATCTTATCGAGGACTTTTGGTCCTTTCAATTTGGTTCGATTTTTTTTTTTTTCAAACCTTCGCTCTAGTCTACGCTCGTCGCTGTTTGCCGGCTGGGCGTTGTGTGACGCGCTGCGTTATTCAAGGTTGTTTCGATTCCCTTTTTATGTGACAATGAATGCGTTGTTTCCCGATAGGATACAAACACGTTTTTTTTTCGAAATCAAATTAAAATTCATTGGAATTGAAATTTTACTTTCAGATTACGAAATTTAGCGTTCCCCGTTAAGATGGGCTCTTACCAAAAAGCAACGACGTTTTTTTTCGTACCCAAGCCGAACAACCGTCATACGACATACCTTGGTACACGCATGTCAGATTTTTGCGCCCCCCCCGTCCCCCGCTGTGGTCATACGACTTCGGCCATATACGATAATGCACCCCGATGCCCCCCCCCACACACACACTTCCTATTATACATAGGTTGGGTTGGCGTCGGTTGGCTGCGTGAGCTAGACAACCAGGGTACCGTTTCTTTGTTGCTGTTTTTTTCGCGGTCGGTCACAGCTGGCGATCGAGTAGATCATTCGGTCGGGGTGGAAAAGTTTTACTCCGCACAAGAAGGATGATAGTTGAATCAGGTAGTGTTTATGGTAAGGCACCCACGAGGCAGTTACATAGTATCCCCATTGTTGTCTCTGGAAGTGGCTACACCGAAAACTAAATTAACTTATTGAAGCTGTCATCCATATGCAAGTCCGCCTCACAAGCGGTTCTTAGTAGGATGCAGCTCACCCTTCATACGACTCGCCGAACACCTCACGGCGCTTCGCGCTAGTGCCAGCAATGTCTGCCTGGTCGGTGAAAACCCGACGTGCTCCATGCCGGCACTGTAGGGATCCGAAGGTCTATGAACATACGACTACGGCCATGCATGATATCGAGTACCCCCCCCCCACCCCCTGGTTATGCGCGACTACGGCCATGCATGATATCGAGTACCCCTCCCCCCATCCCCACCCCCTGGTTCTGCGCGACTACGGCCATGCATGATATCGAGTACACCAAGCAATGTCTGCCTGGTCGGTGAAAACCCGACATGCTCCGTCCCGGCATTTTAGGGATGCGAGGGTCTATGGTCATACGACTACGGCCATGCAGATCGAGTACATCTCTCCTATCGAGCACACCCCCCCCCCCCCCCCCCCCCCCCATCCCCCTCCCCCCACTCAACCCCTCCCTATCTCCTACAAACCCGCCCTTCTCACCCAAACCATCACAACCCCCCACGCGCAACAATCGGGTCCATGGTTATACGACCACGACCATGCACTGAATGAGTGCCCCTCTCCCTCCCCCACCGCGCACATAAAGTGGGCAGCATCAGGAAACAATTCAATCCATTCGACGCTGCCACCCGTATGCAAGAAAGTACGGCCCACTAGCGGTTGTTATTACGGGGGTCCATAGTAAATAGGACCTATGACATACATAAAAAGTTGTATATTTCCATATTTTTACAAACAATATTTGGTCCTATTCACTATGGTCCCCCGTAATAGCAGGGTGCTTGCCTCGGGGACTGTGGAAACCCGACGTGCTCCGTCCCTGTCGTGCACATATAGAGATGCCAAGGTCTATGGTCCATACTTACGGCCGCGCACGACAGCGATTACCGCGCTTCTCCCCGCCCCTAAAAAAAAGGGGGAAAACAGAAAAGGGAGAAGGTAGGAAAAATGTTTCGCAATAATAAATGGAAAAAAACGCGCGAAATGAGCGCCCGAGTGACGCAGGTGTTGTCTCCGTTAGGAGTAGGAACGGTGCTCCGTCTCGAGAGGGATGCGCGGTCAACGGTAACACCACTTAGATGAACAACAAATGAGTACGCCACCGTCTCGAAAGGGATGCGTGCTCAAAGCTCAAATGACCAAGGTAACCAACAAATTAATACGCCCCCCCCACCCCCCCCCCCCCCGCCCGCGCGCGCAAGCAGCACGGCCACTCCGGGAGAACCTTCGCCAAGGTCGCGGCGGACGCCTCCCGCACCTTTCAGCAGTCACGACACTATCCCCGCCCCCGCCCCCACCCCCACCACTCCAACCTCTCGAGGGGAAACCATGCCGCCGCCGCCGGCGAAGCAGACGCAGAAGAAGAAGGCGATGCTAACACCACGGCCCCTCCTTCCCCGACCCGGCTCTCCCCAAGGCACCACAACAAAAGCAGGAATAATACGAGGTGCATTTGGCTACGATACCATGCATAGAGGTGCAGCTAAAATTGTCGTTTTTTTTTTTTTTTTTTTTTTTCCTTTTCTTGAGGCAATTTTTTTTATAAGAAACACCAACTTTTTTTTTTTTGTCGTTCCTGAGGTCAATATTCTCCCACTCCAGAGTGAATTAACCACCTACCAGGTACCTTTTTTTTTTTGTTCCCTTTTTTTTTGTTCCCTTTTTTTTTTGTTCCCTTCTTTTTGTTCCCTTCTTTTTGTCCCCTTCTTTTGTTCCCTTTTTTTGTTTCCTGGAGCCCCCCCATCCCGTGACCACGGACTGTTACGGAGGACCATAGTTAATAGGACCTACGGCACACACAAAAATCTATATATTTCCCTATTGTTACTAGCAAAATTTGGTCCCATTTACTATGGTCCCCCGTATTAGTGATATTTTTGTTTGGCGATGAGTTAAGGCGAGAAGAAGAACAACAACAACCTACTAATAACAGCTTAACCTACTACTGTTTTATGAGGCTGGCTCCTCGCTTTGAGCAACTCTCTACGAAACCCCACCCAAAAAATTAACCTGACCTTGAGAGAAAAAAGATGAAAAATGCATTCCCGATGAACCCAAAAATGTTTGCGAATAATTAGGCCGTGGAGCCGATTCGGTTGGAACGAATTCGGTTGGGTCTCTTGCGATCTGTTTCCCGCAAAAAAAAAAAACGAGCCCAATCCATCAGAACCTTCCTGAGATTTAACCCAGACCAAGAACAATTAAGAGAATCAGTTGCCAAAGCGCCGCTCCTAACCTAATTATTCTTGGGGTTGGGCTAACTCTTAGGAAGGTTCCATGAGTTGGGGGTGATTTTTATGTAGGAAACAGACCGCAAGAAAACCCAACCAAAATTGGTCCCAACCAAATTCTTTCGCCCATGTAATAATGGTGAATCTTGCCAAAAAAAAAAACCGCCCGCTCGATTGGCACATCCACAGAAATCTACCTGGTACGCTACAATTAATGAATTCACATTGATTCAAGGCACTCATTACCTTTTTTCTGCGGACGCACGAAGAGCAACATCGGAGGAGCAAGAAAAACCTGCAGGAAAGTACGCAAGGAGCTAGTCACTGGCACCTGCATTCACACAGGGCAGATCATATGTTTCGCCGAAAACAGAAAAAAGAAGCAGTGCGAATATTATTCTCGTGCGTATCGATATTGGGTACCAAGACACACATGTACGTGCGAAGCATTAATGGTACTAATAGCTCTTCGATCGAGGATCCCACGGTGGAGGCATGCGTCTAAAAAGACAGTGAAAAACCGACACTATTACGGGGGACCATTATTGTGAATAGGACCTGCGGTACACACAAAAACCTATATATTTACCTATTTTTATGAGCAATATTCGGTCCCCTTTACTCTGGTCCCCCGCAATAAGTAGAAGGCTTCGCGCGCTCCTGGTGGTGCTTGTGTCGTGTGCAGCGGCGGCAGCGGCAGCGGCAGCGGCAGCGGCAACGGTGCGTGGAAGGAAGTGTCTAGAGAGGAGGCGGAGGGGGGGGCGGAGGCGGGGAGGGGGGGGGGGGGGGGGGGGGAGGGGGGGGGGGGGGGGGGGGGGGTGGCGGTTTGCTGCCGCCCCCCCCGCCCAGGCCGTCGGGGAGCGGTGGGGAGGGGGAGAAGGGGGGGGGTAAGGGAAGGGTGTGAGCTGTGCGGAGGTGATCCTGCGGCGAGAATATGGGTGAGTTATAAGTAGATGTACGTGGGGAGCGCCTGCTTGTAACGCGTGGGCCGCACAAAATATTTTTCAACCCCTAGCTGAAAAGCCAAGCGGCACGTTCGAACCCTAACTATATACGAACACCACATGGATCTGTACGCCGAAAGAGATGCCCTCAGATAGCTGCGCAGAGCCCCCATGTTGTGCGCGCGCGTTGTGAGCGGTGTGTCGGGGAGGGTGCTTCTTTATACACGCACACAGTTTTTTTTACTCTCTTGTTCGCCTTTCGCGCGTACGTCTTTTCTATTGTTGCCTTTTTGTTGCAAGCGATTTCTGCCTGCCTGCTCGGTGAAAACCCGACGTGCTCCGTCCCAGCATTGTAGGGATGCGAGGGTCTATGATCATACGACTACGGCCATGCATGAGATCGAGTACATCTCTCCTATCGAGTACACCCCCGCCCCCCCCCGATGCCAAAAAAGAGGTTGTCAGCCATGGTTGATAGAGCTGTATGAGAGAAAGCAACAAAAGGGCGAACTGGAATAGGGTGGGATGGCGTAGTTGAGAAAATATGGAAGGATATAAGGGGAAACCAAGAAGAAATGATGTCCGCCGGGAAGTTTGGGAGGTACAAGGCAGAAGTAGAAGAAAGGATAGAAAGAAGGGAAAGGCTAGCGCTGACAAACAAGGTGGAATCGGAAAAACACCTAGAGATATACGGGGGATTGAGGGAAGGAATAGGAATGAAAATTTATTTGCACGGCCCAATGGACTTGGCGATATCGCTGAAACTGCGCTTTCGTGTAGGTGAGGTGGACCTGCCAGAAAGAAGAAAGAAGAAAGAGGTATACCAGTAGCCGGGAGGAGGAGGAAGTAGACGCACAGATGTGCCCGTGTGGCAAAGCAATAGAGAGTAGAACTCACATAGTAGGAGAATGTGAAATATACACGGAGGAACGGGATGTGTTAGAAGCGGAGGTGAGGGAAATAGACGAATGTGACATGGAGGAGTTTGATACACTAGATAGCAGCGAGAAGACAATCGCTATCCTAGGAGATAGATGGTGGCCACAGGCGACCAGACAGGAAGGGGATAAGATTAGCAAAAAGTTTCTATGTAATATATGGAAACAGCGTAGTGAGCGCCCAATTGTTGGAGGTGCCTCTATCAGGAGTAGGAACCGTGCTTCGTCTCGAAAGGGATGCGTGGTCAATGGTCGAACGACTAAGGCAAGCAACAAATGAGTAAGCCCCCCTCCCCCACCCCCCCCCCCCCCCCCCGCCCCCCCCGTCCCCCGCCCCCCCGCGGACTCGATCGAGGCAGACCCTACAAACGGAGGTGAGGGAGCAGGCCCTTCAGATCGGGGCTCTCCGCGTTCACCAAGAATTTAGGGGGAAGGGGCAGGAGGAGGAGCTTGCCAGGCTAAGACACGTGAGAAAAAAAGGAGCTCTAGAGGTTAATACCTGGCACCACTCTGTACCAAATTATTTTTGATGAAATGTTAAAGTACGAAAGGTCATAATTTTACGTAGAATATGGTGCGGGGTGGGTGAAATTAACTTTAGTTGTGATTTTTAGTTTGTGTGGGAGCGAGGGGGCTCACACTAAACTATTTATTATCCTATGGGGGCGGGCAGGTGGGGGAAAGGGACGGAAGGGGGAGGGGACAGGGAGAGGAGGAGAGGGGGGCAAGAGAGAGAGAGAGAGAGAGAGAGAGAGAGAGAGAGAGAGAGAGAGAGAGAGAGAGAGAGAGAGAGAGAGAGAGAGAGAGAGAGAGAGAGAGAGAGAGAGAGAGAGAGAGAGAGAGAGAGAGAGAGAGAGAGAGAGAGAGAGAGAGAGAGAGAGAGAGAGAGAGAGAGAGAGAGAGAGTGGTACGGAATTGAGTTTCCCTTGAGAACTTCGGGGATCGCAGCGGGTCTGGTAGTGTTCCCCCCCGAGGTTGGTGGGATCTCTTCTCGGACTGCATCGCCTCGACGACGGTTATTTTCAGTGTCGCCTCGACATTCCCCTGCGGACAAGGTGCGCCCAGGGAAGGTCGAAGACAGGCAGACCCGCGAGCACTACGAACGGTACATGTACGAACCGACAATACTGTGTACATACATAAGTAGAATTCTACAGTGGACGATGGGCACGCAAAAGTACATCTATGTCATATAGCAGCAAATGCGACGGCGGAGGGCGTGTCCAAATGAATGAAAACGACAGGAGACGGAGCAAGCACGGCAGACGGACCAAGCAAGAGCTCAAGCCAGGGGTAGGTGTAGAAAAGGGGGGGTGCGGCCTTTTAGTTCCGTCCGCGTTTTTTTTTTTTTTTCGTTCTTTCGGAGTGCTTACGGGTGATCAACGATGAAGCTCAGCTCATGCTACACGACATCGTTGAGGATGGCCAAAAAAAAGAATAATAAATGTGTTTCGTAGAACGATGGCACTTGTCGGTCACTATTACGGGGGAACATAGCAAATAGGACCAAACATTGTAGGTAAAAATAGGTAAACATACGGGCTTTTGTGTGCGCCGTAGGTCCTGTTTACCATGGTTCCCCGTAATAATAGTAGCCATCGCAGTCGTTACTCGATAGCACAACGACACTATCAACCAACGCGGTAACGCTGACCGTTCGAACAAATTCACCATATGCATGGCTAGTCGACATAAATTCCTTCATATCGATATGCGACCGTACGTAATAACATGTTGTTGTCGTTGCGGCCACCGGTAGATGTTCCTTCGCAGACAGTCAGTACGACAGACCGGCCTGTGTGCGTACAGCAGTACTTCCCGTTTCTCCCGCATTCCTACTTCGTACGGGGGACCACAGTGAATAGGACCAAATTTTAATATTAGTAGTGCAAATAGGGAAATGTATAGGTTTTAGTCTTACCGTAGGTCCTATTTTCTATGGTCCCCCGTAATAGTGACAATAATACTATTAATAGCACTATTACGGGGGACCATAGTAAATGGGACCAAATAATGCTGGTAAAAATTGGGAAATATATAGGTTTTTGTGTGTACTGTAGGTCCTGTTTACTATGGTCCTCCGTAATACTGTAGGTAAAAAGGATCAATTGTTGTTAGTAAAAATAGGTAAATATTTAGGTTTTTTGTGTGTACCGTAGGTCCTATTTACTGTTGTGTTTCCCCGTAATAACAGCTTTACGGTGGAGATTTTTTTCTCCGGCTGTACTAAAAAATAGCATTGATATTAATAGCTAACGAGTGGAGCCTTTTTAAGCCCCCTCGTTTCGCCTCCTCGCCGCGTAAGATCCTACCTGTAGGATGAGAGATAGTGCTGTACCTCGCCGCGTAAGATCCTACCTGTAGGATGAGAGATAGTGCTGTACGCTTCCCTTTCCGCACGATTTCCATCCTGTCTGTTGTGTCCTGTCCTGTACTGTACTGTGCTGTACTGTACTGTACGCTTTTTTCCTTTCTGCCGCCTCGTTTTATCTCAATATAAATTGTGCGTGTTCTTCGTAATAAATCGTTCCTTTGTACTCGTCGTCGGCATTCATCCAGGTAGCACACCCTGCGCCCGCGCCGATTCTTTCAATCCTGGCGAGGCACAAACTCTTTGGTCACGAGATTACGACACAGAGATACTACATTTGTTTGTTATAATATAGTCCAGTGTTATTGCTGGTTGTTGGGTGTTGTTGCCATGTTTACCTCGGTGTGTTGTAATATAATCACACGCGTAGAAACACGATACCCACGGTGGCCCCTGTTCAGAATCTGCGATTCTGCTGTTTGTTGTTGGTGGTACCAAAGATGTCGGGAGACCGCACTTTTCACCTTTCTTTCACTCCTCGACAGACGGCCTTGACAGGCCTTGACAGGCCTTGACATGCCTTGACATGCCTTGACATGCCTTGACGGACACAAAACTACTAGGTTTTAGTGTCGAACACCAGGCCCTTCACCCTTGACAGCGCGCGTGTTGCTTCGCTTGACATACGCGTCTCCTGATGACGCATTTCTTTGCTTTGTGCTCGATTTTATTTTCACTTGTTTCCCTTCCCGTTTAATATCTCCGCCTCCTATTTTACGGGGGACCATAGTAAATAAGACCTATGCTACACACAAAAAACTATATATTTACGTATTTTTTCCATCAATATTTTGTTCTACTTACTATGCCCCCCCCCCCCCCCCCCCCCCGTGATAACAGTCGTGAGTAACTCAGATCCGGGGTCAGAAAACAGGCTCTTCTCCCTCCTCCCCTCCCCACTTCTACGATTCTTGCCTTAATTTTTATCGCTAGAAGACTTCAATTTTATGATCCAAGCCTCCCAAGTACTACAAATACGATGCCAATGCTTTCAACCCAGGTAATTACCGGGCTTTCAGCCTCATTCAAGGCAGTATCGTTACACATTTGCTCCAAGCTTTTGCACGCCGTTTATCAGCTTCTCGGGGTTCGACAAATTGCCACCAGCTCCTACCACCCAAACGGCAACGGTGGGGTGGAACGTGTAAACCACACGATGGCTCAGATGCTGGCAATGGTCGTCAACGAGCTCGAAAACAACTGGGATGAACAGCTCCCTCACGTCGAATTTGCGTACAACAATTCCGTCAGCGCCGCCACGGGTCTGGCTCCCAACGAGGTATGTATGGGTCGGCTGCCACGCCTCCCTCTCGCGATTTTCGAGCGTGCTGGAGTCGCCGGCCACCAGAGTTTGGCCGGCGACCACCTAGCCTGCTGCGACTTGGCGACGGACCGCCAGCTGCGCGCGTACAATATCGCTCGCGAACCCCACGCCCTCACCGTTGCTCGCGTGAACCGCCGCAACTCCGCCCTTTCCGACGCTCTGCATCCAGTCTCCAAATTCGACGTTGGCGGTTGGGTGTGCGTGTACAATACGGCGGCCACCATCCGCCAGGGCGCAAAGCCTGACCCGGACGACAAGGTCCTCAAGGTCAAACTCTCACTCAACTGGACTGGCCCCCAAAAAGTCCTCGCAGTTGGCCCCTGCTCCTCAGCGGACACCCCAGACGGATCTCCTCTCGGGACCAAGCTCCTGTAGTCGGATCTTCCTTGCGATATGCCCGTCGCCGATGCTCGCCGGTACGTATCGGTTCTACGCTTCAAGCCCTGTGCCAACCCCCACGACCGTGGCGACGTGCCGAAGTATTTGCCGGCGGGGTTGACGCAGTACGTGCTGAAAAACTTCTCTAAGAAATCCCTCCCGCACCAAGTCACCAAGGACGACGTTTCGACCCCTCTTCAACGACTCCAAGTGGAAAAGATTACCGGACACCAATCGGTTAGAGGTCGAGGTGGCGTCATCGCGGTGATGTACTAGACGCACTAGACAGGACTATCCCGACCACCCTGGGAACGGGAAATGGACCTTCAGCTTTCTCGCCACGAACGTTTGCGCTACTGGGCTGGCACCCCGAACCAGCACCACCAAACCAACCACCTGTACCGCCGGATGAGAATTGGCGCGGCACAACGAGAGCTTTCTCGGAGTATCGGCGAGCGGTTTCTGGCACCCGGCTATGGCTGCGTATCGCACGCCGATTGGCTTCGCCGACACTGCAGCACCGTGCTTCCCAACGGGGCCCACTCTTGGTACAAGGGCGACGGCGGTCAGTGGTGGCTCGGGAAAATCAGCGCAACTACGCCAACGGATGGAGTATATTTGGTTCGATTTTTGGGCGACCCGGGACCGATCAAGCTTCTTCTTTCTCCGGCGCGCTACACGACTTCGACGAGAGCTGTACGAGGTTCTTGGTGGCTACAAATTCACCTGGCTAGTGCGTTTGCACGGGGGGTCCAGCGTATCGTAGATGAATCTCGAGGCGCCGCCGTAGATAGCTGATTTTCGCGTTTTTTTTTTTTTCGTTTTCCTGGACTTTGGGGGGTAGTTTTTTTTCTGCTCGGTGTGTTTTCTGGTTTGTTTTCTTTTTTTGGGCTGGGTTGGGGATGGTTTCTGCGTATATATTGTCCTGCCTATCCCCCCCCAGCTCAGTGTCGGGGCTGGTCTAGGTAATCGGGCCACTCATTTGTGACCCAGGACGCGTTTTCAAGGTTGTGGACTGGGTTTAGGTGGTTCTTGCCGCCTTCTGTGTTATTTTTCTGTTCGTTTCGGTATTCACTTTTCGCTTTTCCATGCATCTTCCTCGCCTCCCCCCCCCCCGTGCGGGCGGCATGGCGATGGCTTTCATTGACGATTTCTTCCTGCCCTTTAAGGCCAGGTCTTCTTTGATATTTTTTTTTTTCGACGTAACTTGCCGGCTTCGTTGCCTTGCCGTTCAGAGGTGTGGGAGTGGGTTTCGAGGAGCCGCACCTTCGCCTCGTGTTCTAGTTCGTGAAATCGGGGTTTCCATGAATTCCCATAACTCTGCATGTACGGCTCATCAGAGTGGGCTAGTGTTATGATACTGCTTTGTATGAGAGGTTGAAAGCCCCGTAATTACCTGGGTTCAGGCACTGGGATCGTATTTGTAATACTTGGAAGGCGTATCTTAGGTGGAAAACCATGGGTTTTCCAGAGGGGCACGAGCTTGGTCTCAGTCTCCGCGTGCACGAAAGGAATATATTAATAGTACCGACGAGTACGGACTTAATGGGCAGACCTGTCCAGGGATACAAAGTGCCCTGCATGCTTGATCTTAGCACCAATCCCTAGGTGGGTGCCAGCCCCCCCCGGGCAAAGCCTCGCTTGTATAAACGAGATTTTTTTTTTCCAGCTGATCAACATCAATACGCGTGCCAATCCATCTCAAACACAACTCGCACTTTTACTCGTGAGTACACCACAAGGTACCGCTCAATGAAAAACCAACCTGGTTCGCAGTGTTATGGATGCTTCACCCCCTTAAAAACCGCTTCAAGCGGTTTTCGGCTAAAACAACCGGTTGAAAACCGCCAGAAAAAAAAAGGTTAATTAAACCGGCTAATTTCTTTGAGATTAACGCCTCCTGTCCGGTTTTCGGTCCTTTGAAAATGCCATCCGTTGCCCATCTCCATACTTATCACCCCTATCACCCCCAAACATCCACTTTTATACATACATTTACTGCCGTAGTCGATAATTCTTTGTGCCTCAACTCCGCATGAGGGGGATGATCGTATCATGTAGTGTAAATATGGCAAGACACCCACGAAGCAGTTCCGTAGTAAATCCATTGCTGTCCCTGGAAGCGACCACACCGGAAAATATATCGATTAATTGATTTCGTCATCCATATGCAAGAAAATCCGCCTCAAAAGCGGTTCTTGGTAATTCTGTGAAGGTGTTACCTACTGAGTTATCGGGGTAATAGATCGATCGATTACCCAGCCCAGGATAATCCTTGCAACACTCTCCCCCCTCTGAATGGCGGGATCTTTGGGGCGTCAGAACCGTATACGTCTGTACGCTGACTTACCCGCTTCGTTCCACTACCTGCCTGGGGAACCAGGGATACGTGTTTTTTGTTTTTAGGCAAGCGCAAGCGCAAGCATTTCTGTAAAAAAAAAACGTTCGAAGAGAGGTTCGAACCTGTGACCTGGACGGGGTCAAATGTGAAGGTGTTACCTACTGAGCTATATCATAGGGGTAAAAGATCGACCGATTACCCAGCCGACGGTAATCCTTAGAACAGTTCTTAGTAGGACGCAGCTCGCCCTTTATGCGACTTGCCGAACACCTCACGGCGCTTCGCGCTTGGTGCAAGCAATGTCTGCCTGGTCGGTGACAACCCGACGTGCTCCGTCCCGGCATTGTAGGGATGCGAGGGTCTATGGTCAGCCGACTACGGCCATGCGTGATAATGAGCACACCCCCCTCCCTCCCCCGCAAACAAAAGTCTATTTTGGAACATACAACTACTCATTTGCCGCCCGCAAACATCTATTTCGACGCGTTTATGGTTTTATTCTCAGACCTCTCTTCGCGTTGCCTATCGCCCGGCCGCGCGCAGCAGGCCCAACTGCTTGAGAGGGACAGGGGTCATAGGACTGCATGATAATGAGCACACACCCTCGCCTCCCGCCCCCTCCCCCGAACAAAAGTCTATTTTGGCACATACAATTATTCATTTGCCGCCCGCAAACATCCATTTCGACGCGTTTATGGTTTTATGCTTAGACCATTCTTCGCGTTGTCTATCGCCCCGCCGCGCGCAGCAGGCCCAACTGCTTGAGAGGGACAGGAGTCAGCAGCGGCTTCGACACGACCAGGTATATGTTATGGTATATACTCATCATGCATACGACCTGGGGGGGGAGGAGATCCCTACCATCATTTGTCAGACGACAACAACGGTAGAATCAACGGTAGTATCAACGGTAGTATCAACGGTAGTATCAACGGTAGTATCAACGGTAGTATCAACGGTACCGTACAAGAAGTATCTTTACACTATAAACGTGCCAACAAGCGACGGAAATCATCCTGTAACGAAATGCTGTTACGGGAGTCCGTAGTTAATAGGACCTATGGTATACATTAAAACCTATATATTTACCTATTTTTACAAACAATATTTGGTCTTATTTAGTATGGTCCCTCGTAATATAAAATCCTTTCTTTCAGCCGCGAACATTTTTCTTCTCTAATTCCACGCTTTTTTCCCTTCTTGTTCAGGTGACATCAGCCAAAATTAACCCCCCAAAAGCAACGCGTCTGCTCAATGAATTCCCATCCCCATTTTTACAACACCTGGTACATTTTTTTTCCCCTCACAGACCTCGTAGGCAACTGTTGAAGTCTTACAGTTCGTTGGGATATTGGTAAAGAATTAACCACAATCGCCCAACCTTATAACACTCTCCCCTCCTTCGGAACAGCGGGGTCCTTGGTCTCCGTATGGGGCTGTACGTGCCTAGTCAGTCCGGAGCCAATCTCTGGGGACACAGGAAGTTTGTTTTCTCAGATTATTGATGCGAGGAAATCCCCTTTTCTTTAAAAATCGATTTCATGGTGATGGACGTGAGATTCGAGGTCACGACCAACGACCCATGTCCTGCCGTCGGCGCCATGGGATACTGGTAAAGGGTTAACTAACAACCTACCCAACCCAAGCCCTACATATAGCACAGCTCAGATCTCGATCCCGAGGTTTTTGCGGCTGACACCGCCGGCCCATTGATGCAAGGGCCTATATCTACATACTGTAGGAGGAAAGCAACAGAAAATGAACGAGAATCAAACAAGGACGCTATTCGTACCACCGGTCTGGTCATAAAACATGAGATACTTTGGAGTTGTGCCGCAAAACGTGCAACATCTCCCCTCATGCTTTACGATACGAACAGACTGGCTGGTGCAGTTCACGTTAACCTAGCTTAACTCACACGATATACTTGATAGTTGCACATGTCGAGACGGATCATCGATTTCGAATTCATGATTTAGATCTTTCAAGGAAGAACGGTTCCGAATTCATGTTCTACAGTAGATTTTCCAGGGAAGATGGGTTCCTGACCTGCATGACTTACGTAGGTCATTATGCCCCGTCGGGACCATATATATTCTGCATGGCACCCCCGGTGGGTTGATAGGTGGTCCGCGTGCCTATCAAGATACAACTTCGTGGATTCTAGTCTCACCGAGTGCAGGCTCCTAGGGACTTTTTCTTGCAAAAAAAAATATTATCGGAAAGCGCGAGAGCGTGAGTTAGCTACGTTCGATGAAAATCGACGAGCAGTGGGAATGCTGAACCCTATGCGCGACAAAAAATGAAGGCACGTGACGGGGGGGAGAAGGGACGACACCTGTGACCACGGCTTGTCCAGAAGCTCGCTGAGGGTAAAACCTCCTATGAGTTGGGCTGGAAAGTAAAAGTGATTATTGTTAAAAAAAAAAAAAAAACGAAATAAAAAATGACCTATCAATAGGACATGTTTCCTGGGTTGGATGTGCACCGTGCAGACCCTGCACAACATTATCATAACGGCGGGTTGGGGTCTGTACGATCTATTCATAGATCGTGATATATCTGTTCGACATGTGCACGTACAGTTTACGTCAACTCAGCTTACGTCGCGGAACGTGATTTGAATAAAGCAGTAGTGTTGCGAACGCCTTTTGTTTCACTCACTCACGAAACGACGGCTTCCTTCTTCTTACTACGTATCGCTTCGACCAGCTGAAAGCGGTTAGACTCGACGAGCTGCTGGCGAAGCGGGGAGACGAGAACAGAGAGAGCGGCGGCAACAACAGCAGCAGCCGACCAAAAGCACCGCGATCGAGACTGATCCAGGTACTGGCGATGGATATTGCTGTAGATAAAGAGGCAGGAGAGGGGAGGGTGTACTCGATAGGAGGGATGTACTCGATCTCATGCATGGCCGTAGTCGCATGACCATAGACCTTCGCATCCCTACAATATCGGGACGGGGCACGTCGGGTTTTCACCGACCAGACAGACATTGCTTGCACCAAGCGCGAAGCGCCGTGAGGTGTTGGGCGAGTCGCATGAAGAGTGAGTTGCATCCCACGAAGAACCGCCTTTGAGGCGGATTTTCTTGCCTATGGATGACAACATCATTGAGTTGATTTAATTTCTGGTGTGGCCACTTCCAGAGACAGCAATGGGTTTACTATGTAACTGCCTCGGGGGTGCCTTACCAAATACACACTACGTGATACGATCATCCCCGTTGTGCGGAGGGAAGGTTTTCCCCCACGAAAATGATCTAACTCGACCGCCAGCCGTGGTGACCGCTAAAACAAAAAAAAACGGTACCCTGTGTTGTGATACTGCCTCCAATGAGGTTGAAAGCCCGGAAATTACCTGGGTTCAGGCACTGGGATCGTATTGTAATGCTTGGAAGGCGTATCTTAGGTGGAAAACCAGGGGTTTTCCAGATATGCACGAGCTTGGTCTCAGTCTCCGCGCGCACGAAAGGACTAAAGCTGCTCTTCAATTATATCTAAGCAACCAAGACACGTGAGTACTAACGAGTACCGACTTTGTAGGCAAACCTGTCCAGGGATACAAAGTGTCCCGCCTGCATGATCTTAACAAGTGGCATCTTCGGCTTGGGACTGTCCGGAGATACAAAGCGTCGAGCCTGCATGATCTTAACACCTGACTGTCTAGCTCACGTAGTGAGAGGCGCGTTTTTCAGCGTCGTCGTCAATCGACGCCAACCCAACCTACATATATACCAGGGGGGGGGGGGTACTCATTCGTTGCTTGCCTTAGTTATTTGACCATTGACCACGCATCCCTTTCGAGACGGAGCACGGTTCCTACTCCTAATAGAAACACCTCCAACAATTGGGCGCTCATCACGCTGTTTCCATATATTACATAGAAACTTTTTGCTAATCTTATCCCCTTCCTGTCTGGTCGCCTGTGGCCACCATCTATCTCCTAGGATGGCGATCGTTTTCTCGTTGCTATCTAGTGTATCAGACTCCTCCATGTCATATTCGTCTATTGCCCTCATCTCCTCTTGTAACACATCCAGTTCCTCCGTGTATATTTCACATTCTCCTACTACGTGAGTTCTACTCTCTATTGCTTTGCCACACGGGCACATCTGTGCGTCTACTTCCTCCTCCTCCCCGCTACTGGTGTACCTCTTTCTCTTCTTTCTGGCAGGTCCAGGTCCCCTACACGAAAGCGCAGTTTCAGCGTTTTCGCGAAGTCCATTGGGCCATGCAAATAAATTTTCATTCCTATTCCTTCCCTCAATCCCCCGTATATCTCTAAGTGCTTTTCCGATTCCACCTTGTTTCTTAGCGCTAGCCTTTCCCTTCTTTCTATCCTTTCTTCTATTTCTGCCTTGTACCTCCCAAACGTCCCGGCGGACATCACCTCTTCTTGGTTTCCCCCTATATCCTTCCATACTTTCTCAACTACACCATGTTACCTTATTCCAGTTCACCCTCTTTTTACTTTCTTCCATACAGCTCTACCAACTATGGCTGGCAACCTCTTTTTCAGCATATTCCTTACTTTATATTGCCATTTCAACTTTCTCATGTCTCTATTTGTCTTGAGTGGGCGCATTCCCAGTTCTGCTCGTAATACTATGTTACTTGTCGTACTTGAGCATCTTAGAGATTTTTTTGCTGCTGTTATCTGTACTGTTTCCAAGGCAGGAGGGGGGGGGGGTGCCATGCATGGCCGTAGTCCTATGACCATAGACCCTCGCATCCCTGCAATACGGGGACGGAGCACGTCGGGTTTTCACCTACTAGGCAGGCATTGCTTGCACCAAGCGCGAAGCGGCGTGATGTGTTCCGCGAGTCGTATGAGGGGTGAGCTGCATCGACTAAGAACCGCATGTGAGGCGCACTTGCATATGGACGACAGCTTCAATGCGACAATTTATTTTCCAGTGTGGCCACTTCCAGACACAACAATGGGGTTACTATGTAACCGCCTCGTGGGTGCCTTACCATAAGCACTACTTGATACGACCATTCCCCTGTGCGGAGAAAGGTTCTCCACCCCGCACAAATGACCTACTCGATCGCCAGCCGTGGTAACCGCAAAAAAAAAACAAACCGAAACGGTACCCTGGTTGTCTAGCTCAAGTAGTGAGCGGCATGTTTTACAGTGTCGTTACCAACCGACGCCAACCCAACCTATATATAGTATATACAGGGGAGGGGGAGGAAGGTGAGGGGGGGGGGGGCGAGGGAGGGAGGGACGAAGGGAGGGAGGGAGGGAGGGAGAGATAGCACTATCAATCCGGTGGCAGGGTTGACGTGGACGAGGAAAACGGCATGCGTTTGGGAACTGGAGGTCTCAGAGGTCAGAGACGAGCGTTGGATTCGAACTATTAAAAAAGGGCCCTCTGGTGGGTGACAACATTCGTTCTCCTCCTTCGAGGGTTGCGGAACTGCATCTACGCTGTGAAGAAAAAAATACTTGGAATTAGTATGCGAACACCATTTTCCAGCACGCACGTACGTAGGCACCACCAGAAACTTTCGACCAAGCATCAAACAGATCCTCCCTATCCTGAGGAAGCCTTGCAATTTTTTCGAGGCGAGTCTTCTTCGTCTCGCTCGCCTCTGTCTGCTATCCTCCGGTTCTAAAAATACCTTGCACGGCGGTGTCATCGCGAAACCCTTTCCTTCACGACCTGATTATCGCCGGCACCAGCAGCCGAGCGCTTTACCTGGCAGTAGAGCGGTCTACCCAGCCTCTGGGAGAGGTCAACGCCCCCCCCCCCCCACGACTACGGCCATGCATGATATCGAGTACACCCCCCCCCTCCCTCCTCCCTTCGGGGGGTGTTACGCATTGAAAACCTCGGTTGCAACCATCACGCAAATGTACAGGCACCCCCCTCCCCCCCTCCCCAATTCCCCACCGTCTGCGCGCTACCCTTTCCTTGCGAGCATGCAGTGAAATCTCGGTTGGGCCGTCACACAACACACAGGCACCACCCACCCCTCTCCGTGCGCGCTCTCCCTCGCCCGTGCTATGCTGTGCTCCCCTCCCCCCCCCCCCCCCCCCCCCCCCTCCTCCCCTCCCCTCCCCCCCCTCCCCTTTCATTCATGTGCACACTGTGATGTGTATGGTATCAGAGGACGAGCGCGGCAGCGGCGGTGGAGGCGGCGGCGGCGGCGGCGACAACAGTAGATCCGGATCTAGACCGGCGGCTGGAGAGGTTTCAGGAGGATGCCAGGGTGCTGATCGAAGCGGCTAAGCATAACCAATACAGGACGGGCATTCGACACCACCTGTTTATGCCGTAGCGAATACATATACGGTGCAAATAGTATAGACGGATGTGTGTATTAGAAGAGCAAACTAAAAAATCCGGAAAATCCGGCCGAAAATCTCCTTGTTTTTGTTTTACGGGTGTTCGTTCGTGGTTTCTTTCGGGACGTTTCGCTAGCTAGAACAGTACCAGCATACCAGGTATGCACAACAAAGGTAGGGAGGCCGCTGTTCCTAATTTCATACCGAGTACGCGAGTAAAACTCTGCGCACCCTTTTAGTGCATCATGCAGCGAGGTGAGTCCAGTCTCGGGGTCGGCCCGAGAGCCTGAGACGCTGCAAAATGGTGAACCGAGTGAGACAATGGAGTATTTTGTCCGTCTAGTTCCCCAAAAGGTCCAGAATGACTGTCCTGTTCACTCCAGGTTCCAGATTATAGATGCTGGACAAGCCACACAGTTGATTAACAAAAGCAAGCGCGTTGCGGGCAACATGTATGCAGAGCAGGTGTGGACAAGTGCTCAGTGGACACATCGATTAACAGTGGATGGACGTGGTGGTTTGTCTTTGTTCCTTCACCTCGAGGGTGGTTATGGCTCAAAACCAGGTTGGTGCCCGCTTTGGTACGGCTTTCCACAGGCACACGATGGCGTTCTGATCTGCGGAACCCATACTATTACTTTGGTATTCTAGCAGGGAGCCTCACACAGCTCGATCCCTGCCCTCACCATGGGCCTTCCACGCAACACTGGTCACGACAGTAGTATTCACCCCGGCGTTCCTCTCGCCGCAATACCCTCCCTTCCCGAAGCATAACTATCGTCGGTGCAAAACGGGTATCCCGGCTGCATCC
Source organism: Macrocystis pyrifera (assembly GCA_031763025.1). Classification (NCBI taxonomy): domain Eukaryota; class Phaeophyceae; order Laminariales; family Laminariaceae; genus Macrocystis; species Macrocystis pyrifera. Next base: position 6,737,600 of record JASSKH010000030.1, read on the forward strand.
CCCACCGTCGACAAGGCGTTGTAATACCCCCCCCTGTCCGACGCATAACTGTCGTCGGCCCAGGGTGGGCTTCCCTGCCGTCAGGTGTGCCTTTGCTTCTCGGCGCCCCATCGCTGCAACACCACACGTCTTCTTTGTACGGGGGGGGCAGAAACGTGGTAGGCTGCCATGTAGTATTTTTATTTTCTTGGTCAACAAACTGATCACTGAAAAACAAATCTTGAGATTCAGTTGTGTTTTTTTTTGTAGTAAGACGTCTTGCCTCTCCAATACAAACCTGTCTTTAAGTGTCCATTCATCCTTCGGACAGTTCAGCAACAAGGTAGTATAAAAATGTGTGTCAGAAGCAAAGTAAGATGTATAGCACCGCTGTTCGATTGTTATCCTTTCAGACGTAAAACCTACCCGAGCGTGTTCCAAGGTCTGTGTATTGATGTGTTTGCTGTTTGCATGCTCGTCCATGGTTGAAACCCGTCACAGCACTAGTATGCCTTTTTGTTGCCCGGCTATGCGTGGTGTTGGTATAGCTTTATATGTGTTGGTCACCCGTCATAAGCGAAGCAAGGACGATCGGTTTTGTTGTGACGCCGCAAAGGAGTATTGGACTCAAGTTGCGACATACCGTGTACATAGCAACGGATGTCCGCGTGAAATAAATAGACAGATAAGACAAGTACACTGGCCAAGTAACGAGAGTTGGGAATTTCGAGAAGATTTATAGCGATAGGGTACAACGTTCGTAGTCTTTGCTTTATGCACGACATGACCTCAAGAACATCGGTTTTGAGCTAACCCGAGGTTGTTTGTTCGAGTTTTAGCTTTTCCCCGCATTCTGGGGGAGTCCAGGTCTTGGATTCTGTGACCGATCGGCCGTGCATCGTGCACTCTCCTCCACTTAGCTTCTCCTCCTCCTCCTCCTCCTCCTCCTCCTCCTCCTCCTGATTTTATATTGTCTTCTTGGGCAAGACGTATGATCAATATTGGCCTTGGGCGTCAATCTTTTCCCGTATGCTCTTCTGAGAGCTGAAGCTTGCACAACAACCGGTCGGTTCACACCGAAAACCGGCTGATGGTGCTTGCTTACAACAGTCATTCGGTTTACTCCGAAAACCGGTCGATACTGAAGTGCTTGCCTCTCCTGCGGGTTGCCTGGCCTAACTTAGGAGCCACGAACACATGCCCACCGCGCAACTCCCGCTAAGAAGACGTGTATTGTACCTAATAGGCCATCTGTATATTACGCGCACGCCACCTGGCGCAAAACGTATCGTTTCACATCTATTGGTCCATTGGGACAACGTTCTTGCTTTGTCGGTTGGTAAGACTTTTTGTCATTGCTTTTTTGGGATTCCGAAAAGGACTACGAAATACACGCCTGTGTTACGGTACTGCTTTGAATGAGGCTGAATGCCCGGTAACTTCCTGGGTTCAGGTGTTGGGATCGTATTTGCAGTACTTGGGAGGCGTATCTTAGATTAGTTGTAGTACTTGGGAGGCGTATCTTAGATGGAAAACTAGGGGTTTTCCCGGCACGAGCTTTGCCCTCAGTCTCCGCGTGCACGAAGAGAATAAAGTTGTTCTTCTTCTAACTCTAAGCAAACAACACACGTGATTACCAACGAGCACCGGCTTAATAGGTAAACCTATCCAGGGATACAAAGTGTCACGACCTTGATCTTAACAAGTGGCGTCTAAAGGGAGGGCGCTGGTGGGAAGGCAAGCAAGGCAAAAAGTGGACGGGTAAGGCTTCCGGCCGGCCAAGGGCGATGTAGCCATGGCGGCGTTGATCGCGGGCTCGGCCTGTTGTTCCCGAGCCCAGTAGGCGTGCGAATAGCGTGCTGCAGAATCACCGAACTAAAATTTGGCAGCTGCGCCGGGGCATCCAAGTCGGTGGTGGTGACGGGCGGTGCGTCAGTTGGCGGCGGAAGCCGTAAAAGTTGAGTTCCCACGGGCTTGGCGCGGTCGCGGTCGGACGGGATGGGTACCGTCGGGACCCACGAGGCGGCAGGAGTCGGGGCCATAACGGCGAATGCGGGCGGTCGCGACCGCGGGGCTCGGGGTGAGGTGATAGCACGCCGGGCGGATGGTCTAGGGGCCCCGCCGGGCCCGAAGCCATAATCAACAGCAGGCGGCGCGGTGCCAGCGGCAACGGCTGTTCGTCGGCGCGTCCGAGTCGAGATGCGGCTGCAAGGCATGCAGAGGCGCCGGGTTGTCAGGCGGCGAATGGGCAGACGCGGCCGGATCAGTGATCACGGGGGAATCTTCTCCCTGTAAAATGCTCGTCGGTAAAGGAGCGTGCTGGGCGACAATCGTCTCTGCAGCGGCGGCGTCTGCAGAGCCCTGGTCGCCCCCTGAGGGTACGACAAAAACCGAAGCGAAAGCGGGGTTGGCGGTGGATGAAAAAAACCTCAAGCCAGGGCGGCGATCGACGGTGGCAACGGAAGCAGATAAAGGGGACCTTCTAACACCTGACCCCGTCGAGCGCAGTATTTCAGCGGGGGGGGGGGGGGGTGGGCACGCTGAACGGAACCACTGGCGACGACGGTGATAGCGCGTGCCGTCCACGCGCTGGAAGACGTGCCTCACTTGGTCAGGATACAGACAGCAGACCCCTTCTTGAGCAAAGAGAGGCGAGCACTATGTAGTCCAGGAGAAGTCTCCGAGCAGAACGAATTGACGGATACAGATATCAACAGATACCTATAAGTCTCCTGTGGCTTGAGTTCGAGCAGAGAGGAGCACTGGTAAGACGGGCAGCTGTACTAGCCATACCGAGCTGCCTGGTAGCGGACACACTTGGTGTAGCACACTGCCAACACGGCCACCCCGGGATCGCAAGAACCCTCTCGTTGTTAAAGAGCGATTTCACTGGCCAGGCATGTGCAGAGACACACGAGAGTACGTACTATGGTGTGGGTGTAGGCGCAGGAAGAGGTCACGTAGCCAGCAGGTGGCGATGCTTCCCGCCAAATTCCGGCCGAGCTATGGGAAGTGCTAGAAGTAGACCCGCAGAAATTCCCCAACACGCAAGACCCGGGAAACGAGTACCTACTGCTTGTTGTAGACAGAGCATCTAGATTCCCCTTCTCTTACCCGCTACCGTCAAAAGAAGCACATGGAGTAGCCCGTTTGCTCTTAGACCTTTGCTTCACATTTGGGGTGCCTTCATTTATTCGCGCTGACGGTGGGGGGGAATTCACAGCGGCGGTAGTGGGAAATCTATGTCGATGGTTAAAAGTCCCGATAAAGTTCGGACCAGCGGGCCATCCTAGGGGGCAGGGAAGCGTAGAAAGAGCAGGAGCCTGGATGAAAGACGTGCTATCCGAACTGTGTAAGCCATGACCAACGGGATGGGACAAGTACGTCGCCGCCGCGCGTTGGATCAAACGCACGACGCCAGACCCGCCGCTATCCTCCGCCATGACTCCCTTCCAGCTTCTGTTCGGTCGTAGCCCTTGCACAGCCTTCGATGTGCTGATCCCATACATGGATGACACAGAGGCCACAGGCGGCCTCAGTAACTCCATTGAGAACCGCAGGTGTAACATGCGAGAGGTAGCGGAAGCAGTGAGGAAGATCCACGAAGACAAGGAAGCATCCCGTCAGCGTCGTATATCACAGTCGTCCCCACGTGTGAATGTATCGGAAGGAGACCTTGCCCTGGCACGGGAGAGCGACAGCTCGCTCTTCAGACAAGGTATGGGACCGAAGTTAGTACACGAACAATGGACAGGTCCGTATCGGGGAAGATACCTTGACGGAGTCTCTTCGGACTGGGTCACAGAGGCAGAATTCCTAGACAGTTTCACCCCTTTGTAGCTAGACGCCTTCCACGTCCTGTGGAACTTAAACCTCCCCGATGCGGAGGGAACTCAGACGACAGCCCACCCGAAGCAACGTATGCTCTTGAGTAGAAGAGAAGACATATGCCCGATAGGAACGATCGTGACCAGGTCTCACGCGGTAGGCGATAAACAGATAGACCGGGTAGGACAAGCTTAATACTTTTTCTCGCCCTATTGGCACTTAGATTCCCAGCCTATGACTGGTAAGAGCTGGCGGTATCGGAAATCAGGAAGGGTGTAAACAAAAAGGTTGAGGCAGACAAGTTGAACAGGTAAAAAGAATAATGCCGCGTTGCCGCGGCTGTAGCCTTTATACCTACGATACAGAAAGAGCAGAGAATCAGCTGTGGTTAGAAAGCGGAGTATATAAGACCTTGGTTGGTATCTGATGCAGTATTCCCCGACCAAGGTTTTCCCTGTACAAAGCTTAAGCGTACGCACCGCCCGTCTTGCCACGTTGCTGGCTTTATCGCCACCAAGCTAGGGGGGATGTTCCAGCGGTTCGGTGCAACAGGGCATTGCTAAGATAGGCGTCGTGGCCCGATAGACACTGGATTGAAGCCTAGCAAGGGTGTTGCCTTGAAAAAGACTGCCAGAGAGGCTGACACGCGGAGCAGCGACAGAATCCATGCCGAGTGGTCAGTCAAGCTAAAAATAGGGGCCGATGATGAGAAATACCCAGGGAAACATGCCTCCATGAAGTCAAACTTCAGACTGAATGGAACGCAGATGGTCACACAAGCTTTTCTCTGTCCTAGAACAGTCTAAATACTCTGAGACCCACCTTACGTCGTCAGCATCTGCACTATCGAGCAACGGAGACGAGAGAAGAAGCTAGCATGGACCAGCAATACTACAACGAGGATATGGGGGGCAACATGGCTGCAGGTCAGGCCAGTTCCGTAGAGTTGCGGGTTGTGGTGAGCGCAGGCGAAGAATGGGCCCACGAGGGCCACGAGTGTAAGTGGGACGGAGCACCTCCATGGATTGGTATCGAGCTGTCTCCTAGCCGGCAAGTAAGGACCCCTGCGCAGAGAACGAATTTGCTTCAGATACACGAGCGACGAGTCTCCCCTAAGGAGCAGAAAGCTCGTCAATCCTCATACGTGGCCCGTGCGCGCGAAAATCGCGAAAATCCGAGGAGGTAAAAGGCAGTCTACCCAAGACGATGCTTTCATGCCGGGGCACCAGCCCACTCAATCCGACACCAAGGGTCAGCAGAGAGCAAGTGCGAATCCCGCAGGCTCGGATGAGGAAGATACCGCCGTCCTCGACGGGGGTGGGGCTGCTAGACCCACTGCGATCGTGTTCTGTGGCGGTCTTCAGCAAACGGGATAGAAAACCAGCATTTCCGTTGGTGCTGCCCTTGCAATACTCGAGAGTGTAGTCGAATGCGGTGAGGACTCGAACCACCGCTGGACTGGCGAGTTGTGGTCCCCTACTTTGCCGATGCTCTCCAGCCGTTTGTGGTCCGAAAATAGGCGAAATTTGTTGCTCCATAGGTAACCTCGGAGTCCTCTGATGGCCCAGACAATGCTGCCAGCTTCCAAGTCCAACGGGGTCCAGTGCCCCTCGGAATCGAGGGTAGCGCGCGGCTAATATAAGCAATAGGCCGTACCGAGCCGTCCGGTTTGGTTTCTGCCCGAGCACGGCACCAAAACCGTTGATACAGTCGTCGCAGTACACGTGGAAGGGGAGGGAGCCGCCGTCTACAGCGTCCCAATTCGAGAAAACCAAATTGGTGGGGCAGCGAGAGCTCGGCGAGGATCTGGCCAACGATAACTCCCATGGCCGGCGTAAAGTCGCACTTAACCCCCTTCTGGAGAAGGGCGTTGAGAAGGCGTATCCGCTTGGACAGGTCGGGTGGGAATTTGCGATAGTACCCCACGCCGCCCATCAGCGCACGGACCCGCTTGAGATTCTTGGGCAAGGGTATTTTCATCCAAACCGATTTTTTCCTGCATTTAGGTGTATACCCGTTGGCGAAATGGAGTGGCCCAGAAAATTAGTGTCCGTGGCGCCCAGGCGAGCCTTCAAGGGGCAGAGCTTGAGGTTGTGTTTGCGCAGGCGTTCGAAGAGGGCTCGTCTTGTCTTGACATGGGTCCTCGGGTCAGAGTCGAAAACTATCACATCATCGAGGCAGGCCGCCACCTGTGCCAGACCTTTAATGACACTCGTGAATCATCTTGACGAACCAACCGGGCAAAGCACTGCTGCCTTGAGACATAATCAGCCACTCGTAGAGACCCGTGGGAGTGCCAAACACCGTGAGAGGAACGGTGTCCTTGTACGCGGTAATCTGGTGGAACGAGGAGACCGATTCAAAGAGGGAAAACATCCGTCCCTTCCCCAGGGAGTCGAGGACTTGGTCCATGCGAGGATTAGGCATCTGGCTGAGGCTGCTGATCAGATTGAGTTTCTTGTAGTTTACGGTGATCCGAACGCCTCCAGATTTCTTCGGGATGACTTCCAGCGGGCTCGAGTACGGAGAGGTCGAGTGCTGGATGAGACCTGCCGCCAGGTACTGGTCCAAGGTGGCCTCCACTTCTTTGGCCAAGATGGGATTGATGCGGTGAGGCCTGGACGTGACAGGAGCGCTTCCTTCCGGGACCGAAATCACGAAAGGCATCAGGGAGCACGAACCAAAATCCAACTTGGACTTCGAGAAAACGTCAGGAAATTTTCAGAGAACACCCCCTAGATGTTCGATGGCCTCCGGGGTCTAGTCCGTGCCGTTATGGTCAGAAGCCACCGCTCGCAGATGTAACGGCAAGGTGCTCAGGCGCGCAGGAAAACTACCTATCCAGGGATACAAAGCGTCCCGACCTTGATCTTACCACCTGGCCAGAAAAAGTGTCCTCGTTTGGAATCTGTTGTAAACATGAAACCGCTACAGAGTGGCTAATCGTACAAGAACAGGATGGACTCATGAATAAGAAGCACCCCAGCCCAGGGGGAAATAAAATATAAAATGTAAGAACACGATATGAATATAAGTGCGATATTCGTTGACCCTGTGCCCTGAACGCTCCTCAGCTTTTATTACGCATTTTTTTTTGCGCGTTGTTCGTGCTAGCGCGAGATGAGGTTTACCTTATGAGACGAAACTACCTCATCGTGATCCCCAAGCTCGATTGTGTCGGGGGCGGTCTCGGGCGTGCTTGCGCCGTGCCCTGGCTGCCGGCTGGCCGGGTGTGCTCTGCTCGTTGTTTACAGAAACATTTCAAATACGTCAGCCGTGAGTGGAACCAGTTGATTTTGTGGTCGATACTTGATTTATCACAGTCTCGTAGCCAAAGATTTTTGGGTCGACGGTCCACCTTTACCCCGTCAGGACTACCCTTGGCCCGTCAACCCCTCTTCTAAAATATAGTACCTGATACGTTTTAGCATTGGGATGTCCTTGGCAGCTGTCCGTCAAGCGGCAAATGTGCCGTCAACCAACATTTATGCTCACTCTTGACGGTTCAATTATTCTGTTTTCGTAATCAGCACCCAGATTGGACCTCTTCTTTGGCCGAAACGGGAGAGGACGCAGCCTCCGCGGCTTTTGACAGCTCATGGCGGCAAGAGTGTGGGAAATAAGGGTTGGGATGGCCGGTCTCGTGCTCCGCCGTTGCATGTGCGTTGAGGGTTGGGCGTTGGAGAAACGAGTGTCCAATTACAGATTCGGGCTATCATCAGTGTGCAAGCACAGGTTTTCCGCAACAATGCTGAGATTCGTAGGCAAGAATATGGTGGCGAAACGAGCGTCATGAACCTCTTCGGCTGCTGTGCACGCCGGGCGGCCAGGCTCCGTGAGCCAGAGAAGACGGAGTCTTTGGTTTCGATCGAGTCGGATGAGCCTACGCCGTGGGACGAGCGGTGCAACGGTCGAGGTACAAACGGTGTCTACGATTTAGCTTTTTATACACGTAGCGAGCAGTAACACATGAAGCGTGGAGTTTCGGTTGTGTTGTGAAGGTGTTTTTCTTTTTTCTCGTGTAACCACCGAGAAAAAACTGAAGTTATGAACGTTTACGTGTGCGGGTTAGGACGAGGTACGACGGCGACGTGTTTCTTACACACCCCCCACGCCGCTCTTCTCACGGAATGCCAGCCTGCTATTTGTTTTCGTTGCTGACCCTCGAGGGTGTGATTATGCTTCCCTCGTCGTGCCCCACCGTGCTCCCACTGCTGTGCCGGGGAGGCCTCGAGCGTGCGTGATGTACTGCTTGCTGCTGCTGCTGCTGCTGCTGCCGCTGGTCTGCTGCTGCTTGCTGCTGCACCTACTTACCACCGCTGCTGTACTGTTCTGCTGTTGCCGCTCACGCAGCTCCCCTCATGGAGTAGTCCAGCCTGCGATATGTTGCGTTGCTGAATCTCGAGGGTGTGTTTTTTAATTACTATTTTTAAGCACACTTTTACTTTCCAGCTTCTGGACAAGCTGTGGTCACAGGTGTCGTACCTTTGCCCCCCCGGTAACTGCCATTATTTTAATCGTGTAGAGGTTTCAGTATCCCCAACGCCCGTCGCCCGTTCATCGAATTTTGGTAACTCTCGCTCTCGCGCTATCAGTTCGTCAAGCTTTTACGCAAGAAAAAGTCCCTACGAGCACGAGCACGCACTTGGCGAGACTTGAACCCACAGCTTGGCTTTATAGTAGGGACGAGATTCACCTACTACAACGTAACTCCATCGGGGACGCCATTATATATTTCCTCGTCGTGCCCCACCGTGCTCCCCTGCCTCGACTGCTGTGCCGAGTGCGGCCTCGGGCGTGCGTGATGTGCTACTGCTGCTGCTACTGCCGCTGGACGTTTTTCTTTCATTTCATGTGTAGCCGCCAAGAAAAACAAAGAGTTATGAACGAGTACGTGAGCGGGGTACGACGAAGTACGCCGACGACATCGTGTTTTTTTTACACCCTCATGCAGCCCCCCTTACGGAGTAGGTCAGCCTGTAATATGTTTCGTTGCTGACCGTCGAGGGTCTGACTATGCTTTTCCTCGTCGTGCCCTACCGTGCTCCCCTGTCCCGACTGCTGTGCCGGGACGGGCTCGGGCGTGCGTGATGTACTGGTTGCTGCTGCTGCTGTCGCCGTCGCTGCTCTGCTGCTGCCGCTGCTGCTACATACCATGCTGCTGTACTGCCGTTCTTCTACTGAAAAAGTCCCTACGAGCACGAGCACGCACTCGGTGAGACTCGAACCCACAGCTTGACTTTAGTACGGACGAGATTCACGTACTACAAGGTATAACTCCATCCGGGACACCACTATACCTTACCTCGTCGTGCCCCACCGTGCTCCCATGCCTCGATTGCTGTGCCAAGGGCGGCCTCGGGCGTGCGTGATGTGCTACTGATGGTGCTGATCCGCTGCTGCAGCTACGTGCAGTCAGTTGCTGTGTCGTTCTGCTGCTGCTGCTGCTGCTGCTCACGCAGGCCCACTCACGGAGAAGGTCGGTGATATAAGTAAGGCTTATATTGGGTAGGCGATTGGTTAGCCTTTTACCTTTAGCCCTACGGATTAAGACCTTAACTTATGACATCATCGGTAGGACACGGGTCTTTGGTCGTGACTTCGAATCTCACGTTCATCATGAAATCAAAGAAAAGTGAATTTCCTCATGTTGTTATGATACTGCTTTGAATGACGTTGAAAGCCCGGTAATTACCCGGGTTCAGGCGATGGAATAGTATTTGTAGTACTTGGAAGGCGTATCTTAGGTGGAAAACCAGGGGTTTTCCAGAGACGCACGAGCTTGGTCTCAGTCTGCGCGTGCACGAAAGGAATAAAACTGCTCTTCTTCTATCTCTAAGCAAGCATCACACGTGTACCAACGAGTACCGACTGAACAGGCAATCTGCCCAGCGATAAAGTGTCCCGCCCGCATAATCATAATAAGGAGCGTCTTCGGCTCAGGACTTTGTCGCCTTTTTGTCGGTTCGAGTTGTTTTGTCACTGTTATTTTTTTGTTGGCTTTCTTATTGCCAAGAAACGTGTCACCAACACGCGGTTCCAATTTTTCAGGGCTTTTCGCGGGTCGTGACGCGATCCGCGGGTCGGGTCATGGGGTGTTCAAAATGTCACGGGCCGGGTCGGGTCGGTTCGGGTCAGGAAGTGTTCAAAGTGTCACGGGTTGGGTCGGGTCGGGTCAAGAGGTTTTCATATCTCTCGGGTCGGGTCAAGTCGGGCCAAGAGTAGGTTTTCAAATCTCACGGGTCGGGTCAGGTCGGGTCGAAAATGTTTCAAATTATCACGGGTTGGGTCGAGTCGGGTCAAGAGGTGGTGAAAAGCTCACGGGTCGGGTCAGGTCATGACCCCGCGAGAAACGGATCACTCGCGGGTCGGGCCAGCATGATCCGCGAGTTGTTTTCTGCTAACCCGTCGGTCGGACCCACACTTGAACACTTTCCGCTCTCTTACTCTCGTACAAACACTCAAAAATGTATCTTATCCAAACATTAAAACACTGCCAAATCCATATACTCATGCTCGCATCCATTCATACCCACTACAGCCAGGCCACATATCGCTGCGGGGCACAAAAATGAATATTACATTGTTTTTGAAGTGTCGACCCACTACGGATCCGCGGATCGAACCTGCGGGTCAAAATATATTTTATATATGGTATCACGGGTCAAGGTGACCCGACCCGCATGAAACCCGTGTCTCACGGGTCAATCCGAAGGTGGCGGGTCAAGTCGGGTCGGGTCAGGAGGTTTTGAAATCTCGCCGGTCGGGTCGGGTCGGGTCGAGTAAAGTGTTTTTTTAATCTCGCGAGTCGGGTCGGGTTGGGCAAACAATTTTTTTAATTTCGCGGGTCGGGTCAGGTCGAGTCAAGAGGCTTTCAAAATCTCACGGGTCGGGTCAGGTCAAGTCAGCATACCTCAAAATTTTCGCGGGTCGGGTCCTGTCAGCTGACCCGACCCGTGAGGATTGACCTGACCCGCGAAAAGCCCTGCAGTTTTTGGGGATCCAGAAGATTTTTTTCACAAGAAAAGCAGCTTTCTGCCTTTCGTGCAAGCGGAGACTGAGAGCCAAGCTCGCGCCTCGCTGGGAAATGGAAATGGGAAAACCCTTGGTTTTCCAAGATTCGCCTCCCAAGTACTACAAATACGATCCAAGTACCTGAACCCAGGTGATTACCGAGCTTTCAGCCTCAAAGCAATACCATAACATTAGCCCACCCTGATGAGCCGTATAAGCATAATTATAGGGAATTCGTGGAAACCCCGATTCCAAAAGCTAGAACATGAGTCGAAGATGCGGCTCCTCAAAATGGGCCGTATATACGGTCCGTTCCAGGGGGGGGGAGTGATATAAGGCTTAGATTGGGTAGGCGGTTGGCCAACCTTTTACCTTTAGCCCAACAGACGAGACCTTAACATCGGCCTGAGATACATTGTTATGCCTTTCCTCCTCAAGCGCTACCGGGATCCCCTGCCCCGATTGTTCAAGTCAGGGGCAGCCTCGGCGTGCATGATGTGCCACATACCGCTGCTGCTCCTGCCGCTGTTCTGTCGCTGCTCTGGTGCTATGTATATAAGTACGTGCTGGTGCTGTGCTGTCTGCTGTCTGTTGCTGTGCTGCTATGTCTGTCTGCAATATGTTTTGCTGCTGACCCCCGTGAGCATGGTTAACGCGCAAGTCAACCCCTATCCTTGATGTGTGTCCGCATCTTAAAAAAGCTGGAACACGGATCCATCTGCTTCGGATGCTGTACGAGTCCCGTCTCGCAATTATCAAATAAAAGGCAAAAAAACATGGAACATTTCCTACGAGAAGAATGTTTTGGACGATTTTTTTTCCGCTGAAATATTTGAAATCCCATCCTGAAGACAACGTCCATCCTAAACTTCTATCTCACAATGTTAACAGTTATTTGGCGTCTCGGCGGAGGTCTCGTACCAGCGCAGTTTTCGTATGATACGGACCTTTACGCTATGCTGCTGCTGAGCTTGCTGCACCACCAACGTAATCACCGGCGCTTCGTACTGTCGATTAATTCGATCGACTGCTGCTCAACTTACTTTTTGTATCTATCTGTATTCGAACTGTTCAATACGAGCGCCCAGCGTCTCGTACGTAGTAAATACTATGTAGTGCTGTGGTTCCTGCCGTACGAACGAGTTACGGGTTGTTGTGCCGCATGGCGGATGGCAATGGTCGTTTTTATTGTGTTTGCCGCGTTTTCTTCCTCTTCACTCATTCTTTCTTAAATGCACCCCTTGCCAGCACTGTCGCACTACTAACTACGAGTAACAGCCAGTAGTTGCATACCTGTACGTACTTCCTCAGCCACTTCCTCAGCCATTTACGGGCATGCGTGGAGCCGCAGTCGGGCGTCAGCCCGCCGCGGTGGAGCCCCCCTTTATGTATATAAATAATATATGAACGTACGCCTAACGACCCGTGAAGACTGTACTGCACAGTGGTACTACTACTACTACTGCTAAAAAATAGCGCAAGTAAAGTAAGCACAATAACAAGAAAATCATCGGTAGGGCTGGGCACTGGCTGACTCAGTAGCGATAATTCTGTCGCAAAAAAAAATCAATACTTCGAGTATACGAGTAACAATACTGGATTGCAGCAGTGTACTGCTGTCCCTCCTCTTTCCTCTCTCCTCCCGCAACAACGCATTTGGTGGGTTTCCGTACTATAATATGGCGTGTTTCTTGGGCGTAAGTGAGATAAAACTTCCGGCCATTATACTGGCCAGGTCAATCAGTAGTAGTAGCAGTAGATAGATGACTGCCATTCAGTGCATACATGCTGTGTGCTAGTGCCCAGCCCTAAGAATAAGAAGAAAACACCAACCAACGAATTGAAACATCGAAGTACGGTATGTAGTTATGTACTATTGTATGTACCCGGTACCTGGAATTATACTACGTGGGACGACGTTTGTTCGTTCGTCTTTCTTTCTGCATTCCTTCTCTGGATTTATTCTCTCTCCTTGCCGTCCTTTCACCACCAGATGTCTCCTGAAACGTTTAAAAAAAAACACGCGAATACAAAAAAAACCCGATCGCCTGCTGCTGCTGGCCTCACTTCGCTGTTCGCTGTCTTCATGGTAGGTTCGATACAGCTACATACTATTATTAATAACAACAGCAAGCAGCAGTAAGCAAAGCAGGTCCTTAAGGTGGAGGAGCCCAAAACGGCAAAACCACCAGTATAAATATGATGTAGAAAAGTGTTATTGCGATTGTACCGACGATTCATGGCGTCATCTCTCTCTCTCTTCTCGATTGGATCAACTTGCCCCCCCCCTCCCCTCCCCACTCCAAGCCCCCCTTCCTTCTTTTCGAAACACACAAAAAGACACACACCCGACTGCTTGTTGCTGCTCTTCATCTTGTACCTGGTACTGTTTTACGGACGGGTCTAAATGCTTCCTTCTCATCCTCCTCCCACTCTCTTCTTCCCACCCCCTTATCAAAAAAGCATCCAAAAACACAACCAAACCCCTCCTCCTGTCATATACTCATCGCGCGCCCGTTTTGCCCTATATTGCCCACAACCAACCACACCGTAGCAGCAGACGGAAGCATTCAAGGTTACGTACGTAGCAACAAAACAGTTACTATCCATCCGTTCAATCGTCGGTACGACCCACTACTTACTACTGGGCGTTTTGTGTGAGGGCTAAAAAAAAAAAGAGGGGGGGTTGAGGGGTTGAGGAATTAAGGGGAGGAAGTCGGTCGCGCGAGCCAAACCACTGGTAACCATAGGCAACGCCATATATCTCTTTCTCTACTTGCTAGCAGCCATAGCTAGCTGTCGTTGTAGTTATAGCTGCTGCTGCTGCCACTTACTATGCGCATCATAGACAACACCAAAATACCAAAAGCCAAGTAGCCACCAACCAAATCCCCTCCTGACCCCCCTCCCCCCACACGCCCACGCCTTCTGGACTGAGACTCTTCGTTCACTCATCGCCCTAATAGCTTTTACCACGTATTGATTTGGTGTACTGCGGAGGGCGAAAAAACACAACAAAAAGACAGGCAGCATCGTGCCCCCCCCCCCTCTAAAAACACAGGAGAACAAGGCTACCCTTCCCAATCAATCAACCAACCAATTTAACACAACCACCGACTAACCAACCAATCGATCAACCGATCGATCTACCAATCACGATGCATGCATCAAATGCAACAAGCACACAAAAAGCCCACCTGAAAGTCTAGGGTAGTCAGCCAGGCACCTCAAAAAGCAGGAAAGTGCGTACCAGGTATATACCATAACAGATCTCCGGGCCGCGGCAGGTGCTGGGCCGTACGCACGCAGCATATTATAGTATGTAGTAGTATTAGTAGAAGAAATAGTAGTATTGTATCTCCAAAGGGAAAAAAAAACAGCAAAGCACAGGACAAGAATAAATGGCGAACTCAATCGGGGAAACAGTATTAAAAAAAAAAATCGGGGAGGGAGGGAGGAGGGGGGGGGGGGGGGGGGGGGAGGGGGGGGGGGGGTGGGGAAACCATCCAAACCATCCATCGCCGGGGCCGTCCCTACCACGGCTGGCTTTGGTCCCTTTACGCGATGGAAATAAAAACTAGCCTCGCGGGGCGAAAAATACACCAACCAGCTGATAATAACGACAGAAACCGTGCGAAAAAAAACAAACAAACACACGAACATCATCAACGAGTGCGCATCATCACACCATTCATCATCCGTACCGACAACAGGGAAGAGGGGGGCATTCACGACACAAATACCCCCCTGCCCCCTCCCCTCTCCATCATCCCAGCATGTCTAACCGACGCCTCACCCATGACAGGCAGCAATGACCTCTTTCGGTGTACGCCCGCCAGGTCGGAGCTAAACACTCAAAATTGCCTCGCACATCACTTCTCCCAGTGACCCCCTACAGAAGGCCATCCACCCATCCACCCAAATACCCACCATTCACTCGCCCCTATCCCAGTCAGCCCCCCCCCCCCCCCCCACCCCCTCCCTGTCTCGCCTCCACATCCCATCTAAACCGTGGCGCGTACAAGAAATAAAGCGCAACATTCGTTGCCACCAATACCGCAACCACAATATGCCTCCAGCTTACATCGCCGGCGCATCCCACCGCGGCAGCAACTAACTCCCCCCCTTCCCCCCCCATTCATTCTACAGTCCTGCTCCCCCCCATAGGAAGGGGGGGGGAGGGAGGAGGGGGGCAGGACAAAAGGAAATAAATAACCCCATCCATCCACCCACCCATCAATCTATCCAACATCCATTCATCAATCCATCCATATTGTATATATAGAAATACGACCAATAAATAAGAAAAGGAAAAAAAAGCAAACAAGCAAAAAAAGGGCTGAACAAAAAAAAGAAGAGAACCATCATCATGGAAGCGCGCACCATCATCTCTCGCCTTACACGCAAGCACACGCGCTCACACATACGCTCGCGTGCAGCAAGAGGCAAAACGGCCACATTCTAGTCGAGTCAAAAGAGGCGAACGGCTATTCGAGTCGAAGCAGACCATCACTAACCATCATCAACGCCGTCATCGTTTTCTAGCCGGCGCGTGCCACGCTCGGGCGGGGTTCACACGACCGTCACAGGCCAGAAATTTATTATTTTTAGAGGTTGCAACCGACCGACCAGACCCATCTACGGACCGACTAGATCAATACACGGACCGACTGACCAGACCTACTGACCCGACACACCCCCGGACTCACCAGAATCACCGACCCTACGCGCTCACTCTCCGGCCCGCCTCTCCCCATTTCCAAGATCCCCAGGAAAAACAACACAAATCAACAAGCTTTGACGTAGCAATTACAGTACAACGATCACCGGGGCGATTCAAAAAGACACAAGACCACCAAAACCAACCTAACCAAAACTAACCAAAACACCACAGCGTCACCGCGTAACAGACCCCCCCACCACCCCGCCCCCCCCCCCCCCCCGACGTCACCAAGGGGGCGAGTGAACTCAAGGCAGAGTCGTAGCGGCAAGGGACGAGGAACATGGGTACGAGAAAGAGAAGGGTACGGCAGGTAAATGGAGGCACTCGCCGCATAGCCCGCCCTTTACGGCCCAACATCAACGCTATGCACGCGATTTAAGTGACGACATCAGAGTCCCCCCCCCCCCCCCCCCCCCGCGCGCATGCCACACCATTCCTCCCCCGTACTAACGTACCCCTCTTCCGTGAGGCGGGGCGACACAACAACCACAGGCCGGTTGACTTGATCCCCTCCCTCGCTCTCGCTCTCTCCCCCCCGCTCGCGGCGCGATCATGACAGGACCCCAAACCAAAAAAAGGGGGGGGGGTCTTGTTTAGCACCGCATAACGCAAGAAGAAAAACAATAAGAGAGAACAAGCCCCCCCCCCGCCTCCCCCTCCGGCATTGTATGCGAGGGTTTATGGTCATACGACTATGGCCATGAATGATAATGAGTACCCCCCCCCCCCCCCCCCCCCCCCCCCCCCCCCCCCCCCCCCCCCCCCCCCCCCCCCCCCCCCCCCCCCCCCCCCCCCCCCCCCACGCCCGCCCTATAACCCTCTCGACTGTACCCTTTGCCCCCTGCCCGCGCGCGCGCTCCGACCTTCATCCCGTCAACATCTATGGCAAGCCTAAGAGAACGCCCAAACAAGCCACCACCACTATCGTGCGGAAATATGGGAGAGGAATGGGACCAAAGGGGCAAGGGGGTTTATGTTTCACCTTGATTCTCCCTTATGTTCGTCAGCGACCAAAACACGCACAACACACCGGTCTTGACCCCCCCCCCCCCCCCCCCCCCCCCCCCCCCCCCCCCAATCCACCCGCGCCCCACGTGCACCCGAAGAGATATACCATATTATTTTGTGCAAAAAGTTCCACGTAATATACCCCCACATTTACTCAAAAAAAGGCTTGGCTAAAAGAGAACGCGCCCCCCGCTCCGAGAAAAGCTGCAAGCAAGCGCGGCTATGCCCTATTCACCCCCCCCCCCCTCCCATCACACCCTACCCTAATCCCGCCTCCAAATCTCTAGCTCAGCCTCTCCTACAGACAAGGCGGGTGGAAGGAGCAACACGTTGCCGCTACGAGCCGGCGATCAATTCTGACCCGCTGCGATTAAAGGTATACAAATGGCGAGAGGCCTGTTGGTTTGAGAATTGACTCGGGGGGTTGGGTTTAAGCAAAGGGTCTCGCGCCAACCGCGAAGCGCTCCCGACTTGATCCCAAATCGATCCCGATTCGGTCTCAACACAACAACAAAAACAGCGCTTAGACCCTTACGGCTCGCTCGGCTGCTCTCGTGCATGTACTTTCTTCATTCAGCTTAAGCTGAGGTCCGTTCCAAATAGAAAGGGGGTGGGGTGAGGTCGTAGAGCAAAACAAAAAGAGCGCGGATGCCCTCTCTCTTATGTCAGAAAAACCGACAGATACACCAACACACACCGACCGACCGTCCAAACAGACCGACCAACCGATCGACCAAGCAATCAACCAGATGGGTAGGACAGACGACACAAAGTGCGCAAACGACTGAAACCTCTCGTGCGCTGATGACGTTTTGTTTTTCTTGCGTTCTTGCGCAGGCAGCGAGGAAAAAATACGGCAGGGACCCAAGAGCAGAAAGCGAGGCATTTCGCCACAATAGCTCAAAACCACCCGGACCCGAACGCATCATAGTCGCGCGCGCGCAAGACCACTACATACCAAAAAAAAAGTAACAGCACAGTATGTGGTACAGGATTCCCGTGCAAACTGATATCGACTCCTCTCCCCCCCCCCCCTCCTCTTTCCCAACCCTCCCGCCCCCACCCCTGGACTCCAACCCTAGACAGCACAAAGAAAGACCTCGCTTATTTCTTGACTCAAGACACCTTGAGGTGCGTGTGTGCAGCCTGCTTAAAGACACAGAACAGACACGAGTATTAAATCTCCGCGGAGAATAAAATGCAAAAGCACAGGACAAGACACGCTTCAGTTCAACAAGAGCGCACCAACCCCCCAAAATCCATCCCTACCCCCCCCCCCTCGCCCCTCTTCAAATTCCTCATTACTTTCCCTTTCGACATTTCTCGGGCGAGAAAAGAGGGGAGGGAGGCAGGGAGGGGGTGGGGGGGAGGAAGGCATCCACCGTGGCCTGATACAGGAAAACGCCCCTGTACGGAGATGAACAGCCGCACATACACACGAACACTTCCGACTGTCAGCGGAGGAAGACAACTACCATATTACCAGTATGTAGGGTCGTACGTACGCACACACGGAAGAAAGAGCCAAGATAAAATAAAACAAGGAAGAGGGAAGCCCAGTCTGGCTGGGGATCACGTCGAAGATATGTATGGTCTGGCGAAAGCAAGAAGCCGGGGTACGGCGAAGGGTGGGTGGGTGGGGGGGGGGGCGGAGGGGGCATACTCATTTGACCATTGACCATGCATCCCTTTCGAGGGGAGGGGGGTGGGGGATGACCAAAGCAAAAACGGCCTGGTCTCTGCGCTACGTGCGTACGGCACGCGGGCGCGACAACACATCCAATGGAACAACCACTCCACGACAATTGGCATCGAATTTTCACATCGTCGCTCAACCCGACTCAACCAGCATCCCCGTCCCGCCACCGCCTCGCCAGGGTGCAACCGACAGAGAGTACGGGCCACAAGGAAGAGACGAAGGAAGAAGGCATCGGTCGCCTCGACACGTCAAAAGTGCATGCATGCACACAGCACAACTATACCACACGCACGCGCGCGTAACGGCGAGAGACAGCTAGCACACGCAAGCGATGACGCGGTCGCACGGCCAAATTAGCAAGCGAGCACGCGCACGCTCGCACGAGCGAGGAAGCAAGCGAGGAAGCAAGCAAGCAAGCAAGCAAGCAAGCAAG
This sequence comes from Macrocystis pyrifera, assembly GCA_031763025.1. NCBI lineage: Eukaryota > Phaeophyceae > Laminariales > Laminariaceae > Macrocystis > Macrocystis pyrifera. The sequence goes on from JASSKH010000030.1 coordinate 6,756,284, forward strand.
CAAGCAAGCAAGCAAGCAAGCAAGCAAGCAAGCAAGCAATCCAAGCATACTAAGCGCCTGAAAGAATCGAGAAAAGAAAAAAAAATAAGATGTAGGAGACACGCACGCGTCTACACGACCGCCGTTCAACCGTTCATCCATTTATTTCATCCATCCCTCCCTTCCTACGTGCTTGCTTGCCTTTGCTTGTGTGCTACTCATTCTTACGTGCTGGCTTTTGCTTCCTCTGCTGTCATTCCCACGTGCTTGCTTGTTTCGTTGTACTATATGCCAACGCCCTTCCCCTCCCCACCTCAAACTTAATCATCCCTTGCCCCTCCCCTCCCCCCCTTCTCTCTCTCCCCCCATCTATCATGTTTGAGCAGACGCCGCAGCGGCTGCTGCCGCTGCCGCCGCTGCCGCCGCTACTGCTGCTACCGGGGACAGAGCCCGCTGGGGCTCGCGCTGTATAGTCCCGGCCAGGCTCTCAGGCATGAGGGCAGTCCCATCTGGCGTTCTCAGGGTGGGGGGGAGGGGGTTCTCCGGTCCCCGAGTCTACAGCCACTAGCTTATTGGCTATCTTGCACGGGTCCTGGAAGAGGCGGTCGTACTTGGAAACCCATAACAGGAACGAGACTAAGGCCTCTCCAACGTTGCCGTCAGACCGCTTGTCCACGAAGTCGTGCAGGGCCTGCACGCGATTTAAAGGATGGGATGGGTGGGGGGGGGGGTCAACATTACGTCGGGTAAAATGCAAGGGTTTCCAATATCAACACAGGGCGAGCTTTTACCGTCACTTACATGTGACGACGTCAGGTTCTCTCGGGACGTGGATCGTACCCCGCGCAATCACATCCACAAGCACATGTGCACAAAATCATGCTACACACACCTGGAAGGCGTGTCCGGAGACGCGGACGAACGCCGTATTCACAGACGTCCGCCATGGCTTCGATCCATCCAAGGAGTCCATGAAGGCCCCACCGCCGCCACCGCCGCCCTGCCCGCCCTCGACCTTCACCATCGACACACCGCCGCCACCACCACCACCGACACCGCCGCCGATACCGCCCGCCGCACCACCTGTCGCATCCGGCTCGTGAGCCTCAGCCCAAGACAGGACCGACACGTCACACGGGCGAAACACGTTGTTACCGGACACGTCGAACTTGACGTTCACAACAAACTGTCCCGCGCGAACGGCCTTTAACCGGCCCAGCACTCGCCGCAGACCACCCCCACCCGCCCACCTTCCCTACCCCCTCCCCCCCGACCCCGGCACCACCGATACCACCACCGCCCAGACCCTCAATTTTGGTCTTCTTGGTCGTCCCCTCTGCTCTTCCGCGGGCGGCCGGGGGTCCGTTTGTGTCCGACGACACACCCGCGCGCCTCACGTGGGTGTACTCGGCTTCAAGGGAGAAGAGCCGTCCCACCTTCGCTCTTAACAGCGCCATTAGCTCTTCCCCCCCCGCGTGATAAAAATCCGCCGACGCTGGCCGCGCCAGCAGGTTTGACGCCGGGGGCGCCACCGCGGCCGGCGACAGGGACACCCCCCCCCCCTCCATTTTCCGACTCGCCGGAAGCCAAACCCGAACCCCCCTGCACATCACTCGACCGTTGTTCTGACCCACCCAGGCCGCCACTACCGCCACCCAACGCCCCTGACGGCGAGCCTCCTCCCGCCCCTGACCCCTGCGTACCCATGCCCATGCCCGCCGCTGCTAACCCCACCTCCCCGCTACCGTTACCGCCACCACTGCCGTTGCTGCTGCGGTCGCCGCGCGCTACTTTTTTCCCGGGTCTACCCCCGACGCTGCCGCCGTCGTCAAACTCGTCCTTCGGCCGCTTGTTGCTAAGGGGCATCAAGCCGCCCACTACGCCGACCGAGGAGACGTTGTTGCCTCCCGCGATGCCCATGCCCATGCCCATGCCACCGCCGCCGCCCACAGAAGCCGGGACGGTGGAGACGGAAGGAGTGGGCACCACAGCAGCGCAGCCCGAGACCAGACCGTCTAGGAGACGCGGCATGGGCCCTAGCTGGTGGGAAATCACGTCGCTGAGGACGGCCGGGTTGCCGTCGTTGATATCCGCCGCCGCCGCCAATGCCTCGAACGCGGTGCTCGCCTTAAAGTTTAGAGGTAAGGATAAAGGTATGGGTATGGATAAGGGTAACGGTGATGTGACACTAGGAAAAAGCCGGGTTTACCGTACTTTTTTGTTCGTTCCGAACTATTAAATTTCCAAACTACCGCCAAGAGCTGGCTAGGTATATATACGACATGTACCAGGCACGAGCTGGTCCAAGCATATCGCCCCCAGATTTCGTCAGCCACGAATGCCGCATGCAATAGCAAAAAATTAAATGCCACATTTGGTGTCATACTGACAAAAACCGACACATGCGGCTGGAAAATGAGACCCCTACAGTAACGGGTCGGCGGGGGCCATAGAACATACGTGGCAAATCTTCGGGTCTATCTGCCTGGAACGGCGTGAGCATTGCCTGTATATGGTAGGAAAGCGCTCTATTAATACAAGTCAAGCAGAAAACGGAGTACTCGTGCAATAAATCAAGAGCCCCTCCCCCCTCCCTCACACACATACCTGGCGGCCGAGCGTCTGTCCAGCGCTGCGCAGTCCGAACGCCGTCGGCATGGCATCACCACCACCACCACCACCGCCACCTCGACCTAAGCCGAGCGAACCCTCAGCGGCAAGAAGGTCGGCGTCTTGCGGCGTACCGTACAGGTAAGCCCGGGACGACTCGCCGCAGGCCGTGGAGCCGGGGGCGCGGAAGCCGAGACGAGCGGACACGTTGCTGGCCAGACGTCCCAGGTTAGCCGCGGCCGGCCCCCCTCCGGCGACCATGGACGCCAGCCGGTCGACCACTGTCTTCGGCTGGGGCTGCCGAAGACAAAAAAAACAAGGGCGGGGTGTAAGAGGGAAAGAGTGGAGGTTTGAGGGTTGGGGGTGACAGTGGGCGGCGAGAGGAGGAACGTTGTGGGGGTGGTGGGGGGGGGGGGGAAGGTGAGCGCTGTCGCCAGCTTTTCACGTTTGAGACTCTGGACTAGACTGCACTCAGTAGCGCAGCCTCGTAAACAATAATCTACAGCAGTAGCACATGAGTGCTTGCGCCATTTGTTTACGGCAAGACTCCAGGCTACGCTCAATAGCGCAGCAAAATAAAAAAACAAATTGTTCGTGGCAGAGTGCGTGCCTGCACGGCGTGGGAAATCAAAACACCTTGTACCTCTGGAACAGGGTCGGCAGCATCAGTCGGTCCAACTCCTCCGTTGCCCAGCTGCAACTGCTGCTGCTGCTGTTGCAAACCCTGTAGGTGCTGCTGCTGCTGTTGCTGCTGGAGGCCCGAAGTCGCCGCCCCGGCAGACGTCGCTCCTATCCCAGCCATGCTACCGCTGCTACCACCTCCACCGCGAAGGGTGGCAGCCGAGACGCTTCCATGGGAGACGGGCACGTACGCACCGGGTCGGGTGGGTAGCGCCCATGTTGCTCGTAGACGAATCAGGGGAAGCATGTCCCGATCGCGGGAGAGCGGGGCTGGCGGAGTTGGCGCCGCCTTCTTCGGGGAGGCTCTGGGTCGAGAGCTGCGTACGGCGGGGGGAGCAACGACAAAATACGTAACAAGCATTTCAATGAAAAACGCAACTTTCCACTGAGCATCACTGAAAAGCGCAAAAACGCAAACAAGCCTCCTTCCCTAACTTTCACCAGATCATCGCCATCCAAGGCCATACCGTCCCAGGGGAACGGGTCTAGATCGAAAAAAAAAAAAAAAATAGTAAAAATCTTCAATGGTCATGTCCATGTCACACAAAATATATACTGTGGTATGATCACCAGGTGGTGCAAGAAAAAAAAAAAAACGGAGAAAACGCGTGAACAAGCCTCTTGAAATAGGAGACCCCTTCAGGCCTGCACTCCCGTCGTGGGGCCAAACCACTTGGGATTAAGTACTATTTAGGCTTCTGAGAGTGCAGTCGGTAATGAAAGGGTTGTTTGTTGAAACTATTTCAACTTTTTCAGCAACTTTTGAATTTTCAACATGTCTCTTCTCACCCAATCTTCGCCGTCGAGGGGCATCCCGTCTAGCGGAAACGGGTCGAGGTCGAAGAAGTCTTCCACGGGCATGTCGAAGTCTCCGCCGGCCGCACCATCCAGGCTGGCCGTGAGTCCCTCCTCGAGGGGACTGACTTCCAGTGGGGTGGGCTCTAAGTCGCCAATGTCGACGTTCCAGAACATGTCGGACGACTCGCTGTGCATCAGCGGGGGCTGCGCAGGGGACGGCGAGGGCAGGCCAAGCGAGGCCGAAGCGGCAGAGGCGCTTGTCTGTTGCTGCTGTTGCTGTTGCTGTTGCTGCTGCTGCTGCTGTTGCTGCTGTTGCTGCTGCTGCTGCTGTTGCTGCTGCTGCTGCTGCTGCTGGGCCTGCTGGGCCTGCTGCTGCTGGACCTGCTGTTGCTGCTGGGCCTGCTGGGCCTGCTGGGTCTGCAGCTGTTGCGCCTGCAGCGCCTGCTGAGAGCGCTGACGGTGTGGAAGCTGTTGCTGGATTTGTTGCTGCTGTTGTTGCTGCTGAAGTTGCTGCTGCTGGAGGCGCTGCTGTTGCTGAAGAATGTGGTGGGGAGACTGTTGCTGCTGCTGTTGCTGCTGGCGGTCGTGGGCGGCTTTTTGCTGCTGCTGCTGCTGAAGTTGGAGCTGCTGCTGCATCTGCTGGCGTCGTACATTCTGTAGTGCAAAAAGTCGGAAAAAAGAGCGAACCATGCAAGGCAGGGCGCAAGCGCAGCACAAGTATGTCAACGTATGCACACGATTTTCGGGGCCGACTCAGAGGACACAAAAAATACCATTAAAAGGACAACATAATTAGAAACAGAAACGGAAATACAAATGAGATACGTACTATAATAGGTACGACAGTACAAAAAATAACAGTGGAGATAAAAGCAAAAGCTTGCGAGCACAAAAACGGGACACAGTCGAGAGTGGAAAAACTAATGATTCCAAAAGACAAACCTCGGTCTGTTGCTGGCGGTCGCGGGCGGCCTGCTGCTGCTGCTGCAGCTGCTGCTGCTGCTGGAGCTGCTGTTGCTGGAGCACCAACTGCTGCTGCTGCTGCTGTTGCTGCGCTTGCTGTTGCTGTGCTTGCTGCTGCTGTTGCGCCTGCTGCTGCTGAAGCTGCTGTTGCTGCATGAGCCGACGTTGCTGCAGAAGATTGACGATGATACGGAGTGGGGGGTTGCATGCGAAAACACACCAAAAACGAGGATATATTTATATTCACGGCGTTTGTCGTTTTTATTCCCCCCTCATTAAAAACGGCCAACATAGCCAAGCAGACGACTATAACGAAACTCCCAATGATGCGATTGAAAAACAACAATGCTACGTCAACCTCCACCGAAACAGGTAATTCGTGTTTTACTCATACAACACGATCGAGGACTTAACTGACCCTTGATACACAAGTAGCGAACGCACCTGCTGCTGTTGTTGCTGCCTCGCGAACATTTGCTGCTGTTGCTGTTGTTGGGGAGTTCGATAGGTTGAGGTGGCGTCCGGGAGCGGGGTCGGCTCCAGGGCCAGCGATGCCGGGTCGGTCGCGTCAAGCGACCCGGGCAGTGTAGCAGCAGCACCCACGGTGGTCGAGGCCGCAGCGGTTGCGGCGCCTGCGGATAGTGGGCCACCGCCTGCGCTGGTGTTGTTGCCGCTGCTGCTGAGGGCCGCGCCGGCCTGACCGAGAGTTTGCGCCGGGAAGCCCCGCTGGTCACCGGAGTACTGTCGCGATGCCGGCTGTTAATAGAGGAGGGCGGGGGGGGGGGGGGGAGGAGGAGGGGGGGATAGGGGGAGAGAGAGAGGCGGAGGGGGGAGGAGGTGGGTGGGAGGGGGCGAAAAAAGACAAGGACAAGCACAAGGAGAAGGAGGAGGGGGGGGGGGGGAAGCACAAGGAGAAGGAGGAGGGGGGGGGGGGGGGGCAGAAGAAAGAAAGGAGTGAGACAAGTTATTCCCGCAAGAAGCGCTTAGTACCTGGTATATATATACTACCTCTCGCCTGAGCACACTGCTTGTTGTCGTACAGCGAAAAAATACAACGTTGAGAATAAAAAAAAAAACACACACACACAGCCAGGGCCACACATCGAGTGACAAGACACCATAGCAGTAGCAGGTAAAACAACGCACCGAAAATCGAGCACGGGCACAAAAGCAAAAATACCTAGTAACGAAGAATGGCACTCGACACCTCAACGCGGGTATTATGTCAGAGCACAAAAAATCACGGCATAACTCCCAATTCACACCACAAAAACTGCACGCGCTCGCGCTCTAACGCTACAAAAGCTGCGCACACACCTTCACCCCCCCCCCCCCCACCAACAACCGATCTTCTTCAACGGACTAACCTGGGACTGGGTCAACCCTCCGCCGTACTGCAGATTGTTTTGAGTCTTGGTGTGATCGCGGATCATCACCTGAGAAGGGGAGCGAAAAAAAAAAAACAAAAATGAAAGGAAGAGTGCGTGTTGGTAGGACAAAAAGACAGGGGGCCAGAGGTATAAAACAGGCAATGAAAACACCAAACAGGCCAAAAGGGGTTTCCGCAACCGTGGAGCAAAAGGCGACAAACCACATCGCCATCGCGTGCCCCCACCCCCACCCCCACCCCCGCCCCTCCCCTTGCCCCACAAAAAGGCACAACGACTTTGAAGCAAGTACAAACCACTGTCACAGCCGTGGGGGGCACCAGGTATACCTCCTTTCCAAGCTTCCCTTCCAACCCCCCCACCCCCCCTGCTTCCTTCTCTCCTGTCAGTTTCGTTTTCTCACCTGAAGAGCGTTGCTTGCCTTGTGCACGCGGATAAGGGTGTGTTCGAGGGACTGGAGGCTTGCCGCCGAGGGCACATGGCCGGTGTTATGGCAGCGGTTGATGTACAGGAGGGCGTTGTGGCCCTCCTTCACGTACTGAACCAGTTTCATCACCTGCACACATCAACAACAGGAAAACATCCCCATCATCATCATCATCATCATCACCAACAACACGGGCAAGAAAAAACAAAAAAAGCAGCAACAAGCTCATCAACAGCTTCAACAATATCGGTGACAACACCATCGAAACATCAGCCGGAACACAAAACCGCAAAACAGCAGCGGAATCAGCTACGTACGACAAAAAAAACACCGTTGTATACCTGGTACCAGTATACGGACGGTATGTACGCCCGTACTTACGGACATGACAATCAAGAAAAAAAAAACAAGCGTGACATGAACACTGCTTCTATCGTACCTGGTACACAAAAGGTTCATGCAGAACATACCCCTGGTGTTTCACACCAGGAGCCAGGCTGCTGTACCAAAAATATAGCACCACGGTACCTTGTAGATAGACATAAATATAAATATTCGAGCAGCTGTGGGGACGGAGATCCTTCTCTCCCGACACTGCCGACACCTTTACCTACACCCGCCACAGCAGCACTACCTTGCGCTCATACTCAAATGCTACGATACCGGTACATGCGTACGTAGTATACGTGGATACAACAGAGAAACTCTATTGGTCTTCATACACAGGTATATACTTGATACTAAAGCAGTACTTTGAATGAAACGTTGCGCGCTGTATGACAGCATTGACATTGCTGTACTACTGCTGTGTATGTGTGCATTTAAAACCAGAGTACCTGGTACAACCAAAGATGTCAGGAGACATGTCAGTGTCAAGCTGTCTGTCTGTCAAGGCAAATCCACATGTCTAGACGTATGTCCCCTACCCCCCCCCGGCAGAAAAAGTCTCACTACATGTGTGGAAATCCACATTTTATATTTTACTAACAGATGTTTTACTCATTTTATATGGAGCTTACTTTAAAATATCGAGACTCTGCAATTCAATTGCATTTTTCTGTACATCAGACTCAGAAACGTATCTAAATGCCGAAAAAAAACAAAAGATAAGAGAGGAAAACTCACTACTTTCGACAACATTTTCAGGCGTTTCCGCAGAACTGTCAGCCAGCCTGTGGACAAAAAAGGCCACAAAATTATCAGCTACCAACCAAACCCCTCCCACTAACTTTGTGCGGAAAATACAAGAGACGTACTCCCTTTGCTCTGCTGCTGTGATCAGCTGTCAGATACCTGGTATAGGCTATACCAGGTCAGGTATGCACTTCATCCTTGGGCATTTGGACCTTTGAGTAACATGGGGGTGCAGTGTGTACATGTCTCTCGAGCCTTCTCGATTCAGACCCCTCTCAGCTCTCAGAGCTTCCTCATTGTCTTCTTGATCTAGACAAACACGTCACTTCAGAATCGATACGGCTCTGCTATACGCTCTGACGAGCACTTTATCTTCCGGGTTGATGTTTTTTTCGCCCCCATTTTATCCGACGGCGGAACACCGTCAATATAGCCCGCCTTCTCTTCTGGTCTCTGCTTCGTACTATTAATATTAATACCACGTACTGCTGTATACTCCTACGTTTTTGTTTTTGTTTTCTTTCGTTTTCCCTCTTTCATAGAATATGTATGTCGTGCCTTTCATATCCTACATGACATTGCATTTGTCTACTGCTGTGCTTGCTGCACACGCAACAACGTTGTAGTATCTCTGTGGCGTAGTTTTGTGACCACAGAACTTGTATCTCTCTATTATTAATAATGGAATAAGGAATCCGCACGGACACTGCTGTTGTGCTGGTAGAAAGAACGATTCAACAAAAATATTAATAATGAGAAGAACACACACAGGACGAAAATCAAAGCCCGTGGCTCTTGTGCACCTTCCACCACATCCATACTGCCCTACGGTGTGACGAGCCTCATTTACGGTAGACCAGTCGTTGACTTTAAATTCAACACGGCTCCGCTATACGCTCTGACGAGCACTTGACTATCAAAATTGGTGGGTTATTGGCCGCCAATTTATCCGACGGCGGTGTTAGCGGTAGTACAGCCCTCCCTCACTCACGCACACACTTCCGGATTTCCTCCTTTCTCTGCCTCCATCTTCCATCTTATTCATGCCTTCGTGTAGCATCTTCTCTGTTCCCACGACGAGGCGCAAAGTACACCGCTCTCAATACATCTGGCATCTCATCCGTGGCTTCGGGTTATCGGGTTATAGCATATGTTCTGACTACAATACCGCCGTTCCTCTCAATGTCATGTATACCAATCTGTCCGGAAATATAGCGACCGTTCACTGATGTAATAAAGATGAACGGTTCCTTACATTTCCGGACAGAGTGATACGTGATTTTTCCGTTTACGAGCGCTTTCATTTTTCATTTCAAAACTCGTGACGTGATCGTAGCTTGCTTGTAGCGGGAAAACAACGCTCTTGCTTATTCTTCCTTCGTAGACCAGGTATTAATAGCTCTTTCGCTTTTTTTTCGTTTTCGCATCCCTTGGACGCGCGTATATACTGATGTACTGCTGTATCATCACTTTACTTTCCAGCCTAAACTCCTAGGAGGTTTTATCCTCAGCGATCTTCTGGACAAGCCGTGGTCACAGGTGTCGTCCCTTCTCCCTCCCCGGTACGTGCCTTTATTTTTTGTCGCGCATAGGGTTCAGCATTCCCACTGCTCGTCGATTTTCATCGAATGTAGCTATTAATGACTCACGCTCTCGCGCTTTCCGCTCATCATTTTTTTTATGCAAGAAAAAGTCCCTACGAGCGTGCACTCGGTGAGACTTGAACCCACGAAATTGATCTTGATAGGCACGCGGACCACCTACCAAGCCACCGGGACGCCCGTCCCTGTCGATAACATTTATTTTCGTTTGTACGTACCTGGTATATATATAATTACATCATACTCGTACGAGCTGGTTCCGGAAAAAAAAAAAACGTAATATTCCACCTTGCGGTATTTTGTTTCTTCATCATCACTTTTACTTTCCAGCCTACTGGTAGCTCGTAAAGGTTTTTGTCCTCAGCGATCTTCCGGACAAGCCGTGGGTACAGGTGTCGTCCATCTCCCGCCCGCATGGAGACAATGAAAACACTCGAGCTCAAAACACAAAGCCTATCCATGTGACCGCAACAACGAGGTGAACGCATCGGCGACGCTGGTTTTGGTGCACGAGCTGCAGTTCGGCGTTATTGCATAGGGATATAAGCATCTACCAATAGTGTATAGAATCCACAAAATTCAGTTTCGAGGCCAGAAGTCGGTCAATACGTCCAATAATTCGACGGTAGACATATTTAAATGATCGCACCAATAAGCGCAAGACGTCCGTGGCCCTTGTTTCCTTCTGCGAGCCGTACAAGGCTGTTGTAAGAAACGCCTGCCGATTTACTAGAACATGCAGAACTCTTGTGAAACCCTGGGAGAAAATATCACTGCAGATAATTCTTTTTTGCACCCTGGTTTTCTCGAAACGTGAAACGAAATTTGCCAGGATGGCTCTTCACTACAATACCAACAAACGGCCCCCCTTTTCTATTTGCTTCCTTTCCGCGCGTCAGTCAGGGCCAAAGTTGGCGAACATTCCCAAAACAACGTAATATGCACCTTACGAAGTAAAATAAATAAATAATGAACAAAAAAAACGAGCTTCCACATCTCCAAAACAAGGGTGCCAAAACTTTAAAGGAAATTACAGAAAGTTCCGCCTGTCGCTTGAACCAGCTCGTAGCTCTTTCGTTTTTTTTTGTTCTTGGTATTCATAGCTACTCCAAGCTGTTGATGGGACTTGTTTTTGTTTGGTCTTATCTTATGGGTCCACTCCCCCCCCGTCTACTTGCCTACTTGCTTGCGAGTGCAGGTATGTGTGCTTGCTTGTGTATTCTCTTGTGAATTCCCTCGTACGCCGTGTCATGCTTCCTCGCCTTTCTCTTTTCTTTTGGCTTAGACTTCACAGTTTACTTTTCTCTTGCTACAAGTGTGTACGATGTGTTTCGGTTATGATGTGTATTGTACAATATTTCAACAAATTTTCCCGATTCTTCCACCCCAGAGATTTTTAGGAGCCTGTCCTGTGTGTGGCCACGGGACTAGATTTTTTGGGTATGAGTTTACGTGACAACAAAAACAACAGAGCTTATAAAACTCATCGGCTGGCTGCTGTCAGACCGCCTTTCTGACAGGTCCTCAGCTCTGCATTCCAGTTTTATGGAGCCGTAGTAGTTTCCGCTCTGCGATCGAGACAGGCACCAACTATAACGGGCAGCCGGCAATACAGAGGAACCGGTACTACTGCTGTTAAGTACTTGCCTGCTCCTGCTCCCCCGAACATGATGTGCAGGTAGTTACCGCTCTGCGATGAACCTCTAGTGTCCACCTGGGTACTTGCTTGGCCAACCTTTAGGCATAGACCGGTCCCAACGAAGGCCGTACATGGCCTGCGCGCTATCAGGCGTGTGTCTCGTAACGTTTGGAGCTCACCCAAGAGTGGCAAAAGGGTTTTTACCTATTATTGCTATTTTTGGCTGTTTCACCAAGAACATTTACGAGATAAACGTTATAATAGCACGCAGCAGAGCAACCGCCCAGGCAACAAGCATCGCGGCTGTGCAGCGTGTCGATGACGCGAATCACCCGAACTGCGTTATTGGGCTAACTGCTCAATTCTGGTACCTTGGTGCCCAATCTGCTGTCTGTTCTCTGTGGCATGTTGAGGGGGATAATATTTGGATACATCGAAAACGGCGACTTTTTTGTTGCACCGAACTCACGACGAACCATCACAAAACACACAAACAGAAGCATAGCACCAGCTGGACATTACGAAGAGGGCAAAGCCGCACGCCGTTCCACAGGAAGGCTAGGGGCTATCGTTAATGTTCCGCATACGTTCGTCTGTCATGCATTTTGGAATCGCTTCTTGAGCGTGGGTGCGTAAGTGGCTAAAACTTTGTACCGTGCAGGTACTATATGAGCCATGTCGCCAGGGAAAGAATAGTCGCGAAAGTCAGACGCTCTAAAAGTTGAAAACACAAAATTGTTAGGTGCAGCACGGCGGCACGCCCGTGAAATCGAAAAGGGGAAGGATAAAAACGAGCAATAACAGAGATGAAAACCCTGAAAGACGAAAAAAAACGCCGCACGTTGCACACACACGCAAACACGGGACGAACAAAAAATTACACCCCCCAAGCCAAACGCAGCAATCGAGCACACCATTCAACTCTCCCCCACCCCCCCTCCCGCACGCCTCGTACGTCGACCCAAAATACACCGAAATCCGATCCCACCTGCTCCGAGCTGTGGGATGCGGGTCGAGTCCTGTACAACTTCTTGAGAAGGCTCGAACCGTGCTGGACGAAGTAATGAATGTCCTCCTGGTAGATGTTGCGAAGCTCTTCGGCGCGGTGGCTGCTCATATGGGTACATCCAAATATTGGGCACACGGGATGTAAGACATTGCAACGCGAACGGCTAACAATGAACAATGTAAGCTGTATAAAGGTATCTACGAAGACGCAATGACTTGAATTAAATCGAACACATACCGGCATACCAGTACGTGAAAGGCGCGCACCACATAGCACAGGGCAGAAAACTACACAACCACGTAAGTTATGCTTTATTAAATTAAATAGAACTGAACACCACCTTTACGCGAAACAAGGAAGCGATATTAAAAACACGGCACAAAAACAATGTGGTCATACGTCAATACACAAGCATGATGGGACACTTATTGGATATTAATCTGAATAGTAAACATAAAACGCTGGACAAACAAAGCAAGCTGGAAAGTACTTGTTTGTATTTGTTCATGCAATTACGGACAGCTACAGACACTACGTGATACCCACCTTCTGCTCGACAAGAATACAGACATATTAAATAAGAGACACATCACATACATACATCCACCGGCAATGCAAACGAAAATGAAAATCATGAGACACCAAACAAAATCATGGACAAATACGGACAGACAAACCAAAGCCAGAAAAATCATGCGATGAATGACGCGTACGAGTACAACGATAGACGTACACGCCCAATATACACATAAATCATGGACACATGCACGCACACGGAAAACACGGACACCTGGGCGGGCGTGGCGCACATCGACAACATGGGACATATTAGTAGGGTTGGGGATTCCGCACTCCACATATCGAGTACCCGTGAGTGGCGGGAAGCAGCAGCAGCAGCAACAGCACAGCACAGCACAACGCACAAACAATCCTACACGACATGCTGTTACTGACCTCCACACCCCAAAAAAACTAACTGGTAGCTACATTACATGCGCAACTAAAATATTGGGAAACATAAAAATTGACCAACTTCACATTGGACCGTTCTTTCTATCCCAACTATATCAGTCAGTACACCTGGTGTCCGTTCCTGATTATTTGTCTTAGAGACACAAATTTCAAATTTCGGTGTCACAAGACTGGTGTGAGAGATCGAAAAAAATATCAAAACACGATTTATACGTGGGCATACAGCGGCTAGAGAAGCACAAGAAGTAAACGCGGTACGTACGTAATACCCGATATCATGATCCGTATCACGTATTTACACAAGAGTCGCACGAGACTTTCCTGGGGCGATGCAGCAGCTGCCGCAAGATTTATCCGTTGAGAAATAGAAAATGCAGGTGATGGCGGTCGTCCCGGAATCCCGAATGGATCGAGAAAAAAGGTTTCTCCGCAACGACGAAACGAAGTGAGGGCGGCGGGGTTCGGGGCTATATCGCCTTTTTAGCTCCTTTAGGACTGCACCCTCGTTTCGGGGACAAATTACCGCTACTAGATACCTGGTAGGTCGTAATTACCTGGTATTACTGTTGCTGTCTTTCTGTTATATTTTCTGGTCTGGCCTGTGTCGTGTTCTCGTACCCGATACGTTAGGATTTAATTTGCTTCGCTTTACGTTGAATACTTCGCGATTATTTTTTGGTTTCCTCAGCCTCGCAGTAGAGTGTCTCCCGAAGAAAAAATGTATCAGGACTGGCACTTACTTGGATGTACCATGTGCTGTACTTGGGTAGAAACCAAGGTGTAATGTTGAAAACAACCCACACAGCAGTAAAGAACTCATAAAATAGTCTCGATGCATGACATACAAACTTGAGACCGGTATTATACGAAAATACTAACGGTACGTAAACAACAGATCACATCAACCACTCCACAACCCAATATTTACCATTACACGAACTAGACCGCTTTGCTCGTGATCATGCTCATTTTCGTATCATAAGAAAATTAACCAGAGATCGAACATATCGCACGTTTTATACGAAAACAAATAAAAGCCTGAGGACCAACGCCCCAACGGGTAGGGTGGACCGTAACTGGTCCGAGTCTGGCGGGAAGGCCTCATAGCCTTGGTTTTTGTTAGTGGGTGAGCTCGCGCAAGTCCCACACTACCCGGGAGAGATGACTCTCCCGGGTGGCTATCTCCACCGCACCTGCTCCTCTCGGGGGTCAGGTCGGGTCAACGTGCCCAATTGGGCAAAATTGACACACGACACGAAATTGGGAACGTGGAAGTGTGGTGAGCTTAAGCTTTATTTTTACCAATCCGCCGGAGGATAAAAATAAAATAAAACAAATAACTAAAAGCAAGTGGCGTGCCTGAAGCTTACAAAACTCGTGTGCTAGCATTAAACATGCCATTTATTAGCAAAAAAACATCAGAGTCGATTAATGGGGCGCGAGGAGGCGGCAATAGAGCACAGGCCAGCAAATTAGTTGAGGCACATAAAGGTAGACCAATAGAACCATCAGATAAAAAAGAAAAAGCTCTGCTGCGAGATCGAAAATTGACTCGTCACATGTACGATAAGTAATAGTAAAATCTTAGTACAGTAGTGGAAGATACTTACAACCTTCAGCGTCCTTGTCGTTTTCGATAAAACGTACTACGTACCAGATAGCTGAGCACGCGGCGGGGAGCGCGAAAAAATTACAAAAAACTCCCGAGAGGTTCGTAAACTATTTTCCAGCCTCCAGCTCTCTCGTGAACCCCACCCCGACCCCGCCCACCAACATTCCCTCCATCCCTTCGACTGAAAGTATTGCCAAACATTGTCCACGAGATCGCGATTTGTCTCTCTCGGCCAAAACACAACAACGACAAAAAATCAGCGTGACCTGTCGTTGGTTGGGTGCCGCCAATTGTTGACCCATCAAACAATAGTTCAAAAACCCGTCAGTTCCGTGAGTGATATCGGGAATTTTGTCGAAAATGTATTCATTTCATTATGTTTTCGCATTCACTATCGTCGCCTTTTTTCTTTTCTCCTATTAATACCCGTACTTCAGATCCGGGGTCAGAGAGCAGGCTATTCTCCCTCTTCCCCAATATTCGTACGGTTCTGGCCTTGCGCTATATTCGCGAGGAGACTTCAGCCCTTTCCTCCCTCATCGACTCGCATCGAAATCTATAATTATGTGATACCATGTATAATCCTTGTACACTTCGCACACTCACCGCACCAAAAGAAAAAAAACACAGCTTGTACGTACGCATGTGCCGCGAACACGACCGCCGACCGGCGGTATTATAAAAGAGAAGACGCCTCTTCACGTTGACGCTCGTACGAAAAAGCGCGCGCGCGGGGGGGGGGGAGGGTCGGCCACCAGCTCCCTCTCGCGCCCACATCGCATGCGGACATGGCGAAAACAACTCGAACCTTCATTTTTGGATCTCAACTAAAAAAAGGTCAAAATAGCATTGCACAACAAACTAAACACAAGACAGGCTTAACTGTAATATCGGACCAAATCCGTGTAAGTATTTATTTTCGCGATTTCAAACATAATACGAAGTACAGTAAGAGTCGTAATAGCAGCAGTGTGTAATATCAAGTGACGACAATAAGTACATACAATGGTGCAAAACCACAGCAACAAGAACATTTCTCCAATTTTCCCCGCCTCCAGAGCCGCGGGGAAAAACTAAAGTACGCCCGCGGAAAAAATGTACGCATCGCCCGTATCCACGACCCAAGCAAGACACCAAAATAACACCACAAGAAAACACACACACGCACACCTCACACACAAAACAAATAAAAAGACTGACCGACCGATGAACCGTAGAAAACGTCGCGAGCCGCCGACCGACAAACTAACCTGCGCATCTGCTTCGCATGCTCCTCCTTGACCACCGCATCGCGCTCGCTCGAAGACCCCGCACCTCCAGCAACGGCGCTCCCTGCACTACTCGCGTGCGACGGCATCGTCATCCCCGTCGAAACACCGCCGACAATCCCTTGAGCACCGCCGGCCCCGCCAGGCCCCAGAGACCCCTGCCGCGGGATGCCCATCGACGCCGACACCACAACGTTAGCAGCAGCTTGAGCAGCGGCGTCAACACCCTGCCCACCCTGCCCACCACCACCACCACCACCACCACCCCCCCCTCGCCCGGCAGCCCAAGCTCCAGCAGACGGCCCCTGCTGGTAACCTGCTGCCGCGCCTCCAGGCCCTCGTCCCGGACGCCTTCCTATGCCGCCAACACCGGCAACGCCGCCCCCGGCCGCCGCGGCTGCGCCCGTGATCGTGCTGTCAGCGGGAGTGTACTGGCCGGGCCAAGCGGCAGTGGCGGCGGCCGCGGCGGCGGCTGCCGCCGCCGCCGCCCCTGGGGTGCTGGCGCCCGTGGAAGCCGCGGACAAGGTGCCCGGAACGCCGGTCGGCTGTAGCATGCCGCCGCTACCAACATGCTGCTGTGCCTGCTGGGCTTGAGCCTGTTGCTGTGCCTGTTGTTGCTGGGCTTGCTGCTGTTGCGCCTGCTGTTGTGCCTGTTGTTGGGCCTGCTGCTGCTGCGCCTGCTGCTGGGCCTGGCGCTGCTGCTGCTGCGCTTGGTGCTGCTGTTGCTGCTGTTGTTGCAGCTGCTGCTGTTGCTGCTGCTGCTGCTGCAGCAGCTGCTGCTGCTGCTGGTCCAACAAGGACGGGTCATGTGCCCCGCCGGCCGCCTGGTGCTGCGCGTGTTGCGCCTGGTGCTGGCGGACCTGTCCCGAAGTCATCGAACAGCAAACCGAAGCCGCGGAGGAAGTGACAGCCACAGCGGGGGCGGCAGCAAAAAACGGAAACGGAGCAAGTCTTCAGCCATCATTGTCTATGATCCGGGAATGACGGAGGGAGGAGAGAAACAATATGACCGAGGGTCATTGAAACACTTCTGCTGCACAAGACGGGCAACATGCTGTTTGCACGAAAGTGGGAAGCCACGGACAGCAGCGCTCCCCGTAAGCCCGCGCTGTTGCTACCGGAAAACCTGGGATATCTCAACACAAGTTCAACAATTCCTTTCCGTGTGTCGCATATTATCGGGTTTCCTTTCCGTGTAGTCCAGTATACCGGTACAATATATTATTGGGCGTTTTTTACTGTCCTGTCTTTGTCTTGTCTTCATTGTTTTGTGGCCGACACGTACCCAGAGTCGTTACACGAAAAAGAGAAAAAAAAAAAATCGATTGCAAATAACTTCGCGAAATGTGGGTGCCGTACGTACGTACAGTCAGACAGCCAGTCAGTCGTAGAGGGATTGTATTACAAGCCGATACACTAGAAACGAAACCGTTCCAGGTCTCTTCGGAGATCCTCGAGTTGCCGAGCCTCAAGCTTTTTGGAGCGCCCTGCGCCTTGGGCTTTCGCCTTCGACAACAAGAAAAACAATAGAAATGTAATAAATAAATATATAAAAAAACAAGCGATCCTTTTCTTGTCTTTGCACACTTCGCTGCGAGTGCCGGGCTGCTTCGTCAACAATGAAAAAAAGAGGTGATAAAAGCAAGCGATTTTTCAAATACTATGTTTCGCACGTTTCGCTGCGCCAGCCAGGAACCCCGCGTGTGCTATTTTTTTTGTCTAATACCAGGTGGGAGTGTGTCTCGTGTCTGGCGGCGGTCGGAGTACCGCTTGACACGAAACATACAAAACAAAAACAAATACCAGATTCGTACCTACATATTACTAAGGTAGAAGTTGTCTCGTACGGCGATTTTCGTGCACAGCACACGTGGCGGACAAAATAAGAGGTACGATGTACTCGGTACCTGGTACCCGGTATACTGGCAACAAATAAGTATTATTAAAAGGACCACAGGTACCTGGTATAATAGTGTACCAGCCAGGTACCAGGTATAAAACTACCGCGCACGTTCGGTTCAGCAATGTTTGAGAATTCGACTCTTGTGAGAGGACATGTGTTCTACTTAGAAATATTATTGATACTATTTCTTCGTATTAATAACGTGAAACACAGCCAAACGCTTTACGATGATGGGTGATTTTCGAGGGGCTTATTTATGTATAGCAAGTGTCCGAGATGTCCGAGATGCCAGGTGAACTTTATCTGTAGGATACGCACAAGCGGTAGAAAAGAAAGTACCAAAAGGTGAATGCCTCAACCTATCACACATGCCTGGTACAGGGTACGTACAGCAGTATGACACAATTATATATTCCATACTACACGCAGTGTATATATATAGCCGTACCGGGTAGGCGTTTGCACACAGCAAACACTAAACGACCGACAATACGTACGTACATTGGACATAAAAAAAAATCTGTTCTGTCCTGTAAAACACGTCCGACCGATCGCCGAGCACAGAACTCAAACTCGAGCCAACGCTTGCACTCCACATGAAAAAGAAGAAAAGGACACGTGTCCAGACAACATACTTGTAGAGGCAGCAGGAAGAAACGATAATAACCTTCCATCCTCCGTTGTTTTACTGCCCACGTACAAACGTTGCGGACATACAAAAAGCCAGGTGCCATTCGTCATTCCCCGTACTTAAAAGATACCGGGCACAAACACATTATTATATCCCCAGTACAAGAAAATAAGGAACAACGCGAACAGGGAAAATCTGAGACAAAACATACAACACATGGCGAAAACAAAGCCCTTTTTGCTTGGCCGCCATTCATTTGATAGGGAGCAAGAAGAAAAAACAAAAACAAAAAATGACGGTATCTTGACGCGAGAAACAACCTTGTAACGAAACAAACTGCGAGCCAAACCTGAACCCACTAAAAATGGAAACAAATACAGCAAAACACATGACGTACAGCAGCCACAATACGACAGCTCGTGAGTGAGCGTGGGTGGCAAGCTTCATCTCATAGATCATCGTTTGACCTTGTAGACACTCCGCCATGAGCAAGGAAGGGAGGGGACTGCGGGTCGGGGCGGGGGGCCACCTTTAAGAATATTCTACGTGTCGTCTTGCCTCCGCCACTCGGACACAGGTACAAGAAAAAAAAAAAAAAAAAACGTCAAGAAAACACAAAAAAGAACCAAAAATAGACATGCCACTGGACCGCGGGCTTCAAACAAGGTGAAAAACACGAAAAAATCATTGGATTTCACAGTACTTCATCACAGGGGAGAGAAGGGCGTCAAGCCTTGTCTCGTCTGTGATTCGTCAACCCTCCGTCACACGGACCGTTCCTTCTCCGTTGAGGATCGGGCCTAGGGCCCAGCGGCCAGCAGCTGACGTATACGGGTGAGTTTTTTTTAATAGGGATGGGGGGCGCGGGGGGGGGGGGGGGGGGGGGGGGGGGGGGGGGGGGGGGGGGGGGGGGGGGGGGGGGGGGAACCCTGCGTAAAAATGAAAAGAACTACCCGACATCTCATATAAAGTGAATCACAAAGCGAAACAGCAGTGCTCCTTGCGCCCATGCAGGCCATTCCCCACCCACCCCCTACCCCCCACCCCTTGCGCCAAGATCATTATTGTAGACAAAACGTGAGAGGCCCTTGCGAGACCACACCCACGTCCACATAAAAAAACACTCCCAATCCCCCAGTCCAACCCACGCCGATAAATATATCAAACCCAGACCAGACCCGCACCTTCTGAACTTTGGTCAGCTTCTTGTTGATGCGGCTGGTGTAATCCTCGACGTTCATTGCCGCCGTGAATATTTGGTTCTCGAACTTCTGGGCCAGCGAGTGCAGGCTTCGGTCCTGCGGAGAGAAGTAATCCCAGCGACAGAGCAAGCAGGACAAACAGCAGCAGAACCAGCGGTGGCAGCAGCAAGTGGTGAGGACTAGGGGACACAGAACAGCCACAAGAAACGCGCGAGCGCGGCGTCCCACACCACACCCCTCGGGACACTGAGGGTGGGAGGGAGCGGGAGGGGGACGCAAGACACGAAATTTGGGCACAAAGCTGGGCCGGCGAGGGCTTCAAAACAACAAAAAATCTACAACGTCACAATCAGGTACAGTAATAGTTTATGCATAGTAATTTCCTGCATCCCCCGACTCTGCCTTCAACACAGTGCGAGCCCGGGCTCGACATCAACTAAAAATACGGAGAACATCACGTGTATTTGGAGATAATTAATGCATGTTGCAACGAACTAGAACTCTTCACACCGAGAAAAAACAAAACAGGTTCCCGCCGTCGCGACTGCTGCCATCAATCAACTATTAATACATCACCGTACAAAACCAGTACCAACCCACATAGAATGCAGGACGTGAGTTTTTCTTCTTCCATTCTCATCGTTTCTTGAAGCTATGTTTTTTTTTTTTTATCATCACTTTTACTTTCCAGCCCACTCGTAGGAGGTTTTACCCTCGACGATCTTCTGGACAAGCCGTGGTCACAGGTGTCGTCCCTTCTCCCCCCCGGTACGTGCCTTTAATTTTTATCGCGCATACGGTTCAGCATTCCCACTGCTCGTCGATTTTCATCGAATGTAGCCAACTCACGCTTTCGCGCTTTCCGCTTATCAATTTTTAATGCAAGAAAAAGTCCCTATGAGCATGCACTCGGTCAGACTCGAACTCACGAAATTGATCTTGACAGGCTTTTAGATAATGATGATTCCAGGTAATTAATGATATTTTTCTGTCTCAACAGTCTTTGTGACCACATAACTTGTACCAGGTACTAGATACCAGGTCTCTTTACAGGATAAAAAAATACCTGGTATAATAGTCAGGATGGGCGCTCGGCGTGTATGATACTGCTGTAATTGGATAGAAAGACGGGTTTGATGTTTGGAAGTCAACAATACCGAAACAAGGAAGGCCGGCGCAATCACAGAACACACGAACAAAATTGCTCGGCATACGTCAAGTCTAGACGATACGCACGCAGTTTTGTGTCGAGACGTGGAGACTGATCCTGCCCGATTGCAATTCATGTGTGAAAATCTACGAGCAAAACAAAAACAATAACATTTTCCCCGCCGTTCCTGAACCCCCCCCTCCTCTCAAACTATTAATTGTCCTTTAGCTGGGACTGGATCGAATTGAGTGGGTGGGGGAAACACGGAAGGCTTTCAACCACGATCACGATAAGGCACGCCAAAAACTGCTGCCGCTGCTGCTACCTTTGGACTGCTGTTTATATGCGTCTGGGCTGGATCTCTGCTGACCCTACTGCAACAACTACAGGGAATACCGTAACTTTTAAGCAGTCAGCTTTCAAGGCAAAACTGGTACCTGGTACTTGGTATCGAATTCATTTCTTTCAAACTTGCACTAGTTTGCAGATAACTCCAACAAGCCAGATCGAATTAGCCATGTAAGATGCTGTAGACTCTACGCCAGGTTTGATCTGTCCTCTATGCCCTATGAACCGCAGTCAGCATGCAACACACCAAAAGCGGGGAAAAATAGAAACACCGACAAGAAAATACTTTTTTTTTACCCCACACAAAAATGTACCAGGTACGCGGAAAACAGAAAACGGAATTCGAATTACGCGTGCAATCAGAGTACAGGGGATAACAATAACAAAAATGACGAGCGGAAAGACAAACAAACAAAAATCGATGAAACAACCTTGCACATTATTAAAAAATCGTAAAAAAAAAATACATGTTCGCGCCTGGGATCATTGTACAGGCCAAATAAATCTTCCCGTGCCAGGTACCAGGGGGTAAACTACACAACGAAATGCTGTGCTGCAAAGGTTTCAGTACGTGTATACCAAGAGATAGTACCAAGCTAAAAGCAAGGGGTCATGAAAAAAACAGAGAAAAAAGGAGACGAAAACAGACGCCGGATAAAAATTACGATCCGTCATTTGTCATTATCATGCATGCCGATGGGGACTGGGGACAACAGCAGCAGCACAGAAGCAGCAGCAGCAGCAGCACAGAAGCAGCAGCAGCAGCAACAGCACCACCACGCCCGAGAGGGTGCCGCGCTGTCGCACCTGCCCGCGCAGGCCGGTCGTTATGATAATAATAGGGAGGTGAAGGCGGGCCTTGAGGTGGTTGGGGAAATGAAGAGGGTAGAAGGCACATGCTGTTTGTCCTCACGGGGACGAGGGTGGCAGCAGGAAGTAAAGAAAGAAGGACGGAGAAAGAGAGAAAAAAAATAAAAAGAGGAGGAGGTGCAGACCTGCAGCAGTAGCTTTTCATGGACAAGACAGAAACACTCGTGTTCAGTGTTCAGGTACCCTACAGAGCGTGTGTTCGTGCTACTATTACTATTTAGTGTGAAAATGGACAAGCACGAGCACGTCGACAATTGACACACATCAGCGGAGACAAATCCAAAAAACCCCTTTGCACAAAATATTGCGAATTTTCTTGGCTTTGGTGTTCCTGTGCACCCTGACTACTTACACGATACAGTTCTGGGGTAGGTTGCTCGCGGACATGGGTAGCAGGGCGAGGGTTGGCAAGACAACAGCAAAAAACTTGCCGGTATCAATAGTGGCTTGATTAGTGGCGTGACGCAAACACACACTACTTACCTCAAATATGCCAGTATGTACATGCATCAAAAGTCAAGAGGCAAACAAAAACAGAAAACCAAAAACAAAAAAAAATAAAAAAAAAACCGTCACCCCAAGCGCAGTCGGCGCCGCCGCCGACATCACCGCCGCCGCCCCCCCCCCGCCCTTATCCCCCCTCCTTCCCACTCGCTCTTACATGTGGATCCTTGCCCTCTATTTGCGCCAGAAACCCAGCTATCTGCTGAATCTTGCGGAGTCGCGTGTTCCTATCCAAGAACAGCTCGCTTCCGTTGGCCGCCATGACTCAATCGTCTTTCAAACAGAAGCAGCGGCAGCAGCTGCAAGGCAATAGCGGCAGCAGCTGCAAGGCAATAGCGGCAGCAGCAGCAGCAGCAGCCCCGCCCAGCCCGGAAGCCGGAAAATCGCCACAAGCGCGCACTGATCTCCTGCCTACTTGGCTGAGCAACTGGCGGACAACGAGGGGGTGACCTGCAGCTAGAACGAATGCAAGAGGCGGCGAGCACCCTGCGGGAGTCATGGGTAGAGCACGAGGGGGTGGGCGGGTTGGTGCGAGAGAGGGGGACAGAGCAAGGGGAGGAGAGGGAAAGTCAGTTTAATAGAGCCTCGCCATGAAGGCACGTGTAATTTTTTTCGGCCGCTGAAATTATGTGTAAAAAACTGTGAAAAAATTGGGGATGCAAAACAAAAGTAACGGGAATACAACACATAATTTTTGGAGAAAAACACGACACACAACAAGAGGCTATGTGTAAAGCGCTGAGAAAATGCAACCCTCCACCTGCTCCTTCCTGCCTCCTTGGGTGGGCCCTCCGCCCTTTGGCCCGAGAACCGTTGCCGACATGCCGTGCGCTCAGCGCACGGGACGAGCTACTACAGAGCTTCTTAACCTAGAGGATGTCGGGTGAGCGATGAGCGCGCAGACTGCATTAATTTCTCTGCTAGGGCTTTAGAGTTTGCTCGTCGCTACGTACGACGAGTATCAGAATAAGGAGAGGCCATACTCACTACCGAGAAATGTCTCAGCACAACAATAAGGTCTCCGGGGAAAGACACAAAAAGTAGCAGACATGTCATTCTGTATTTCCAAAAGTGTTTGCGCCGGACGCTTGCGAGAGGTAGGGTAAGCTCGCGACGGGTCTCAGAACCAGCACCCGTCGGCGCAGGGGCTTCTGCACCGCTGATGCCTTGGCACAAAGCCGCACTCATCAGACTATCGTGGCCGCGCGCCCTGCCCCAGACACAAAAGACTCCGCAAACCAGGCACGCCCCCACACACCCCGCAAAACACGCACAAAAAAAAATGTACCAGGTACCACCAACCACGATATACCCAACGTTCGGGACAAACAGGGGGGAAAACATATGACGACGGCGGTGTACGCGTGGGGCGCGAGATTGACCTAGGCACCCGTGGCTCGACGGGTGCCCTTGGCGAGGTAATGCCGCGGCTCCAAGCGCGCCGCCGCTCGAGAGAAAGGGTATCGAAAGGTCGAAAAGCGTGTCAAACTTTCGGCGCCCCAAAGATGATGAGGCCAACTTCTTACTCGGTACTCGTCGTAGGGTTTTTGGGGATTAAGTTATCTACTCCACTCGCGAGCCCCTCTCTCACCCTCGAGTCTCCGTCCGCTTGGGTACGGTGTACGCAGCTCCTGTGAGGCGGCGGGGAGTGCTCCTCTTTTCCCCTTGCACGGCGGCAATGCCTTCCTTTCCCACCGAAGGAGAGAGGCGCTTCTCAGTTGTGATGCGCCGCGCCAGCTGCGCGCCACGCCACGAGCGGTCCTTTCTAGTTTGCCCCAAGACACTTTTTTCAGCCTCGCGCTAGCTTTCCGTCTCCGATTGTCGCTCCGTCCTTTGCGGTGCGCCCGAGCCCCCTTGTTGTTACTCGCACGCGCCTCGGTAGCTCCGCAACGGCCTCTCTGTGTGTCTCCAGCGTGCACCGAGACAAACCTCCTGATCTAGGAATATACACCCGACAGCCGCCAAAGCAAGTGGGTTGTTTACGAAAACGTTATTTCGACACGGGCAGAATCGGGGGTGTCCCGCTAGCTATCCCCGGTATAGACATCCATTCTTGTCAACGATAGCGAATTCGGCAACACAAAGTCTTGAGAAAGTCGAGAATTTCCTCTCGAATATCTCATTCAGTCCTGCATCAGACGACAGCCACTGGCGTGTGCAGCAGGAGGAAGCTCTACAAGCTGCCTTATCCCCCGCGCTCCACGTTTTCGTGCTCGGCAACCTGTCAGGATCAAAAGCACGTGTTAAATTCTTCTTCATGCCGCAACTCCGCGCACGTCGAAGCACAACGATTTTTTTTCTTCAAATTTGCTCTTTACAGCTGCTGCCTGCTGCTGGCTGTACTTGTGGCAGAGAGAGATGCCTTCAGCCACAGAGCCTTAGCGGGAAGCCACGATCTCTGCCATGACGGCGAAGGCCTGCGTATATCTTCTACCACCAGTCTCCGCGTGATTACTTCACTGTGCGGGAAGCGTGTGTCTTGTCCACTGCTGCCGCCCTTCGCCAAAATGCGTGTTGTGTTGCACTCGCCGTTGCCGCCGTTGCCGCCATGCCGCACGAGCAGAATGATGGAAGTACGTAAAAAAATGTAAACAGACTCTCGTGGCTCCCAGATGCTGTAAACAATACCTGGTGAGTATTTTGGCTTATTTTATTAACACGAACGCTCTCTTTGCGCTCTCATCACAGCAGCAGCAGTGCAGCAGCAGCAGTATGTATCATCACATCATCAACGCTTTTGTGTTCTTTCATGCATTATAGTACTTCATCTCGATTTGTGTGAGAGGTCGGAGTACCTGTCCGACGTACAGTAGGTCACCGATGCCACGAAGCAGAGAGAGCGGTGCAGTACAAGAAACCGCGACCTTCAAAGGGGCGAGATTATTTCCTGCGCACTATTTGATTTCACGTACACCTAAACACAAAATCCACTCTGTCCGAATTTGCAAACAAAAACTGAAAACCAAACAGGAAGTTTTTTAAATAAAACAGAAATACGAAAAATAAGAAACACAGCAACTTTTTCTGCCGTTTTTCTTTTTTGTCCTGCACGTACTTGTATTGTTAGGGCTGGGGCAATAATGCTGCTGTGAGTTCGACCGATTGAGTGGTTGATACTCGGCTGTTTTAAAATCAAAGTGGGGGAACAGCAAGGAAAAAGCGCACAAGCGGCAGAAGGAGCACGACCACCAGCCAGCCGTGCACACGACACACGTGAGAAAACTAAAAAGGGAGAATATGGCATGTACCGACAACATATACAGCGAAAGGATGACGAAAACTGCTGTTGTGGAGAAGAACTCGTGCGACTTCAGCATGTGGGTGGAGGAGAGGAGGAGGAAAAGGGGAGAAGGGGGAAGGGGTAGAGACATCGACAAATGATTTTGATTGCACAGCAATAAGTAGGCTGCAAAGGAGCAGACACAGCAGACAGCTATAATAGAGGCTGTCTTGGTGTCGGGGCGAACCCACACGAACCAGAAAATGTTGCAGTCTATGTATCTTCACTGCTTTCGCGAAGGTATTTCTACCCAACTACAAGAACACGCACACATCTGAGATCACTAGTACACCCGCTGTTGGTCTTGGTTCCTTCTCTTGAAGTACCTAGTACATGAATACAACCACAGCCAGTGACCAGAGACCCACGCCACAGCCCCGGTATACAATGCACACCACAAATAGCTCCGGAGGTGAATTTTTTCCCCTCGATTTCCTCCTTCCTCTCCTCCAACTTTTATTCCCTCGATTTCCACCTTCCACCTTCCTTTTCTCCAACAATACACACAAGGCTCCTGAATGGTAATGTTTCAGTGCCACACCCGCCATTTTGGCAGAGGACGCATGGCAAGGCAACACAACAACAACTCAGCGCCTCAAGCAAGGCGTGGAGGCGAGTGTTGCATGTGGCTCATGCCGCCAACGAACCCATAAACGGAGGACGAGAGCAGCAGCAACAGGAGGCAGAGGAGGAGGAGAGGAGGAGCAGCAGGAAAGGAGAAGAGAAACAACATGTATTTCTATTTCACATTTTTTCAGCTTTCCCCACCCACATACCAAACACGACCACACCCTTTCTTTTGTGCGATTTTATTATTATTTTACTTTCTTTTTCGCGATTTATTATTAGTTCGAAAAAAATATCATATCACACCTGTAGAAGTATGGCACAACCCAGAACAAACAGATCCCGACCCACCCATCCTACGAGTACTGTACAACAATGCTGCTGCTGTTGAGTTGCTCCTGTTGTGGCGAGCTGTGATCGAAATCCACGCGCGAGGATGGATGAATGGATGGGTGTTCGAAGCAGCAATCACATTGTGAGACGGGGTTTTCTGCGATACGAAGAAACATCACAACAAGCAATCCTCGACAAAACTATTAACAAAACACTCACACCACTATTATACTCGGAGTCTGGTATAAACCCTGTGATCAACATTCCCATTTTTCGTCCCATCATCGCCGTCATTACCAGTACCAGCAGGTACTATTAATACTCGTAGTGCGTAACACCACCACCGCCAGGCGGCGTGCGGTGCAATATCCACCCACTAGGCGTCGTGTGGTGCAATATCTGAATCTACGCACTCATGCTCATCACGCATTGCACTGCACCGCCATCGTCGTCACACGTACTGTACTTCGTTTTTGTTTTTTACACCAAACGCAAACTGAAGAAGGCCAAACAGCATCACTTTAGGGCAGCTTGCAGAGTTTAGGTCCGCGACTTCGTATTATTGGCCACCGTCCCCCCTACTGTCCTTCCCTCCCACCAAGGGCCACATGCACGCATCTCGACTGCTCCTACTACTACTCATTATAAATACCACTACTGCCCTGCGTGTGTGTATTCCTATGGTGAGTTCGATTACTTCGGGACCTGACGTTACACAATAATAACGTTGAGTTTGTCGGGCTGATAAAATATTCTTGATCGACGAATTGGCCTGCTGTGCGTCCCCCAACAGAGTATACCGTGTACTTTGTAGATACTACCAATACATATGCATGGAGGGGTCCCGCCACTTCTCATTCGTAGGAGATGTGCGTGCACCAAAAACAAACTGGTCGCGAAATTCACACCAGATCCAACAACAAATGTAAATGCCACCGCCGTACTAGTCGTCTTACTTACTGCGGCTGCTGCTCGACGCTGACGCAAACAAACTACGGAGCCCCGGGGGTAAACACGTCGTACTTACTGCTGTATGTCGTACTTCCTGTATGTGCAACGCACGGCATCGGTTTGTTTTGTCGCCATTACAATGGCGTCGTATTAATAGTCTCCATTATGTGTTTGCTGGTTGTGTATTCTTGTTTGTCCTCGGCTACTGCCCGCGTCCCCGGTGGCTTGGTAGGTGGTCCGCGATCCTATCAAGATCAATTTCGTGAGTTCGAGTCTCACCGAGTGCATGCTCATAGGGACTTTTTCTCGCATAAAATTGATTAGCGGAAAGCGCGAGAGCGTGAGTTAGCTGTACATTCGATGAAAATCGACGAACAGTGGGAATGCTGAACCCTATGCGCGATAAAAACTAAAGGCACGTACCGGGGGGAGAAGGGACGACACCTGTGACCACGGCTTGTCCAGAAGATCGTCGAGGGTAAAACCTCCTACGAGTGGGCTGGAAAGT
This sequence comes from Macrocystis pyrifera, assembly GCA_031763025.1. NCBI lineage: Eukaryota > Phaeophyceae > Laminariales > Laminariaceae > Macrocystis > Macrocystis pyrifera. The sequence goes on from JASSKH010000030.1 coordinate 6,784,612, forward strand.
AAAAGTGATGAAAAAAAAAAAAAAAAAAAAAAAAAAACTACCTGGTATTTCGTACCCATCAACATGCTTGAGAACGGGTGCAAGTATAGTTTCATCAACGACACGTTCACTGCTGTACCGGTATAGAGTAACAACGACAACAACAGCAACCCGCAGCTCGTGGTGTGTTACTGATGCTGCCGCCGCTGCTGCCCCTGCCGCCGCCGCTGGTGCTGCTGCTGCTGCTGTTGCTGGTGTTTACCGCTGGTGCTTGCTGCTGCCGTTGATGTCCGGCGTTTCCTTGCGAGTCGGCCCGATAGCTTGTCGCCAGCAAAATAATAAGAAGGCGAAGACAAAGGTACGCACAAAAGCGAGCACACCACCAGCCACCGCCCATCACAGCACCATCACAACAGCGCCCTAGCCACATCACACCAAACACGCTAGCCTCCCATTCGTCGTAGCGATCCATCCTTCCAACCACCCCCTCCCACCAACCCACCAACACACACAGCTAGCTCTGCAGCTACAGAAATCACTCAAGTCAACACGCACCGCTAGAATATTTCAGCCCGAAGCGCGGCGCCGTTGCTTCCCAGCTCTCTACATACCCGCCCCACTCAACGAGACATCAGAAGCAAGAACAAAAAAAGTCCGCCCCCCCCCCTTTTCTGTTACGGTGAAGACTGTAATAACTACCATTGCCTGCCCGTCCCATGCTCAAACCAGCCCCCCCACCGCCCCCTTCCCCTGCCCGGGGCGCGCGAAGATGAACACCCATGCTTCATTCTCTTTTTGTTCTTTCCCGGCCTTTATACTCATACTCTTTACTTTGTATTTTTCTGTTTTTTTTTTTTCCCCTCAATTCACCTCCTCTTTCGTACCGTTCCACGTTCGAGCAGTCGTTTCAGTCAGAAACCCTTGGATAGTCGCCCTACACTGCCAGTAACGCCACGGTATCAGACACAGATAGAACGCTAGGTAGCGAACCACACCACCAAAGATCGCCCCCCCCCCCCCCCCGCTCCCCCTCCCCCCCCCGAACTCCCGTTCTCAAACCCCTTCCCCCACCAGTCCGGCATCGCTATAACTCCCCTCAATCCCCCTGCACTGCGTACGCTACCCCACCGAAATTGACGAGTCCCTCCAAAGCGTGTTGAGCGCCTCGTGCGCCGCCGCGGCTCCCAACACCCTCGTCGCCGCCGGTTGCACCACGCGCCGCATGCGCTCCAGTCTCTCCACCTCCTCTCTGGACCAGCAGCCCCTATCCCCTTCCCCTCCAGCCTCCGGACCCTCTTCGGCCGCCTCCAGTATCTCCTTGTAGGCGTCGAAAACCTTGCTCAGAAGGTCAGCGTCTCCCACACCACCTCCGCTACCGTAACCGCTAAGAACGCCGCCCTGACCGCCGTAGGTTATCTCCCCGCCGCCGCCGCCGCCGCCACCGCCGCCGAGGGCCGTTTGCACCTCTCTCCCTCCCAAGTCCAGCTGCCGCGCTACGTCCCGGAAATGCGCGGCGAGGCGCATCTTAGCCTCGCCGCCCAGGTACAGGCTCGCGGGCGCCAGGGCGCAGGCCTCCCTGGCCGCGTCTCTCGCCAGCCCCGCCGACTCGGCGGACACCAGGAGCCTTAGCTTGCTCTCGCGGACGTCTTCGGCGCCGCCGCTGCTCCTCCCGTCCGTGATGGTCCTCGCGAGGTCCACCCCACGCGGGCATTGCGTGGGAGTCGGGAAGGCTGACTTGTGTTCATATCTGTTTATGAGGCGGGGGGTCAAGAGTTAAGGTGGGGGGGGGGTCAAGGGAGTGGGGGGGGAAGGGTGAATATCACAATGCTAGGAGACGGGTATGATAGAGAGCGCAACCAAGTGATGCAAGATGGAGCGTTTGCTAGCTGAAATAGTCGGAAGGCGTCGAGAGGAATAGGAGGGGGGAGTGTACACTTCGAACGTACAGCGAGGCGCTTAAGCAAGACAGAGTACCCAGCACGGCGGCAGGGGGGGGGGGGTTGGTGTACTCATGTCAGACATGGCCGTTGCCGTATGACAGAAGTGTTGGCGCCTCTAGATTGTACCAGGTAAGCCGCTACCGTCGCAAAAAGAAAAAGAGATAAAATCAACTAAAATGCCGCGACCTCTCAACACGTGGTCACCTACACGAAAAAAACGTCATGCACCTTTAGTACCCATTCTCGACGACATCGTCGCGACAAAAGCGCGTCAATGAATCAAGTCATCAATCAATGAACCAACCAATCAACCACTCTCTCAATTATCAATCAATTCATCAATCCATCAATTAGTCAAGCAATAGATCAATCAAAGACCCACCCCCCCCCCGCCCTTACCCGGCGCGAACGGCTGCAGCCTCGTGCATCCACGCCACTGGCACCCCTACACTGCCCAGCAGGTCGCGCCGCGCCGCGTCTACCGACCCGATGGGCGCCTCCAGCAGCCCGTAGCCGTGCCTCAGGACCAGTTCACGCGCAAGGGCCACCCTGCGCCCGGGGTCACCCTCGGCAGTTAGCGAGACGTACACCGCCCACTGCCAGAGATCCACCGAGACAAGCTGGGAGCGAAGCCCCTCCGAGACGGCCGCGGCCTTAGCGCGGTCCGGGACCTCCGACATGCCTAGCGCTTCCACAACGTTCATCAGGTGCCACGAGTGGCGGTAGTCCATCACGTCCGGGGTCACCGACAACGGCTCTAGCGCCGCGAGCAGGGCGACTCCAGACGAGCCACCACCGCCGCCACCCCTGCCCCCGCCTCCACCGCCGCCACCACCGGAATTCCTCGAGGGGTACATCGCGAGCATGCAGCTAAGGATGCAGCGGTCGCGGCCAGACGCCGCACCGCCCCCGGCCCCACCACGGCCGCCGCCACAAAGCGACCGTCCATTCCCGAGGTGCGCTCTCCTGAGCTCTTCACCGACGACGTTGAGGTCCGCCTTGTGGTGGTGGGTGGGCTCGCGAAAGTAGCGAGCGATGGGCGTGAGCGCCTCCTCCTCAGCGACGAGGCATTCGTACGCTCGCACCGCCTCCGCGACCGCACTACCGCCACTGCCGCCTCCGGGGGGCGCCGCCGCCCCGAACCACAGGCACAGGCCGAACTGCCGTAGCCAGTCGAGAGAAGGGCGGGGAGACTCGGAACCCTTGCCGATCACCCCTCTGAGGCGCACGTCGCGGAAACCCTCGCGCCCCAGCAGCTGGTACACGGTAAACGCCTCCTGGGGCATGCGGGCGTCCGCCCCGGCACCCTGCCACAGGCTGGCCTGCTGGGCCAGAAACCCGCTGGCGCGCCGCCCCGCCGAACCACCGTCACCACCATCGCCGGCATTCCCCCAAGTCGCTGCCACCGCGGTGAGAACCACCGCTAGGCGCGGCAGCCCAGCCGCCATCGCCGCCCCGGCCGCCTTCTGCACGCGGCAGACGCTGAGCAGCTCCAGGACCCTCCTCCACGCTTCCTGCCCGACGTCGCCTTCAACACCGGCGCCGGCGCCGCCGACCGACGGGGATGAAGGCCCGTCGGTGGGCACGCACGAGGCCACCGCGCCGGCCAGCCAGTCACCGATCGCGGCCTCCCTCCGAGCTCCCGCGGAGGCCTCGCTACTTTCACCACCACCACCGCTACCATTATAGCCTTCAAACCCGGAAGCTGACGCTGTCGCCGCTGCCGCCGAGTCTTCGCCCGGCATCGGGAGGTCTTGCGCTCTTCCCTCCCCCTCTTCCTGGCCCCACATGGCGCTGGCCAGCCGCCACGACTGCTCTAGCACCCACTCCGGGCTGTCCTCGGGTTGCTTCCTGCCGCCGAGGCCAACGACGCCCCTCTCCGGAGCGGCTCCCGTCGCTGCGGCCGACGCGTGTACGGCCGCGTAGCCGTGCATGCACCGCACGAGGGCGGCGTAGTTTTCCGGCCTGTCGCTTCTGCGCCTCGGCAGCGCCCAGCGGGGAGGAAGCGCCACGGCAGGGTCAACCTCCGCGGCCGCAACCGCGCCAGAGCCAACGCCAGCGTTAGCCTTAGCGATGTTGACACTAGCGTGAGCGCCAGCACCCGCCTCAAAGCCCGCCTGCTGCGCGAACCGCAGATGGTTGCGCAGCGGCGACACGTACAGCTCCTCCGCGTTGCGGCCGGACGCCGCCGGGGTGGGGTCAAACCGCAGGACCCGCACAGTGTGACGCGCCACCTTCCCAACACCACCACCAACACCAACACCGCTAGCACCAGGGCAGTACAGCTTCCCCGTAGGGCCCCAACTCGCCCGGAACCCCCTCCCCATGCGGAGGCCTAGATCAGCCGCCACCCGTCCGGCCCGGACGGCCCCGCGCGCGCCCGCGTCTTCAACCTCCCCCGGCACGGGCTCCCACGCGTTCGCGAGGGAGCGCAGCGTGCGGCTATGGGGCCCGGAAACGGCCGGGCGGAACCTCGCCGCGGCCTGGGCGTCCTCACTGTTCCCTAGCGGCGGCGGGCGCGTCTTGAGAGCAGGCGCCGGAGGCGGCGGAAGCCACGACGACGACGACGACGATGCCGCCGCGGTCGCCGCGCGTGACGTCGCTGATGGAAACGAAAACTGCGGAAGGAAGGACCGCGCCCCTCTCTCCTCGCCCACTCCTCCTTCTCCTCCTACATGCTCTGCCGCCCCAGGAGCGTATCTACCGCGGCTGCCGCCACCGTCGCGGTCGCCGCCACCGCCACTACCGTTACGAAGAGTCTTAGCCGCCCGCCCCCCCGAAGCAAGGCCGTCTTCGCTCTCGAACAGGGAAGACCTCATGTGCCCCGCCCGAGACACGTCCATCTCCGGGAATAGGCGGTTTGTCTCGCGGAAACGCTGCGAGTTGTCAACCCACCCGTCGCTGTCGCCTGCGGCGCCGCCTTCCCTTCGAGCGTCGGCGTCCGCGCATGCGTCAGCACCGGTGTCTGCTGCGTCGGCGTCGGCCCCGCTCGATCTCTCGCTCCTCGAACCCGACTGGCGGTCCATAGCACGGAGGGCATGGCATGGTATGGGCATGGCAAGGCATGGCAGGGAATGGACATGATGACATGGTATTTGTATGGCAAGGGCCGTGTATGTTGGAGATCCACTGTCGTCGAGGCAGGGCGAGGGCGCGCTCGGTGGGGGCGTGGGGTGGGGTGGGGTGGGGGGGGGGTGGGGGGGGTACTCATGTCACGCATGAGTACAGAGAGGGGGGGAAGAAGAAGACAAAACACACCGAAACAAAGAACGACTCCCATCTCTGGTTCCGACAAAAAGGGTGCAGGTTGCTGTATACGTTCGTCAACATATGTAGCACGCGAATGCCTCGTTCCTACTGTAGTTTCAACACCTAGACAGGAAATCAGAGGAAACCGCCTGGGAGAGAGAGCACTGCTGTTGTAAAAAAACAAAACAAAAAAGGCGAGTGTGTAACATACCACTACCAAACACACCATTTCCACACATCGGAAGCAAACGTAATTTTTCGCCGTTATGAGATGTCGCGCAAAAGCAAGAGCAGCAGAGGGCCGCAAAGACAGAGGTATAATCGCACTCTGTTGGCGAACAATTTTTTCAATGGCGGGGCTCCTGAACCGAGGTACTGTCCAATGTCACTGGAAATATTATTCGTTTGGACGCTATGAGTAATTTTCTACATAAAACAAGACCATGGCATTGTTTATCGGGTTGTACTTTCATGCTTCGCAAGGTCAGAGTTATTCGGGCGGGGTACAGAGCCCCCCTCAAATGAGCAGCTTCAGAAAGTTCCGCTCCTGTAGGTGCACAATTATCGCAGTATGAATCCGCATCATATGCCGGTCGGACCACCCAGCGAACACGGGGGCGCCAAGATCCGTGTCATACAGATCCCGCTCGGCAAAACATGATGTACGATCACCGCAAATATTGCAGATCGTACACATACAAGTCAAGAACTTTCGAAGGTGTTTTTTCAGTAGTTTTTCGAGCTCACGGCTTCGTTCGAAATATATACCTGGTATATATATTCTACAAATCAGGAATCCACCTGCCCCGGAACATCTATTACTTACCATAGTAAATAGGACCGAATATTGTTTGTAAAAATAGGTAAATATATAGGTTTTGGTGTGTATAGTAGGTCCTATTTATTATGGTCCCCCGAAAAATAGTAGTTTAACTAAAAGGGGATTTGATCTACTGCTGTACCAGGTACCTGGTATATCATTAGACGCGAGTCGACGAGGGAAGACAGGGCCGATTTATTTTTGCGAAAAGAAATCAAGGCGAGAATCGTAGTGGGGAGGGGAGGAGGGAGAAGAGCCTGCTTTCTGACCCCGGATCTGAGTTACGACTAGGACTGAGAGAGAAAAAAAGTTCGAAGATAAAGAATGGGAGGGGGGGGGGGGGAATTTTTTTTTCAAATCCGATGTGTACAGCCTTCCCTTAGTTGTCTCGTGCTTTTTTTCGGGAGCATGCATAGTTCTACTGCTGTAATTACGTCATTGCAGGTTTCCGCGTGGTGACCTCCTTGTGTGGAAGCGCCCAACCTTGACCTTCATATTGAACCAATACACGAAAAAAACAGTACACTGGGAAACAGCAGAGCAACGCATATCGTTGGCTCTGCTCTACAGCGTATCGATGTGTGTCTATTAATAAGAGCACGCTTGAGAAAGCACGGCCCCCTTCTAGCCGCAGCAGCAGCGCCTCCACCGCCACCGCACACGGGTGGGTGCGGGCGTTGGTTGACGACCGTGGGCTTGCCACGAAGCGACTGCAATAGGGTTATAGTATATATATATATATATAAATTCCGCCCCTTGGTCGCGTACTGCTGTTTAATAAATTCCATTCTCCCTCATGACTTGCGTGTCTCCCCCTCTATTTTCCCCTGACCTTTGTGTTCTATCATTTCTCTCTGTTCCTCAATAATTCTGGTTTCTTTGTTTCTCCCATGTTCTCATTTATTTTGCTCTCTCTAGTTCTCTCTCCCTCTCGCCTTTTGCCCTCTATCCCCTCGTTCTCCGATTTCCCTTCCCAAACACCCCACCCCAACTTGAAACCCTTTTGCTACTACGCTTAAAACGTCTTTTTCCATAATCCCAAGTGGTTTGTCCCCAAAACGTGGGCGGAATTGTAAAGGGGAACGTTTTCATTATTTCTCTGACTCTACATATATATATATATATATGTATCTTCCTCTACTTATCTCTCTCCAACTCCCCCCCTCCTCCTCCCACTTCCTTTCCCAAACACCGCGCCCAAACTTTGAACCCTTTCGCTACTGCATAAAAAAATATTTTGGCCATACGATTTCCAAGTGGTGTGTCCCCGAAACGTGGGTGGAGTTCTATAACGCTTTCACTGCTGCGCAAGCATTCCAAGTCAACGTAAAAAAAAAGGTAAAAAGTTCGTCTCCGAATCGGGGGTACAACTTATCCCACTCGAATTTCAAGTATTAATAGTGCAACCCCAAACTAGGGGTACAGGATATCCCACTTTATTTACGAATATGTTCCCCGAATCGGAGGTACAACCTATCCCACTCAAATTTCAAGTCGTGTACCCCAAACTCGGGGGTACGAAAAATCCCAGTCCATTTCCAAGTAGTTTGCCCCCAAATAGGTAGGGCTGGGCAATGCTTGACTCAGTCAGTAGCGACAATGCTGTCTTCAAAACCAATCAGTATACTGGACTGCAGCAGTATACTGCTGTCTCTCCTCTTTCTTCCGGTAAACCACATTTGGTGGGATTCCGTCCGAAAATATGGCGTGTTTCTCGGAAGTACGTGTAAGATAACATAAACCTAATGGCGAATATACTGGCCTGGTCAATCGGTAGATCCTACTGTCAGTAGATTAGTGCTGCCGGTACATACTGCCTGTGCCAGTGTCCAGCCCGGCAAATCGGGGGTACAACTTATCCCACTTGCTCCATCTTCAGAAAAATCGAAAAACGCCGCCAAAGCGGGGGGTGCGGTGGGTTCTAAAGGGGTCAAAATAATTAAGGGGGCGCTATTACGGGGGACCATAATAAATAGGACCGACTACTGCTGCTAGTAAAAATAAGTAAACATACAGGTTTTGTTTGCACCGTAGGTCCTATTTACTATTTATTTTATTTTTATTTTTTTCATCACTTTTACTTCCCAGCCCACTCGTAGGAGGTTCTACCCTCGACGATCTTCTGGACAAGCCGTGGTCACAGGTGTCGTCCCTTCTCCCTCCCGTTACGTGCCTTTATTTTTGTCGCGCATAGGGTTCAGCATTCCCACTGCTCGTCGATTTCCATCGAATATAGCCAACTCACGCTTTCGCGCTTTCCGCTTATCAATTTTTTATGCAAGAAAAAGTCCCTATGAGCATGCACTCGGTGGGACTTGAACCCATGAAATTGATCTTGACAGGCACGCGGACCACCTACCAAGCCACCGGGGACGCCGGCTTCCGACTATGTGTGTGTGTGTGTTTCTTCACATTAAACCGTTCTTCTACTCGTCGACATCCAGCAAGCCCAGTGTCCGTGTTGATTCTTCACCCTAGAAAGATACGAGCTCTGTGGTCACAGACTACGACACAGAGATAACACACCGTAATGCATTAATAGCCTACGCAATACCATGCCTTCGCACTAGGTGCGGCCGACACAACATACATACATACGCCACCAACCAAAATACACCATAAAGAAAGAGAAGCAACGAAAAAACCAAACCGAAAAAGAACAAGAAAAGAAAAAGAAAAGGAGAAGAATCCCAAATAAATAAATAAAAATGGGAAGCCAAAGCTCAGACACATACATACTATAGTCCCTCGTAAATAGCACCCTCAGGAAGGCGTCAAATACCCGCGCCTAGGCGTTTCGGCAACATACGACATATGGCTTTGAATTAGACTGGGGATTTGCAACCAAGATCCATATTTCGTGGATGTAGAATAGTTGATGCCAATATACGAGAATCCTGAGCTTTTTGGCCTTTTTTTTCACTTTCTTGGGCCCAATAACTTACTATTAAAATTTAATACCCATCATGGGAACGTAGTTTTTCCTCCCGCAGCATCTTCGACGACGACTATTACGGAGGATCATACTGCTGTACCAGGTAGTAAATAGCACCTACGGTACACACAAAAAAGAACTAAATATTTCCCTATTTTTACCGAAAAAATTTGGTCCCATTTACTATGGTCCCCGGTAATACCCTAAGAGACGTATCATCTGTCTCTGGAGACCAGCAATTTTTTACCGAAGGCCATTTCTTCATCGGTGATGCAGCCATTGTGCTATGCTCCCTTGTGTGAAATGAAACATTTTAGCGTTTTTTTGCGAGTTTTTCGTGCTACTCGCTCGCAACTAGCTTCGAACACACGAGAACACCTCGTGAGTCGTTTCTCGCTGACTACAACTGCCGTCTGGCGCACCCGACGCCCTCACACACCCCATCAGGAGCATCCCTCCGTTTCGCGGGCTGTACTTTCCTGCGAGGAGCTGTAGCTGTCCCGTCCGCAAGTCAAGTACAAACGTTGAGTCAGAGGGTGTTTTTTTGTCTTGTTTTGTGCACCCCAAATTTCGACCAATTTCGACCAACTGCAGCACCTTAAGTCGAGGTGTAGGCCTCTCTCTGTTGAGAACCTGGGGGAGATCAATCTCAAGAGAGAAACACAGGCTGCTGTGATGGACCTCTTTCAAGTCACCGTCGCTTTTCTGGTAAAGCACGAACCAGCCCAAGTTCGAAATTCGGTGTTGAGCCACGTTTTTTTTTTTCTGTTCCGATAAAATATCTGGAGATTAGACTGGCCGGAAAACCGGGGACCAGGAGACGCTTGGGTGCCAGCGTGGCCTTAAACGGCACAACCGATTTAGAGCCAACTTTTTGTGAGGTTCCGACGTGCGCCACGGTAGGAGGGGCAGCACCTAAACAAAATTTCTGAGCATTTTCTGAGGCGACCTCACCTCACCTGACAAGCGAACAACCGACTTCGAGAAAGGTGGACACCCACCGCTCGCTCATTACGCGGGACTATAGTAAATAGGACTTACGGTACACACAAAAAACTATATATTTCCCGATTTTTACTAACAATATTTGGTCCTGTTCGCTATTATGGTCCCCCATAATAACAGACGGTCGGGCGGGCCGCTTTGGGTATCTAAAGAATATATCGTAGTCAGATACAACCATTCCTTTGTGTTTTCCATGGTTTCGTTCGTTTTTTATCTCTCGTTCAAAGTATCTGGGTTGCTATTAATAGATAGAATGTGCATGTCGGGCCTGTCGTATGCAGTACGATCACGTGCTACAAAAGGGGTACGTATCACTTTTTGGGCAGCAATATTTCTGACTGATGGGACTTCTCAACCTGGGGAACTACCGAAAATCGTTCGGGTTTTCAATACAGTAGTTTGCGGTGTATACCAGGTATCGAATCTGTCAAGAGGCATGTCAAGCAAAAGGCAAAATGCGCTTTCAAGGGTGTAGGGCCGAGCGTTCGAAACTCAAACCTAGCAGTTTGGTGTCAGTCAGGGCATGTCAGGGCATGTCAAGGCAAATATGCTGTCTGCCTGCCTGTCTGTCTGTCTGTCTGTCTGTCTGTCAAGGGGTGAAAATTCTGTCCCCTGACATATTTGGTTCTATATACAGCTCGTAGGCCATGGGGATCGCTCGACGGGTAGACCCATTTACAGTACTCGTAGTACTGCAGTCCCGCTCCGGGGACAAACCACTTGAAATTAGAGTGTTTCGTCCCCATGTCGGGACTGCAGTACTAAAGGGGTCAAGCGTACACGCCGTCGTTGCTGATACATTAGGCCACCTAAAGTCAGGAGCCTCATAAAAAAGCAGGCGCGCACCCCGATCGCAGTATGCCTCCCTACGTATATAACTCCTCACAGAGTGTACCGTATGACACGCAAGGCAAAAAAGCAAAAAGCACACTCTCGGGCGAACTTTCAAGTCGATCTGCTCTAGTAGACAACGACGAGGAGGGTGCAAGCGCCGAGCGACGCACGTGTCTAAATCGAAATATTTCAGCACGCTATCTATCTTCCCAATGTCCGCCGTGTTCGTTGCGTTTATACACCCCTCTCCCGAAACAGGAAGGGGATGAAACTAACAATATATATACATTATTCGGAAACAACGCAATGAGCGCTCCCAACTGTCTGATGTGTCTCTACTATTAATAGGAATAGGAACGGTGCTCCGTCTCGAAAGGGATGCGTGGTCAATTTTAAACGACCAAGGAAAGCAACAAATGAGTACGCCCCCCCCCCCCTCTATAGTCATACGACTACGGACATTCACGATATCGAGTACCCCCCCCCAGTTGTTCTGGAGCAGCGACTCTAATTTCCTAGCAAAATTCGTTCGAGGGGGTGCGATACCTTGCGTGTTACCACTATGGTCGGAAATACAAGGACCATTTAGATATTAACATGAAGTCCAAGCGGCTCTCATATTTACGCACAGAGTGGTGCACGGTAGGACCTCGTCTAACTCGTCAGTGATAAATATTTGGGCGGTAATTGTACAAGGGCAACCCCTCCCCGCTAGGGCAGCGGTAGCGGCAGAGCGAGGCTCGTCCCGAATGTAACAGCGCCGCATCTATCTCGCCCATGAAATCAATTTTGAGAGACAAGAATAGAATAAAATAAAACTTGACGCACTACGCACAACCCCTAAAAGCACGGTCTACTGTTCAGAAAGGGGGGGGCTTTTCGAACAGCAATTACATCGGAAAAGAAAGATAAAGAAAAAAAAAAAAGTTATCAAGATAACGGGAACTATGGGTTAAATTGACACACGACAAGAAATTTTAAACGCGGAAGTGTGGTGAGCTTAAGCTTTATTTTTACCAATCCACCAGAGGATTAAAAAAAAAAGTTACAAAGATCCAACGATATTGAAGTTTAATTATACCCCCTTGAGGACGGCACTACTGTTTCGGGCGACAAACTACATGGAATACAGCAGTAGAGTTAGACCTATGCCAATGGGAAAGCGAAGTATCAATAAAAAGTTTGAATTCCAAAGATACCCGCCAAAAAAAAATAGAACACGCTTCCTATGGGCACGTTTAGAAAAAAAAAAAGTTCCCAACATTTGGAAAAGCCCGAAAAAAGCAAATCTGGGGCCGATGTTGGGCCAAGATGCCAAGATCGGCTTGAGAAAAACTCAGGCCGATCTTTGGTCCGAGCGGCGAGATTCCGAGTCCTGGACAGACACCGACCGACAAAACCAACCATTGCGTCATGAATTCTGAACGGAGTGCGCTCGTGAGGGGCTCCGACCCACCCTTGGGTCACCGTCTTCACACAATGGCCAGTGACGTGCGGCGGGCGCTGGCCAGGCGTACGATAAAAAAAACAATTAGCCGCTGGTGTGTACCAAACAGAAGACAACATTTCTCGATCCGTCTCGAATGGCAAAAAACAGGCTTATTTTCAGGTTCGGGAGGATACCGCAGGACGCCGCAGGCAAGCTCTCGCCCCCTAGAGCATGTATTCACTTTCTATCTTCGATGCCGTCATCTATACTCGTTGGCCTTGCCCGACACCAAGCGGGTTATCCGTGGGCTAAGTCTATATCGAGATCGGGCATCTATCGTCGCACGAACTGATTTTTATCAGCGTGTTGACAATTTGGAACGAGAGAAAACAAATTGCGCCGCCTGCAGCCGTTAGAAAAAAATAAAATAAAAAAATCAAAGATCTTTTTCCCTTTTTTTCCACAGCGGCAGTACCAGGATATTTTCGGCTGTTTTTTTAAAGCAATACTTTTGAAAGAAAACTTTTGAACTTCGCGTTGCCATTGGCATAGGTCTTAGATAGGTTGTTTCTCTGCAGTGCGGTGAAAAAAAAGGGGGGTTAACCCTTCCAGAACTGCGGGCCCGTTGTGGGGACGAACCACTCTAATTCGAAGCAGTTTGTCCCTACAACGACTGCAGTGCTATTACGGGGGACCAGAGTAAATAGGACCAAATATTGTTGGTAAAGATAGGTAAATATACAGATTTTTATGTATACCGTAGGCCCTATTAACTACGGACCCCCGTAATAGAAGCGTTTCGAGTTCCTCAGGTTCAGGAGAGCCCCGCCAGTCACAACTACAACAGGGGTGAAGAGAATATTGGGTCAAAATGTCCTTTGATACCTATATTTTACCTATTTACGGGGGACCATAGTAAATAGGTCCTACGGTGTACACAAAAAAACAATATATTTACCTATTTTTACGAACAATATTTGGTCCTATTTACTATGGTCCCATTTGGTCCTATTTACTATGGTCCCCCGTAATGCCCACCTGGTACGATACTACGCTTATCCCACCGTATAAAACACGCGGTAGAGCTTACTACATACTATTTGTTCGAGATTTGGTCTGATTGGAAGGCAGGGTTAGGGTCGATCTGATTGGCTTAGGGTTATTATAGGGTTTAGTTATTTTTCGTGTGCACGAGTGCGTGCCAAACCATTATCTCGAATGACTAAAATGGTGAGCTCCTCTCAAAGCCCGTGTCAAGACATACCTTGAAGCTCTCGTCGCTGCCGCGGAAGTTCATGCCCGCCGCCGCGCCCCCGCCCGCATCGGAGGCGTTATCGGCGACGCTACCCTCGTCGTCCGTGTCGGGCATGGAGTACTTCGTGCTCCGCCGGTGTATCGAACCTGACGGCCTCAAGCCTAACGTCGACAAACCGATGCCGAAGAGAGGGGGGGGGGGGGGGGGGGGGCAGTGAGCGAATTGTCCAGTGACCACCAAAAGACAATATTGTAGAAGGCATACGTACTTACTGCAGTCAAAAATAAATGAAGTAACTATTACGGGGGACCATAGTAATTAGGACCAAATATTGTAGGAAATAATAGGGAAATATACAGGTTTTTGTGTTGGGGGTAGGTCCTATTTACTATGCCCCCCAGTAATAATCCAAAATGAACCGTACATGCGGTATATACCGGACATACATCAGGCATCCGGTACCTGGGATTTATACCTCGCAAAAAACCCTTGGTATGCACGTACATAAATTGTACAGCACATAAAAAAAGCGAAAGACGTACCTTCAAGTTGAAGCATAGAAACTTAGACGATGGATTTACACGAGTACAAACGTATTGGATGGAAATCATAAAACAGTGCACGAACAAAACGACTACAGCAGCAAACAGGTACGAAACTAGACCAACACACACAAAAGACGCGCAGCAGCAGTGCCCCCTCCTCATGAGTCGTTTATGTAATCTTCGGTGCTATCCTTGCGTCAATTCTAATACCAGCATAATTTATATTATGTGTTCATCTTCAGCATTCCGTTCACGTACGTACTACTGTAGGTACGTATTCTTTTACTTCTTATTCTCGCGCGTGGCTTGTTTTTTGTTGTTCTCTTCCGTGTACCCCATACGATAGATATCATCCTCAAGTACAATACTGTAGCCTTTTTTTCATCTTCTTGGTTTTTTTCTACACCCCCTCGTTGAGCTTCCGGGATTTCCGAAGGGGAAAATTGGCACAATGAAACTGACGACCACAGCACTGGCCGCTCGCTGCCTGGTTGGGAAGGATAACACACATTGGTGACCGAGTTACTGTGCGAGGAGCCGTACGGCACGGCACGGCACGGGGCGCGACATGATCCTACCTACCCGCGCCGCTCGGCGCTCACGCAGCCCGCAGACGGCTCACACCATTAAAACTTCCCAGTAGTCTGGTCTCTTGTCTCGGGGTCGTCCCTCTCAATGCGGTTATAGCCAACCCCTCGGGGGACCTCCTCCAGATGAACGACCAAAACAATGGCAGCTTCCGCGTTTATCAAAATCATCTACATCTACGAGCAGCGGGAGTGCCGAGCAGCGTGGGTAGCATCATGTCGCGCCCGTTCCGTGCGACGGACTCCTTGCATCAACTATTGTAGCTCGGACACCCAACCATTGTATCACCCCCCAGATCACACGCCAAGTGACCGACCGTCGTTGCTGTCATCGTCAATTCTTACACGGCAATTTTGACCTCGGAAGTCTCAAGTGGGTTAATTTTAAGCGTTCTACTACGTACCGCGAAGAACAACCCTACACCAATTCCAGGTAAGTTTGTCCCAAAAAAAAGGGGTTGCAAAAGTAAAGTGAAGGGGATAAAAACGCGATGTTTTGAGTTTTTCTCTGGCTCACAGTCTGTGTGACCACATAGCTTGTACCTCTATGGCCGAAAATATAGTCACCGTGCGGACTCAAATGCCAACATCAAAACGGTGATTGTATTTACGGCCAGAGAGTGGTATGCATCTCTCTAGCATGAAGGACCACAACGGAGGAGGCTAGGTGTGATGATAGCCTTGGGGTTGAAAAGGACGCAAAGACAACACAACACACATCGACCAGACCACAGCCAGTACATATTTTTATGGATGGATAACTGCTTGGATGGATGCACGGATGGATGGATGGATAGGTGGGTGGATGGATGGATGCATCGGTGAATTGACCCAATCGATGGATGGGTGGATGGATGGATGGACACCGGTAGGTGCGTGGGTGGACAACGTCGCCGAAATGACGGAATAACGATTCCACAACGTCAAGCAAGCGAGTGTTACTGTGATAGACCTGATCTGGTCCAGTTGGACTCACACCTGCACGAGGGCCCACCTCGTATAGCACAACAATTCATATGATACGGTACTGTAGTATTGTAGTAGCAGGGTGGGGGGGGGGGGTGGGGGGTGAGTCAGGGAGATTCCCACTATCAATTGGGGGGGGGGGGGCGAATAGGCCACTGAAAGAAAAATACCCTGCATCAAGGACTCTTGGGGGATAGATCCCACCCTACCCTACCCTGCCCTAAACAATGGGTGCTACATACGAATAACACCTACCCCACCCGCAAACCCACACCGAAAGCAAGCCCCCTTCCACATACAAAACGCTAATAACCACGCTATTCGACGCGCCCTATTTACACCCTTCCTAACCCAGACCTTCACACATGAAACACCACCCACCACGCCCTTTTACGCCCCCGACCCGAACCCTCACCTCTCGTCGGGGTCGGGGCACGGACGCGGGGAACCCTCCCCGAGGGGCCTCCGGGGATCGGCGGCGGAGGGGGCATCATCTTAGCGCTGGCGCTCTTGCTTGCATCCTGCTTCTCACGACCGCCGCCGCCGCCCCGCCAGCACCCGCGTCGTCCTCTTCGTCGTCGCTGTCATCCATGGCGTAGCGAGACCAGTGGTATGTCTCGAACACCCACACTCCCGTCTCGACGTCATAGTCCACTAACTTAGCGCCTATTTTTGTTTTAGACGAGAGATGCAAGTAAGTTTGTAGGGAGGGGGGGGGGGGGGGGGGGGGGGGGGGGGGTAGAAAACTAGAACAACTAGCGGGAACTACCACGCCAGCGAAACAAACGGGAGGTAAGGGGGGGGGGGGGGGGGGGTTCGAGCACGAACGATAGAGGTTCGAGAAAACTATATGAGCCTACGTATTTTAAAGCCTGGGGGTTGGGGTAGGCGTGAGGGGTCGGGGGTGGGGTTGCGATGGGCGGGCTTGGTTGGCGTCGAGAGGCAAACAAGCAAATAACCAAGCAGAGCAACCAAGCAAGCAAGCACGCAGAGCAACCCACAAGCAAACCAAGGTCGCAAGCAGGCAAGCAAAAAAAAAGATGCACAAACAAAACGTAAACACACACAAAAAAACAAACAAGCAACAGCATGTGCCCAGCAGGGAGTGCCTCCTCCCACTCCAACACGAACTGCCCGACTCCCACCCACCCACCCACCTATTTTTTCCGTGTTCTTGCGGACCCTGCGTTCGTACAGGCGTTTTTCTTGTTCCGAAGGGTCGGACTTCTTCGGGAAAATGTCGTACAGGGTCACCTTGGCAGGCTGGTTGAGGCCCTCCCCCACCCCCGGCTTTTCCTCCCCATCCGGGATGTCGTCGTAGACGGAGGCGGACTTGTGCTCGATAACGACCTTGCCACAGACCCGGAAGGGAGGAAGGAAGCGGAGGGAGGGAGGGAGGGAGGGAAGAGGGAGGGAACGATAAT
Organism: Macrocystis pyrifera; assembly: GCA_031763025.1. Classification (NCBI taxonomy): domain Eukaryota; class Phaeophyceae; order Laminariales; family Laminariaceae; genus Macrocystis; species Macrocystis pyrifera. Next base: position 6,801,580 of record JASSKH010000030.1, read on the forward strand.
AATAACTTAGTAAGAAAGGCGAGGGGGCTTTCTTCACAACCAAGGGAGAGCGGGGCGGGGGGGGGGGGGGGGGGGGGGGGGGGGGGGGGGGGGGGGGGGGGGGGGGGGGGGGGGGGGGGGGGGGGGGGGGGGGGGGGGGGGGGGGGGGGGGGGGGGGGGGGGGGGGGTACTCGATATCATGCATGGCCGTAGTCGTAGGACCGTAGACCCTCGCATCCCTACAATGCCGGGACGGGGGGCACGCCGGGTTTTCACCCACCGCGAAGACTTTGATTCCATCAAGCTTCGCGAAGTGCCGTGGGGTGTTTGGCGAGTCGCATGAAGGGCGAGCTGCATCCTACTAAAAACCGCTCGGTTTGGCGAACATCCTTGCATTAGGATGACAGCGTCGAAGTGGTTGACTTGATTTACGGTGTGGCCACTTCGAGAGACAGAAATGGGCATATTTGTATGTACCAGGTAACTGCCTCGTGGTGCCTTACCATATACACACCGCGTGACACGATATATCCCCTTGCGCTAAGTAAAGGGTTTCCACCCTGCACGAATGATTTAACTCGACCGCCAGCCATCGCCACCGCAAAAAAAAGGTATCCTGGTTATCTCTAGCTACGCAGTGACAGCGTCGTCGCCAACCGACGCCAACCCAACCTATTGGACCTGCAGCATCAACTCGTTAGGGCTGGTCCGTGTCACTTGCCCGATTGCTCGCCAGGTGGCTTACTTCACTGTTCTTTAGTTTTCAAGATCTTTTTTTTATGTTATTCGTTCTTGCGCGGTGACTCCGTACGAGGTACGAGTAGCTGGTACGAAGAAGAAAAAAAAAACGCCTGTTAGCTGTGTACTCCCTTTTTAGCTCGCGATACCCCAGGGATTTCAAGTCAACCATAGTCCCGAAGGGGAACCTTGTATGTAACATACACCTGGTATGCCAGGTATACATATACAACTAGAGAGAAGAAAGCGGTGGGGGAAGGGCTTCAGTTCACGATGGCACCACACGATTATCCGACAACACCCCCCCCCCCCCCTCCTGGTTATACAATTAAAGCGAAAAAAAAATATCCTCGACTAAAAGCTATGGGTTAAATTGACACGCGACACGAAATTGGAACGTGGAAGTGTGGTGAGTTCAAGCTATATTTTTACCAATCCGCCGGAGGATTAAAAAATAGGATAAAAAAATAGAATACAAGAAAAAAATGGGTTACCTACGATACCTTGTACTGTGTATAACCACGCCACACACACACTCAAAAACACCCCCCAACAAGAATGGTCCACAGCTCCCCTACCCGCCCCCCCCCCTGGGCCACATCAAGCCACACCCCTCTCCCCCAATGTGTTCATCAACTGCCACCACCACCCTCCAACTAAACTCACCGCCTTGCCGATGTCGACGCCGCGTAAATCCACCGGCTCCTTCCACGCGATGGTCCCGAACCCCTGCCTGCTCACCACGAAACCCGACACGCCCCGCAGCGCACGTTCCCCCAAGCCCGCTAGCTCCGACATGGGAGGCCTCGTGTCATACCCATCAACATCCATCCTAGGGGCGAACCCGCCGCCGCCGCCGCCGACATCCCCTAGACCTTCCGCGAAAAGGCGGCCCGAGTTTCCACCGCCTCCACCGCTACCGCCGCCGCCACCGCCGCCGCCGGTACTGACGGGCGATTCACCCAGAAGGCTGTCATCTCCACCGCCTCCGGCAGCGGCGCGGACGTCCGTCTTGACGCCGGAGCTGGGGGGGGGCGACGCGAGGCCGCCGCCGTGGAGGGGGCGGCGGGCGCTGCCGCCGGGGGGGGACATGAGCCTCGCCGCCGCCGAGTCGCTTCCAGTTTCGGTCAAGCTTGCGCTGTCCGCGGCGGCGGCGCCGCCGCCGCCGCCGCCGCCGCTGCTGCTGCTGCTGCCCGAGGGATCTTCTCCTCTGCCGCCGCCGCCGCCGCCGCCGCCGTTGCTGTTGTTATTTTTGCTATTGATGCCATTGCTACCACTATTGTTACCGCTGCTACTGCTAATGTTGCTGTTCCTGTTGCTGCTATTGTTGAATTTGCCCCTGTCGTTACCGTTGTCGCTGCTGTCGGCGACGCCAATCCGACCCCCCCCCCTCCCGTCGACTCATCCGCTCCGTCCCCATCATCACCGCCACCACCTCCACCACCTCCGCCCACCACAGACCTCCTTCCCGTCGCGGCACCGTTCCCCGCACCGTTCCCCGCGGCGATCGAGGGCGCGGAAGCCTTAATGAGGGGCCTCGACGAAGAAAACCTCTGGCGCCGCTCCTCCGTGTCCGGCGGTATATTAAGGCGCTTCACGCCCCCGCTCAGGTACACGTCCGGGCTAAGAACTCCCGATTTTCCGACGGGGGTAAGCGCCCCCTCGGACAGAAGGCGGGAGGAGGAGGACGCAGGGGGCGGCATGACACCGCCGCCGCCGCCGCCGCCACCACCACTACCCCTGGTACCGCCACCGTTCGTTCCCCCTGCGGTAGACACGCCTCCTCCGCCGCTGCCGCCCAAGCCGCGCGGTTGGATGAAAGCTTTAGAGCGGGGGGTGCGACGGTAGGCGAAGCCGAGGGACGGGGATGCCTGGCTGTTGCCCCCCCCCAGGTCGGCGGCGGAGCCAACGCCGGAGGAGGAGGAAGAGTGGGCGTTGTTGCGCTCGAAGCTGATGGCCAACTGCTGGCTGCTGTTTTCTACACCCTTAATCTGAAGTAAGTACGTACGAGCGACACCGGTACAGGAATAGGATGGAAGGGGTTAGATGGAGCAGGGGCGGGGAGAAGAGGGGCAGGAGGAGGATGACAGGAGGCATACGCGCGCGCTGGGGGGGTAAGGGGTGTGCGGGGGGGGGGGGGATCTTCTGCAGCGGACGCTTGCGTCGAGTACCCACTTCTCTGGAAAATCCTTGAAAAATTACCATATACCAGTACGTTTGAAGACTAAAAGAAGGAGGAAATCATATTAAGAGAGGGCATCGGCCTGCACTTTTTGTTATACACATGCGAAACATTTGACGCTGCAAACGCGGCCGACTGATTGCAACAGCAACAAAAACAAACAAGGAGATGAAACACAGCAAAAGAAGTCGAGAGGTAGGACACACAAAAAAAAAACAGAAAGAAAAGCAATGGAGAGACATTTACAACAAACAGTACCAGGTAGTCAGGTCTATGGTATGAGAGACATTACGAAGGAGATACCTAATACACCAAATTTATGAGGAGAGAAATCTCGCCTCTTCCGGTGGAAACCCAAGCTGCTGACCACCTCCAACACCAAAGCAAAACGCCCCCCGTCACATCATACCAGGGTACACAGCAAAATACACGGTTGACGGCACTCTTGCCTCATGACGGACAACCGTCAAGGACCTCCCTACACTAAACTAGTATAGTAAGTCAAAATAGACCCTGTCTCAAGAGACCCTGACGGGCCGTCAACCCACATCTTGGTCCGTAAGTACCAAACGGTGGCCACAGGCGGCGACACAGAAAAGGGGATAAGATGAAAAAGAAAGTTGCTATCTAATACATGGAAACAACGTAATGAGCGCCCTACTCTTGGAGGTGTCTCTCTAGTAGGAGTACGAACGGTGCTCCGTCCCGCAAGGGATACACGGACAACGTTCATTATCACTATTACGGGGGTCCACAGTTAATAGGACCTATGGTGTACATAAAACCTATATATTTAATTAATTTCACCAACAACATTGGTCCTATTTACTATGGTCCCCCGTAATACGGAATTCAACACAAATGAGTACGCCCCCCCCCCCCCCCCCCCCCCCCTCGCAATGTCTGCCTGGTCGGCGAAAACCCAACGTTCTCCGCCCCGGCATTGCAGGTATGCGAGGGTCTATGGTCATACGAGTACGACTACGGCCATGCATAATACCGAGCACACTCCCCCCTTTCCCCTCCCCGTCTCCCGTCTCCCCTGCTCCTCCTCCTCCTCCTCCTCTGACGCATGGTACGGTAGGGCTGCACCCTGATGCATGTTACGATAGCGGTGGTAGCATCGAATTTTTCTACGGGTCCTCCATACGTAAGGCGCTTCAGACTGTATACATAAACCTACCAGGTACATATACCTCACAAAAAAAAAAAAAAAAAAAATGATTCCGAGAAAAAGCAAAAAAAAAAAAAAAAAAAAAAAAAAAAGTGGAAAACCCGACGAACAATCCCAGAGCCTACATACGTACTATTGATAGGCGTATCATACCGCGAATACTACTACTGCTGTTGTCGCAACACTCACGTAATGTAGCGGCATTCCGACGATATTTAAGGGGTCATTCTAACTCCTTCGGGATCCCTGAGATATCGACCAGAAAACACTGGTTGGCAACTTTCTTTTCTTTCTTTTCTTTCGTTATCAACCATTATGGGACAAGCGTGAGCGCTAACCAGTACGGGAATGATCTCGCCGCGTCCCGTGCCGTGCGACTCCTTGCGTTGTATATATATACCTGGTATTATATATATACATATATCTCGGACACCAATTTTGTATCATCCTCAATTTTTACGAGCGGCCGTTGGGGTAGTAATGGTCGCATTTTCCCGACATTTTTTTCCCTTCTCGGAAGCCCCAAGGTTATATTGAGGAACGCAGTCAGTCATAAATAAAAGTATTGGCAAAAAAAAGAGCTACTACGGGGGACCATAGTAAATAGGACCAAATATTTTTAGTAAAAATAGGTGAGAATATTTAGTAGGTTTTTTGTGTGTACCGTAGGTCCTATTTACTATGGTCCCCCGTAATAGTTAATCTTAATAACTCGAATTGCAAACCCCTATCGTACCACGCGCCACCTCCATTTAAATGTACCAACTACAGTATATATGTATATATGTATACGTATATTTGTCAAATTTTCGTACTTTTGCCAACTTTTCTCTTCGCACGAGCACTTTTAGGCAAAACAGGAAGTACACGGACACGGGAAGCCCTGCCGGACACATTGGTCTAGGTCGCGGCGCGATCCGTGCACTCTGAAGCGCGTGGCAGGCGCTTAATTTTTTTTTTTCCGGCGGGAGTGGATAAGACGATTTCCCTGGTTTCGGTAAAGAGGCCTTATTTTGTACGTACGTATATCGGTACATTGTCATGCTCTCTGTTTTCTCCCCCCGGCTCTCATGAGAGCTCTGAGCACACAGCTCAGGCATATACCAGGAACACAACAGACAACATGCACAGATCCCATCGTTCCAACGCTGCCGCCCACACGCCGTGTGTGTTCGACACGCCCATATGCGCAGTGTTGCTGTGGTTGGTTGTGTCTGTCGGAGCCTGTCGTCCGCATTCCATCGTCTGCCATATATTTTTTTATCCGTATGTACCCAGGATGACGTATAAAAATGTCCCACACATAATTTTTTTTTGGGTTGTTGCACGGAGCACGGACCACCGCCTAGAGAACAATACCCACAGCAGTGCACAGAGCGTGCTTACCTCCAGCTTCCTACAGCACCACAACCAACCCTGCTGCCCAGCAGCAGCAGTGAGCACACCTTGCGCTTATGGATGATCGTACTGCGGCTCATTCGTACAGCAGCGTTCGTAATATACTTACAGCATTGCTGCCGTACATGCAGTAGTTCTGATTGCAGTGTGTCCTACGTTGCTGATCGATAGATCCTAGAGCCAGCTGAAAGGGGATAAGTACACGTACGTTCCTCGCGTTGCATTTTACAGCAGTACTGCTGAATATGCAGTCGTACCTGTACAAGCTACTCTACTGCTGTAGGAGATCGTGCAATTTGTTTTAGATTGCGCAAAAAACACGACATGCCAGTTGTACGAGCGCTGTTCTAGCGTATAGGTTTAAACTGCACTTACTTGCTGGATAACATTTTCGTTTCCGAGGTTCGACTCGCACCATCCACGTTTTTTTTCTTAATTTCACTTTTGACGATTTTTGTACCAGAACTACAACAGAGTACTACAGTAATAATAATACATTCGTCCACACCTTGCTTTTCTGAACGTATAATATGATAGAGTACATGTTACTTAGCCCAAATTAAAGAGTTTGGGCGGCGCGCTTGTGTGTGGCGTGCGTTCATACCTCAACATTTCACAGCTACTCCGAATACTTGGGAGTAAAGCAAAGTATGTTCGAGAAAATACTGCTGCTACTGTACTTCGTACACTCGCAGTATTTCGGGGTTTTTGTACTCGAGATGCTGCGAGTACTCACAGTATTTTGAGGTTCTGTAGATACTACTGCGTATACTTTCTTCGGGCTCGCACTAATGCGGGGTTCGCTTCGGGCTCACACTAATGCGGGGTTCGCTACTGCTGCTGGCATGGATACCGCCTGTTGTGCTTCAAGTATCTCGGGGTTCTGTACCGCGGGTACTACAAGTATACCAGTAAGTACTACTCGGGTAGTCTACAGCAGTATTTCGTCCATTGGTAGTGTTCGTACTGCTGCTTCTTCTGCGGGACTCGGTACTCGCAGTAATGAAATACCCTCAATATGCCCAGTATACTTCGAGTATGAAGTATACTTCCACCGTTTGTACGCCGTGTCGACAAGTCTCAGGCCCAGCGTTCGGCACAAAACACACCCAGATAGTCCCACACGAGTGGGAGTTGGAGCAAACTACTTTCGCTGGAGACAACTTGAGCACTCAAAGCAGTTTGCCAGTATTTCGAGATAATATTATGCATGACTGCGAATGCTCTCAGTATCTCGAGGTTCTGTACTGTGCGAATATATTGCCTATACCCAAGTATTTATGTCGTGTTTCGATACTACTGCGGGTACATACTTTAAGCAACCTGTATTCGGGGTTCGGTACTGCTCACACTCTCATTACTCTCAGTATTTGGGCCTTCTCAGTACTCGCAGTAGTTTTGCCGCCTGTATTCCAATACTCTCAGTACTCGGACTACGATTTGTTCTCGAGCATTTACCTGTGAAACCTTGATATTATACCCTGAGCACCAAGAAACATTTATTTTGGGGGAACGTATATATTGTAGTACCAGTATGTATGTATGTGCTGCACCTTATTACTCAGCCGGCCACAAAGTATTATGGCGCAACCTCGACCTCGCGCAACTTTTATGTACTTACGAATTAATCGCCGCGAGTCAGCTGGATCAATATATCTCAACTTACCGATACCCTATTATATATTATTGTAGTAATTAATGATCCCACACTAATTCCTCGAACAGCTGCATAATATAGTCTGTCCTCAAAATATATATATGCTGTGTGTGTTCTTCACGTTAAAATGATGGGTGGGTGCAGGTGCTACTTCTAAAAAAGTGTGCAGGGTTTCATACGAGTATTATTATTTCGCTCTTGCGCCACTCCCCTATTAATACGGCACCTCCCGGAGGGGAACCTTGTATATGTTACATATACATCATAAATATTTTTCCTGAGGCTCCCCACTTGAGGATCTCTTATCTCTGTATCACCCCACAAACGGTTTTTGAGAAAAAAAATACTTACGCCTATAAGCCGATGAGCCAACTCCCTGGCCTACACTAGATCTATGGGCAACACAAACGACATTGGGTAGCTGCTCGAAAGAGGAGAATTCTTGCCACCAGCCAGAAATATTTCGGACAAAATGTCCACCCCTGCACATATCTTAGCAGGCGTCCTCGTCCCCACCTCACCTTTTGCTCCAGGGCGCCGGAGCCGAACCCGGCGTTGCTCCCGGCACCATACGGGTCCTGGTTGTGCACAGCAACCCGCTGCTGCTGCTGCTGCTGCAAATTGCTGCTGTAGCTGCAACTGTTGCTGCTGAGCGGAAGCACCGAACAGCCCGCCGGCCGCGGGGGCCGCCGCCGCCATCCCAAACAGCCCGCCCGCAGCCGGTGCCCCGAAAGCCGAGGTCGCCGCGGGGGCTGGGGCAGCCGCCCCGAACGCTCCACCGAACCCACCAAACCCGCCGCCAGCAGCAGCAGCGGGCGCGGGCGTCGCTGCAGCGCCCCCAAAGTTGAAGCCCCCGGCGGCCGGTGCGGGAGCAGCGGCCGAACCAAAGAGGCCCCCAGTAGCCGCCGGCGCACCGAACGCGCCGGCAGCAGGCTTCGCGGCTGCCCCGAACGCTCCGGTCGTGCCGCCGAAAGAGAACCCCCCCGCAGGCGCGGCCGCTGCTGGCGCCGCCGCAGGCTTTCCGAAGCTGAAAGCCCCAGCAGCGGGGGCGGCGGCGGCGGTGGCGGCGGCCGGTGCCGTTCCGAACAGGCCCGGTGCCGGGGCGCCGAACGCCGAAGGGGCCGCCGCCGCCGCCGGCGCGGGCGCCCCGAAAGCCCCCGTCGCGAAGCTGAACGGGGCCGCGGGGGTGGCGGCAGCAGCCGGGGCCGGCGCTCCGAAGCCTCCGGCCGCGGCTCCGAACGCGCTGGGGGCGGGAGCCGCGGCACCCCCCAGGCCAAGGCTCCCGAACAAACCGCCCGTCGCCGGCGCCGCTGCCGCCGGTGCTCCGAAGGCCGAGGCGGCGGGGGCGGGGGCGGCCGCGGACCCGAAGAGGCCGCCGAACCCGCTGGCCGCGGGAGCGGCGGCGGCGGGGGCGCCGAAGGCGCCCGTCGTCGCGGGGGCTGGGGCTCCGAAGAGGCTGGTCGCGGGGGCCGGGGCTGCCGACGTGCCAAACACACCGAAAGCTCCGGTCGCGGGGGCCGGGGCCGCCGCTCCGAAAGCTCCTCCGAAAGCGGACGGGGGCGGCGGCGGGTGTGGTCGACAGGCCGCCGAAGCTGAAGGTCGTGGCGGGAGCGGGGGCGGGGGTCGTTCCAAAGCCTCCGAAGCCCTTGGCGGCGACGGCCGAGCTGTTCTTGCGGTTCTGGAGGTAGTCTTCGACGCGGAGCTCTTCGTGGCTCTTACCTTCGTACTCCTGTTTGCATGCGCGTTGGAGGGGGTGGTGGGGCAGGGGAAAAGGGTGCGTTAATGAGAGAAGTCACGAGTATCAAGGAGAAATTCCACGAAAATAAAGTAAGGAAACACACACCGGCAAGACAGAAATGAGAGAGGAGAAAAGAGGGGAAGACGCAACAGAAGAGAGAAGAGAGGAAAGAGGGAAAGAAGCAACAGAAAATATCATACATAGAAAAAAAAAAAAAAAAAACGAAAAAAAAAAAAGGCAAGAGAAAAGAAAAAAAAAAAAAAAAAGCCTACACCTCCCACCCACTTTCATGGCAGAAATCGACATCATCATGCCGGGGTTCGCGCCCGCCTTTCCCGTTGGATCCTCCGCGCGGGTCTCTCGCCAGGGGGGGTTGCCCGTCCCCCCAGTCTGCTGCGCCGGCGCCCCAAAAGTGCTCGCCACGCCCCCGAACCCGGCCCCCGTCGCCGCCGACCCGAACAGCCCTCCTGCCGCCCCAGACGTGCCCGCGGCCGGAGCCCCAAAAGCCCCCGCCGCAGGCGCGGCTGCCGACCCGAACAGCCCGCCCGTAGCGGGTGCGGGTGCGGCCGCTCCGAAGACGCCGAACGTCCCCACGGCGGGGGCGGGGGGCGGCGGCGCCAAACACGCCTCCAGTGCCCACCGCCGCCCCACCCCCCGTCGCGCCGAAGGGGCTCGTCGAGGGCTTTCCAAAGGTGCCGGTTGCCGCGGTGGACCCGAAGGCCCCTAGGCCGCCGGCGGCGGTGGAGCCGGCAGGGGCCCCGAAGGGGCTGGCCGGGGCGGCGGCGGCGGCGCCGAAAGCGCCGGTGGTAGAGCCGAAGGCTCCGGCCGCGGGTGCTGCCGCTGCCGCCCCGAAAGGCGACGTGGAGGTGGTGCGGCCAAACGCCGATGTGCCGGCGGCCGGGGCGCCGAATGTGGTCGCGGGGGCGGCGGTGGCAGCCGGAGCGCCGAACACGTTCGGCTTTGCGCCGAAAGCCGTGGAGGTGGTCCCGAAGCCGCCGGCACCGCCGGCGCCACCGGTGGCGGTGCTGCCGAAAGTCTGGAACCGCACCAAGAAGAAACGAGAGGATAAGTGAGGAAGCGAGGAAATGAAGAAGGGAGGAAGGGCGGGAAAGAGGGAGGGGCGGAGGGAGGAAAAAATAAGTGCGACTGCGAAGAGGTGGCGGTTTCAAGGACCGCGCCTTCAGGCGTCGCTACGACCTTTCCAGGCTGCATGCTACAGGGTCCATCTCTTGAAAACAAGTGTGCAACAGTTCAGGCTTCATCGCTTAAAACCTGCGTGAACATTTGGATCGTTGTGCGGTCAACGCGCAAATTCCGCTATCGCCTCGGAAATACTGTACGTAGTTTCAGATAGAATCGATTTTGGGCGTTGAATATGACTTCGTATTGTTCATACGCAGTCAGATATTCGACCGTTTACGTGAAACTTTGTTTCTAGCAAGCCTTGGACCACCTGGCAGCAATTCGTTCAGCAAAAAAAGGGACGGGGGGAAAAAAAAAAACTACGGAAACGCCTGAGTAGTATTTGACCTCTTTGAAGGACTGTGATTGGTCGGGTCACATTTTCGGCGGTAGCGCCAGCCAGTCCTAGGTCCAAGACAAGAAAAAACTGCCTAGGTATGTCACCCTCTTCCACTAAACTGCTGTAAATGTTCATGGCGGTCAGTAGGATACCAAATACTGTAATAATGCGGGTAATCGCCCCCCCCCCCCTCCCCGAACCGACTTCTCGAGCTCGATATCTCCACAGAAAAAAACATGTTAGAGCCGAAAAGAGTGGCGTAGGGCAGATCTCGTCGAGGGTTAACGTGTCGTTTGGAATTGGCACCTTTTTTTGTTGCGGAATTATCGAGCTCGAAAAGTCGGTCCGGCGGGAGGGAGGCGTTTACTCGCATGATTACGGTATGTGGCATTTGAGTTGCTATCGCATGCGGCATTTGATTCGTGGCTGACGAGCTTCGGGCGCGATATGCTTTAACCAGCTTGCACCTGGTATATATATATATGCGACGTACGTATGAACAGAACGAACCCGTCCCGACACGAAATACACGAAAAAAAAAAACGCAAGGAAAATACACGGAAAAAAAAAAGCTGCGCGACGATCATTCTCTGGAACTTTCCTTCAACTTTTTACTGGAATTTTCCCGCGGACACGTATGTAACATACGTCTACTACTGTTAATGCTGCTGTATATAAATATCGACACCTGTAGTATTAACTGCATTCATTGCTTTCCACTACTCGTATTGTTGGTGTAGATCGCTTTCTTTCTCACCGGCTTCGCGCCGAAAGCGCTTGTAGTGTTGGCTCCAAAGGTAGTGCCCCCCGCGCCGAAGGTCGAGGTCTGCTGCTGCCCGGTAGTGCTACCGAAGGGGGTCGCTGTAGACATGAGTGCACAAGGATGCATCGGTGCATGGATAGATGGACGGACAAAAGTCAAGCGTAGCGGGTTGGGGCGAGGATAAGCATCCGCACCAACACCAAAATGGAGGGAGGGAGGGAGGGAGTGAGGGGGGGAGTCAAGGGGTCAAACCGCGGTCTCGAGCATACGGACGAATACATCTGCACTGCGTACGAACACCAAAATAAGACTCTGATTCCAAGTACTTTGTCCCCACATCGGGAGTGCCGTCCGTCCTACAGCAGTAAACGGGTTAGCGTCTTTGGCAACGGAAGACGACAACCACAGCAATGTCGGGAGAGAAAACACTCTCGGAGGCGTGCGCGTACATCATGATCAAGAACGGCCCCTTTTTCAACTGCTGTACGTGGAGGAAATTGAACTACAGCAGTAGTACGTACTGCTTGTGCTGAAGTTTTACATCGCATACATAAAAGCCGAAGTGCAGAAAGCGAGCGTGTATGCACCGCCGTGTGCCTCGGCAACCGAGCACGGCGGTGGTGCGCGGTACATCATGGCGAGGGACCGGCGAAGCAACATGCTTTCGTGTACCAGGTGTACCAGAACTTCTTGTACCAGCACTTCTTATGCAAGCCTCCCCGTTTGAGTACGAGGCACTATCCGCTCGATGTTGGTTGTTATACTGCTGCACCACGCAGCAGTACCCGAATGTACCGGTTCATGTCTACTAACAGCGGCATATACTAGGCCTGGTGGAAGACAGAAGGGGAGAGATGTTCGAGTGCAGCATCGGCCCGTCGAACGTGTATACGAGTATTTTTCGCTATACCCTTCGCTTGATCGTTGCTTTATTATAGCGTTGCTCTGCTTGCTGGTATTTGCTTGTTGCTTGCTTGTCATTGCCTGTGATTGGTGCTTGGGTGTTTGTTCGGTTCGTGCCTGTACTTGGCTTGCCACCTGGTACGACAAGAAGAGAAGGCTACTCGTACACAGATAGAGTAGGGGGGTGTGATATTATACAAAAGGTGTACGAGGTGCCCATGGGAAGGTACGAATAGCAGCACAGCAGGATAGTATTAATATTAACAGTTACGGTGTGATACATTTTGCAAAAGAACAAAACCCACGTCCCTTACCATATGATGACATCAACGTGCTGGTAAAATTATGAGGATATTAGGAGCAGAGTGGGAGTGTCTTTTCCCCTTTCCGATGCTGCTGCTGCAATTGTAGCTGCTGCTGCAGAGAGACCACGACGACGGTCAGTACGACCTCAAACCAGAAACTTACGGTACGAAACAACCCCAGCAGGTGATCAATCGAAATGTAATCGTCAACCCGGCAGAACAGCACGAAGACACCGCCGCAGCCGGCCGGTGCGACAGTCCACCCCGTCCTGGGCACCAGATGTGCCAAAACCAATCACTCACATGTCCCAAAGCCCGCTCCAGAGGTCCCGAAGGCCCCTCCTCCCGCGCCGAACATCGCTCGTTGCTACAGGCACTAACGCGCACCCACGGCCCGCTATTGATTATCGACCGCCCAGACGCCCAATCGGGAATTTGTTTTTGTTGTTGTCGCTCCTCTCTCCTTTGACGCACGCACTCGAGTAAACGCCGGCGGTAGACGTTAGGTTGTTGGTCTCCGCCTCAGCAATCCACCTTGTTATTCCTGTGCCAGACGAGACTCTGCTCAACAAGGGAATCAGCGCGATCCGTGGAGCGCGCTTGCACTTTTCTCCCCTTTGCGGGAGGGGCGGAGCGGGAGCGCTTGTATTTTTGTATTTTGAGGCAACACCTTCGAAGGCATTTTTACTCGGGGGTGAAAATATTATGATAAAGGTTTAGAAGGACTGTTGACCCTTCCTCCCAATCGACTCTGGAATGGTGTAATTCGTACAACTGCAACTGCTGTAAGGTATATTCCCGTTGTTGTTTGTTCATGATAGGAGTATTCGATAGCTGGTGGTGGTGCTTTTTGTGTTGGGGGCGAGCAGGAGGGGTCGCCGTTCTTGAGTTACTTGGCTTCGTTGATGCTACGTTTCTTTGATACCAGCAGATATACCATACATACGGGTACTACAGCAGCAGCAGCAGCAGCAGTACAGCAGTGTGTGTGTGTGTTGACATCTTTCTACCCGTCGACATCCAGCACAACAACCAGTCAGTAGTATCCGTGCCGATTCTTCACTCCTTCCTACCGTGGAGACATACAAGTTATGTGGTCACAAAACTGCGCCACACAGAGATACTACATTGTTACGTATATATATGCAGCAAGCAGCAGCAGTATAGTAAGTACAGCAGTAGATAATGCAATGCCATCCATGTCGTCATCATGTACCACAAACTGCTGCGCCTACTTGGAAGGTGCTTTGTGCTTCGGTTTGCCTATTATTTTCCCTTGGTTTTGCTTCAGTCTCACTCTGTTTATAATATTAATAGTATTTGTATTAATGCTCGTACAGCTTAGTTAGTGGTGTTATTATTAGGTCGTTCTTTTCAAGTGTCTGTCGCATCCCCTGCGGGGAGGCACGACAGCTTTTTTTTTTTTTCTTTCGATTTGTTTTCTTTTCCCTTTCTTTGTTGTTTTTTTCGTTGTTCCCTTTCGTTTTCTCTCTTTCATATTAATAGAATGTGTTGTCGGATGACAAGCGTACTATATAATATGTATGTACCAGGGATGTACGTATGTACGTATGTATGTCGTGCCTGTCATGCCCAATATTATATCGTAGGAACGGCATCTACGCCATTTTCTCAGAAGACAAGCATAATAATATAATAATAATTTCTCTCTTAGGTTTGAAGCATCGGCACAGACACTGGTTGTGCTGGATGTCCACGTGTAGAAAGAACGAACACACACTGGATATGACAGGCACGACATGCATGTTATATAAAAAGAGAGAAAAAAAACGAAAGAAAACAAATCAAACAAATCAAACAAATCAAAAGAGAATACGATCGTAAGGAAAGAAAAAAAAAAAAAAACTGTGTTGCCTCCCCGCAGGGGATGTGGCAAGACACTTGAAAAGAACGAGCCAACAAAGAAAAAACACCACTACTAATACTTACTATAAACAGAGCGAGACTGAGAACCAACAAGGGAAAATAACAGGCAAACCGGACCACAAAGCCAAGCACCCTCCAGGTGGCCGCAGCAGTTTGAGGTGCGAGTGAGTATAGCATAGCCACAGGTTCTCCCTCTACTGGTTGTTGTGAGGCTTAGATTGGGTAGGCGATTGGTTAACCATTTACCTTTAGCCCAACGGACTAAGACCTTAACAAATGGCGACGACGGCAGAACATGGGTCGTTGGTCGTGAGTTCGAATCTCACGTCCACCATGAAATCGCTTTGTAAATAAAAGTGAATGTCCTCATGTCAAGAACCTGAAAAAATGCCTCTGGATCCCCAGAAATTGGAACCGCGTGTTGGTGCCACGCGTCGACCCGTATATGTATCCGGTCCGTGCCAGGGGGGGAGAGTGTTATGAGGCTTTTAGATTGGGTAGGCGATTGGTTAACCTTTTACCTTTAGCCCAACGGACTAAAACCTTAACATGGTCCGCCTGGGACCTTTCTACCCTGTCTGCTGTCTCCGGCCTGCGTTCGTCAGCTATGCCCCGCCCCTCGGCGTCAGACAGTAAGAAGAAACAAGCAAGGCAGGCTCGTCATCCACCCACGCCACACGACTCCTTTCTTAATTAACCCTTTTAGCATCGCACTCCCATGTCTGGGGACAAAGCACTCAAATCAATTTAAAAGCAGTTTGTCCCTAAAACGGGACTGAGGTCCTAAATTATCAATAGAAAGAAAGGAAGAAAGAGAGAAAATTAAAAAGGATCAAGCGTAAAGAAAAAACAAGACAAAGGAAAGACCACGCTCGGACCAGCTTCACCAGTTGGCGGCACGAGTAGCATATATAGGCATGTTCTATTTCCTGATCGGCCTGGTGCCTTGCTACCCTGTCTGCCATCTCCTTTCTACATTCGTCCACCGCAGTTTCCCTTCTACTCCTCCGGTTCCCCCCCCTCCCCGCATTCCTCTGGTCGGGTTTCCTTCCACTCCTCCTGTTACCCCCGCTCCCCCCCATTCCCTTGGACACCACCCACGGCGGATGCGCAGAAGATCGTGGAAATAGAGACCTTTTATACGTACAACTTCTGCAAAACTTTTACCTACCGGAAATATAAGGACCTGTTATGGTATCCCCTCTCCCCTGTTGCGTTATATCCCCTCTAATGGTATTCAAGATAAGACTCAACGGTTATTAAAATAACAGACATAGGGCAGCCGTACCGTTACAGCTGTCGACGAATGCAGAAGCGAAATGCTAGACCGGGTGGGTAGGTATCGGTTGGACTAACACTTGAAGTCTATTACGGGGGTCCATAGTTAACAGGACCAAATATTGTTGGTAAAAATACCTAAATATATAGGTTTTTATGTGTGCGATAGGTCCTGTTAGCTATAGACCACCGTAATAGCAGGTTTTGTTCGTTTCTTGCTGAGTTGTTTAATGGGGGGGGGGGGCGCGACAGCGGCAGTACTGACATTTGGCACCACTATCGACGAGAGTAGGAACGAGACGGCTAAGGGTGTGGCTAGGTTCCCAAATCGATTTAGTAGGTCAGACGGGCACCCATGCATGTTACCATCACCGTCTGGAGTACGATGTTCTCCTCTTTTATTTTCTTTTTTTTTTTTCCTTCTCTCTTCCTTCTTGCTTTTTGCCTTGTATCTCCCTTTGTTTCCTTTCCTTTACCCGCCCCGCGGTCTGTATGCCGGTATCTTCCTCACCTTCGTGTTGCTTCGTCCGCGAGGAAGCTATCTGTCCTTCCTGAGTACGCATGCTTTCCATTTATTAATAGCAGCCTTTCTGATCTCTTGATTCGTTAGTATTCTGTTTCATTGCAGAATTTAATTTGTTTTACTGTCTTTTCGTCATTATTTTCTAGTCTTGCTTGTTGTGTTGTTGTGTTCTCGTACCCGGTACGCTGGCATTTCACCTTCTCGACCTTGACCACAGAATCAGTATCTCTCTAGGATAAGGAATCAGGACGGACACTGGGTGTACTGATGAAGCTGGGTAGAAAGGACGATTTAATGTGAAGACAACAACAACAATGGTACCCATCTGTGCTGTGTACACCGAGACTCGTACAGCGCGGTGCATTCAGCACTGCTACAACAGTTTTACCTTTAAATCAACCATGTATAAATACCAGGACAAGCTTGCTACCCACCACCCCCCCCGCCCACTATACCACCGCAATCATGACGATCCTTGCAAGTTTGTTTGCAGAAGCAAGAAGCACTCAATCAACTGGTGAATAAGCATGAGCTGCGAGATCCGCAGAGCTGGTAAAAGGATTGTCCCAGCGGTTGTTTTGTGTTCATCGCCAGGGGAATAAAAGGGGATAGGGGGAGGGGGAAGGTTCCGCACATAACGCGTACCTGGTACTCCGTACTGGCTGCTTCGTTTGTTAATCAGAACATCGTCCGCAAGCTTATCTGCCCCCCCCCCCCCCCCCCCCCCGCCCCTTGCTCTTGGGATGCACAAATATGCTTAAAGTAGTAGGAAAGGGTAAAGCACACGTATGCAAGGCAAGACGGATGTGATCCTATTACGGGGGGCCATAGTAAATAGGACCAGATATTGTTAGTAAAAATAGGGAAATATATAGGTTTGGATGTGAACCGTAGGTCCTATTTACTGTGGTCTCCCGTAATAACAGACTCGTACCTTGACACCGCGTAGGATTCAGAGATGTGTCCCGATGAACGTGATTGCACCAAAGCTGGAATACGCAGGAGAAGTACGGGAAGGGAACGCAAAGTTCGTAAAACAGCTGGAAACAGTACAGATGACAGCAGCTAAGAGAGCACACCTACTATACCTGGTAAATAATATAGGATGCTCACCGGTCGCCCCGGTGGTTCAGTGGTACCCTCGAATGTCATGCCGCTGGAGTTGATTCCTTGAGTTCAAATCCATAATTTTATCAAACCTGTCAAGATCAAGGTCGGGACACTTTGTACCCCTGGAGAGGTTTGCCTATTGAGCAGGTACTTTTGCCTATTGAGCAGGTACTCGTTGGTACTCACGTGTGTTGTTTGCTTAGATAGAAGAAAAGAAGCTATGTTACTTTCGTGCTCGGGGAGAGTGAGAGCAAGACTCGTGCCTCGCTGGGAAACCCCCTGGTTTTCCATTCAAGTTACGCCTGGCAAGTGCTTCAATTACGATCCCAATACCTGAACCCAGGTAATTACCGGGCTTATTCAAAGCAGTACCATAACACTAGCCCACTCTGATGAGCCGTATATGCAGAAATATGGGAACTTCATGGAAACCCCGATTCCACGAGCTAGAACATGAGTCGAAGATGCGGCTCATCAAAACCCACTCCCACACCTCTGGACAGAGGTCCTCTTGGAATATGTGCGTCCAGATCTTTAGATTGGTAGACTGTTCAGATATTGTGCTTCCTGTTAGGATCAAGGTACGGGCGAAGACCCAACCCAACCCCTGACTCTATAACCCTAACCCTGACCCCAAACCGCAGCCGAAACGGGCCAAAACTGGCCATAAACGTGACTGCGCTGCGTTTTGCATCGAACCAGGAAACTTCTCAATTGCAGACGATGATTCCGAAGTCAGACCGCGCTACGCAATCAAAAACACCCCTAAAGATCCGGGCTCACAGATTGTAAATCCTACTCTCCGAACGGCAAGGTAACGAAGCCGGCAAGGTACGTCGAAAAAGAGAAAGAAAGGAAAACCTTGCCTTTAGGGACTGGGATAAATTGTCCACGAAAGCCATCGCCATGCCACCCGCAACGGGGGTCGGGCGAGAAGGTGTCTTGGGAAAAGCGAAAAGTGAACACAAAAAACGAGGAGGTCCTGTTTCCCAGTAGGCGTTGTCCATTTTATCCAGATCGCCCCCAGCTCCCCAGCGGGGGGTGATCGGTAGGACGAGAAGAAGAATACGCCAAAAACCACCTAAACCCAGCCCACAACTCCGGAAACGCGTCCTGTGCCACAAATGAGTGGGCCGATTACCCAGACCAGCCCCCGACACTGAGCGGGGGGATAGGCAGGAAAAAATACCCAAAAGCTATCCCCAAACCAGTCCAAGAAAAGCCAACCAGGAACATACCGAGGAGAAAAAAAAAGGAAGAAAAAAAAAAAACCCGACCCGAAAACTCGAAACGTCCAAAAGTAGAAGACCACCCCCCAAACTCCAGGAAAACGGCAAGAAAAAAAAATCGAGTGCAGCCGAGAAGCGAAAATCAGCTATCCACGGCGGCGCCTCGAGATTCATCTACGATACGCTGGACCCCCCGTGCAAACGCGCTAGCGAAGTGTATTTGCAGACACCAAGAGTCTCGTACAGCTCTCGTCGAAGTCGTGTAGCCTGCCGGAGAAAGAGGACGCTTGATCGGTCCCGGGTCGTCAAAAAATCGAACCAAATATACCCCATCCGTTGGTGTAGTCGCGCTGATTTTCCCGAGCCACCACAGACCGTCGTCGCCCTTTTACCAAGAGTGGGCCCCGTTGGGAAGCACGGTGCTGCAGTATCGATGAAACCAATCGGCGTGCGATACGTAGCCATAGCCAGGTGCCAGAAACCGCTCACCGTTACTCCGAGAAAGCTCCCGTTGTGCCGCGCCAATTCTGATCCGGCGGTACAGGCGGTTGGTTTGGCCGTGCTGGTTCGGGGTGCCAGCCCAGTAGCGCAAACTTTCGTGGCGAGAAAGCTGAAGGTCCATTTCCCGTTCCCAGGGTGGTCGAGATAGTCCTGTCTAGTGCGTCTAGTACATCACCGCGATGACGCCACCTCGACCTCTAACCGATTGGTGGCTGATAATCTTTTCCACTTCGAGTCGTTGAACAGGGGTCGAAACGGCGTTCTGGGTGACCTGGTACGGGGGGGGGGGGGGGGGGGCGTATTCATTTGTTGCTTGCCTTAGTCATTTGACCATTGACCACGCATCCCTTTCGAGACGGAGCACCGTTCCTACTCCTAATAGAGACACCTCCAACAATTGGGCGCTCATTACGTTGTTTCCATAAATTACATAGAAACTTTTTGCTAATATTATCCCCTTCCTGTTTGGCCTCCTGTGGCCACCATCTATCTCCTAGGATAGCGATCGTTTTCTCGCTGCTATTCATCGTATCAAACTCCTACATGTCACATTCGTCTATCTTCCTCATCTCCTCTTCTAACACATCCCGTTCCTCCTTGTATATTTCACATTCTCCTACTATGTGAGTTCTACTCTCTATTGCTTTGCCACACGGGCACATCTGTGCGTCTACTTCCTCCTCTTCCCGGCTACTGGTGTACCTCTTTCTTCTTTCTGGCAGGTCCAGGTCCCCTACACGAAAGCGCAGTTTCAGCGTTTTCGCGAAGTCCATTGGGCCATGCAAATACGTTTTCATTCCTATTCCTTCCCTCAATCCCCCGTATATCTCTAAGTGTTTTTCCGATTCCACCTTGTTTCTTAGCGCTAGCCTTTCCCTTCTTTCTATCCTTTCTTCTACCTCTGCCTTGTACCTCCCAAACTTCCCGGCGGACATCATCTCTACTTGGTTTCCCAGTAGATCCTTCCATACTTTCTCAACTACGCCATCCCACCTTATTCCAGCTCGCCCTTTTGTTACTTTCTCCCGTACAGCTCTATCAACTATGGCTGGCAACCTCTTTTTTTGGCATATTCCTTACTTTATATTGCCAGTTCAACTTTCTCATGTCTCTATTTGTCTTGAGTGGGCGCATTCCCAGTTCTGCTCTTAATACTGTATTACTAGTCGTACTCGAGCATCTTAGGATTTTTTTAGCTGCTGTCATTTGTACTGTTTCCAACTATTTTACGAGTTTCGCGTTCCCTTCCCATACTTCTCCTGCATATTCTAGCTTTGGTACTATCACATTCATCACCTGGTACGGGGGGGATTTCTTGGAGAATTTGCTCCGCACGTATCGCGTCAACCCCGCCGGTAAATACTTCGGCATGTCGCCACTGTCGTGGGGGTTGGCACAGGGCTTGAAGCGTTGAACCGATACGTACCGGCGAGCATCAGCGACGGGCATATCGGAAGGAAGATCCAAATACAGGAGCTTGGTCCCGAGAGGAGATCCGTCCGGGGTGTCCGCTGAGGAGCAGGGGCCAACTGCGAGGACTTTGTGGGGGCCAGTCCAGTTGAGTGAGAGTTTGACCTTGAGGACCTTGTCGTCCGGGTCAGGCTTTGCGCCCTGGCGGATGGTGGCCGCCGTATTGTACACCCACACCCAACCGCCAACGTCAAATTTGGAGAATGGATGCAGAGCGTCGGAAAGGGCGGAGTTGCGGCGGTTCACGCGAGCAACAGTGAGGGCGTGGGGTTCGCGAACGATATTGTACGCGCGATGCTGGCAGTTCGTCGCCAAGTCGCAGTAGGCTAGGTGGTCGCCGGCCAAACTCTGGTGGCCGGCGACTCCAGCATCTGGAAAATCGTGTGGTTTACACGTTCCACCCCACCGTTGCCGTTTGGGTGGTAGGAGCTGGTGGCAATTTTCCGAACCCCTAGAAGCTGGTGAACGGCGTACGAAAGCTTGGAGCAGAACTGGAGTCCGTTGTCCGAGAGGATGCTGCGCGGGTATATCCAGAGGAGACTATACTGGTTGATGAGAATATTAGCCGTGCCCTCTGCGGTGAACTCAGCCGCTGTGGCTGCGAACATGTCGGCTCGGCGACTGAAACCATCAGTGAAAAATAAGATGCAGGTATTATCTCGAGGCGTCACCGGGAGGGGGCCGAAGTAGTCGACGCCGACGGCGATGCTGGACCCTCCTGGCAAAGGCAACGTGATGGTGGGCCACCGGACCGTCTGCCACGACGTTTTCCGTGTTTGGAAGTTCAAGCAGTTGCGTATCCACCACCGGGTGCAGATGTTCACACCCATCCACCAATAGAAACGTTCGAGCATACGTAGGGTGCGCGCGGTTCCCAGGTGGCTGGAAGCTGTGGAATGGCAAGCCTTCATGACCCAGGGGCGCTTGAGCAGCGGCACATACATGCGAATAGGCTCGCACATACATGCGAATAGGCTCGTCGATCAATAAACTGGTCGTACGACCCCTCCGGGCGTTACGTGCCCGACGCAAGGGGGGAGGACGGCTGTCGGACGAGTAGGACGATGCCCGCGTCGGTGGTGATCAATTGGTCTTTGTTAGCCAGCCCCTGAACCCCCGAAAAAGAAAGGCGCTGGTGGGAAGGGAAACACGTTAAAAAGTCGGCGGGCAAAGCTTCCGGCCGGCCAATGGCTACGTAGCACACGGCGGCGTTGCACGCGGGCTTGGCCTGTTGTTCCCGAGCCCAGTCGGCGTGCGAATAGCGCTCTGCGGAATCACCGAACTGAAATTCGGCAGCTGCGCCAAGGGCATCCAAGTCGGTCGTGGTGACGGGTGGTGCGTCAGTTGAGTTGGCGGCGGAAGCCGTAAAAGAGGAGTTCCCATGGGCTCGGCGCGGTCGCGGTCGGACGGGATGGGTACCGTCGGGGCCGACGAGGCAGCAGGAGTTGGGGCCATAACGACGGATGCGGGTGGTCGCGCGCCGTGGGGCTCGCGGCGGGGTGATAGCACGCCGGACGGATGGTCTAGGGGCCCCGCCGGGCCCGAAGCCATAATCAACAGCAGGCGGCGCGGTGTCAGCTGTTCGTCGACGCGTCCGAGTGGAGATGCGGCCTGAAGGCGGCAAGACATTCAGAGGCGCCGGGTTGCCAGGCGGCGAAGGGGCAGACGCAGTCGGTTCAGTGATCACGGGGGAATCTTCTCCCTGTAAAGTGCTCGTCGCAAGAGGAGCGTGCTGGGCGACATTCGTCGCTGCAGCGGGGGCTTCTGCAGAGCTCTGGTCGCCTCCTGAGGGTATCACCAAAACCGAAGCGAAAGTGGGGTTGGTGGTGGGTGAAAAAACATACAAGCCGGGACGGCAATCGACGGTGGCGACGGAAGCAGATACACGCGCGTCGAATCTCCCCGAAGGATCAGAAAGGTCGCCAATTCTCATACGTGGCCCGTGTGCGCAAAAATCGCGAAAATCTGAGGTGAAAGGCAGCCCGCCCAAGACGGCGCTTTCGGTGCGGGACACCAGCCCACTCAAGCCGACACCGAGAGTCGGTGAAGAGCGAGTCCGAAGCCCGTAGGCGCGGATGAGGAAGATGCCACCGTCCTCGACGGGGGTGAGGCTGCTAGACCCATTGCGGTCGTGTTCCTTGGCGGGCTCCGGCAAACGGGATAGAAAATCAGCACTTCCGTTGGCGCTGCCCTTGCGGTACTCGAGAGTGTAGTGGAACGCGGTGAGGAACTCGAGCCACCGCTGGACTCGTGCGTTGTGGTCCCCTACTTTGCCGATGCTCTCAAGCCCTTTGTGGTCCGAAAATAGGCGAAACTTCGTGCCCCATAGGTAACCTCGGAGTCCTTTGATGGCCCAGACAATGCTGCCAGCTTCCAAGTCCAACGGGGTCCAGTGCCTCTCAAAATCGAGGGTAGCGCGGCTGTTATAAGCAATGGGCCGTACCGAGCCGTCCGGTTTGGTTTCTGCTCGAGCACGGTACCAAAACCGTTGATACAGTCGTCGCAGTACACGTGGGAGGGGCGGGAGCCGTCGGCTACGGCGTCCCAGTCAGGGAAGACCAAAATTGGTGGGGCAGCGGGCTCGGCGAGGATCTGACCTACGATAACTTCCATGGCCGGCGTAAAGTCGTACTTAACCACCTTCCGGAGAAGGGCGGTGAGAGGGCGTATCCGCTTGGACAGGTCGGGTAGGAATTTGCGATAATACCCCACGCCGCCCATCAGCACACGGACCTGCTCGAGATTCTCGGGCACGGGTATTTTCATCGAAGCCGATCTTTTTCCGCATTTGGGCGTATACCCGCGGGCGAAATGGAGTGGCCCAGAAAATCAGCGTCCGTGGCGCCCAGGCGAGCCTTCGAGGGGGAGAGCTCGAGGTTGTGTTTGCGCAGGCGTTCGAAGAGGGCTCGTCTTGTCTTGACGTGGGCCGTCGGATCAGAGTCGAAAACGATCACATCATCGAGGGTTGGGGCATGGCGAGCCGCAGGTACGTAGAGTGCATCGTTGTTATTCCTGGTACCCACGGGAAACTGTTTGCCAATGTCTCATCAACGACGTGTTGGGACGGTAGAGAGAAAAAAAGGGTGACGTTATCATCCACGACCAATTTTTCCATTTTTCCGGCAACTTTTTCCGAAGAGTGACGTCACGGCCCTGGGTATGACGACACCGGTCGGCCAGGGTTTTCAAACCAATCAGAAATTTCCTTGATTTTTTTTAGTTTTAACCAAATAGTATAGGAAACTGCGGGCGCACCCAATGACACCAAATGTACCAAAACCTTTCTCTCTACGTAGTACCGCGGCCGGTTGACAGATTTCTTACGTTCAGGTTGGGGAAGCGCGCGGAGAAGCGCCAAGGTGGGTTGTGCGGAGCAATTACACCTCTCGGGGGTCAACAACGCTACACATATCAGACGGACCCTCCCGAGGCGACGACAGAATCATACGTCATCATAATGAGGCGGCATATGCCATATAGGGGATAGGGACTAGTATCTACGGTACATACCATCTAGGCCATAGGAACTACTGCAATATCCACCCTCCCGAGGCGACAGGACTCCTAGTGATAAGGAAGCGATAAATATCATACCATCCTATGAGGGGATACTGCAGGACCTGGTTATCCGCTACCGCGCAATAATTTTTCTAACTCCTCTGTGCCTTTCACGCGTTTTGCTCCCTGGCCCACACGGCCGCCCTCATCCTAGAATTTGCTAATCTTGTTGCGGTTTCGACTGGCGCCCCCGCCGCCCTCCCCCCCCCCCCCGGCACCTTCGCGTTCCGCTGCATCGGACACTAGCGGCGCAACAACCACCGCAGTCGTCGTTCCTGGACGGGACGGGGGAACATTCTTGGCACGGACGCGGACCTGGTCAAAAGGACACCCAACAGGTATCTGGCAGGCGGGGTCTGTGCTAGCCACGGATCGCCACCTGCAGGAAGTCGTGAGTACATAGCGGAAAGACGTGTTTTTCGTGTGTCGGAGCGGGGAGGTACTCGTTAGTTGCTTGCCTGAGTCAGTTGACCATTGATCACGCATCCCTTTCGAGACGGAGCACCGTTCCTACTCTTGATGGAGACACCTCCAATATTTGGGCGTTCAACACGTTTTTTCCATACCAGTGCGTTACTTAAAACAAATTGGGGGGGGCGTACTCATTTGTTGCTTGCCTTAGTCATTTGACCATTGACCACGCATCCCTTTCGAGACGGAGCACCGTTCCTACTCCTAATAGAGACACCTCCAACAACTGGGCGCTCATTACGTTGTTTCCATAAATTACATAGAAACTTTTTGCTAATCTTATCCCCTTCCTGTTTGGCCTCCTGTGGCCACCATCTATCTCCTAGGATAGCGATCGTTTTCTCGCTGCTATTCATTGTATCAAACTCCTCCATGTCACATTCGTCTATTTCCTCATCTCTTCTTCCAACATAATCCGTTCCTCCTTGTATATTTCACTTTCTCCTACTACGTGAGTTCTACTCTCTATTGCTTTGCCACACGGGCACATCTGTGCGTCTACTTCCTCCTCTTCCCGGCTACTGGTGTACCTCTTTCTTCTTTCTGGCAGGTCCAGGTCCCCTACACAAATTGGGGGGGGGGGGGAGGGGGCTGCAAGTCGTGGTAGCGGAAAGGCGTGTTTTTGTACAGGGGGAGGGCGGGGGAGGCACATATCGAGGGGTGGGTGGGTGGGGCTAACGTTTCAGTATTCCTCTGCAGAAAAGGGAGTTGTTGGCGTAAATCAGGCAAACAATGAGTGCGATAGAAGAAGCGGTCAGAGTAGGTCGTCACCCTTGACACAACAACTGCACTTACCGTGAGCACTGGATGAAGCATGCCGCAACCCAAAATACTGAAAGAAGGGGGCACAACAGTCAGTCGACACAAGTATCGTGTATCTCATCGCGGGCTAATTTCATGAACGAAGCATCTCTACTTAAACAAGGGGACACAGAGCGAGACGCCCCTTCCCCTTCACCTGCCCACTCCCCGAGGCCGCGTCTTCCCGCGACATGGTCTCACCGCGAGCGTGAAAACCGTCGATCGCTGGTCTAAATATTTCAGGAAGCAGATGTAACACTGGTTGATTTGTATGGCCTTCCCGATCTGGATCGTGCTTTTACCGGGAGGGATCTGTGTACGGTACAGCTCTTGCACAGCATTTCACAGCGGCAAATAGTAGGGGCTGTCAGTAAGGCATGCCCTGTCTGGACTCCACGGCTAGTTTTATCAATTGGGTGGCGAAATAAGCCACCACAAACGAAAAACTTTTTTACCCATTGGGCAGTAACAACAACAACAACAAAAAACGCAAGAGCCTAAAAAACGCGCCAAACCAACTAATAAACCAGTCGGCGACTTCTATTGAAAGCCAGCCAACTCACTCACTCACGCATAGCTCTACTACTGGTACGCAGCAAAATGTCAAGGAGGCGTGCGACGGTAGGGTCTGCCTTATAGCGGCAGCACCGAATTTTTCTGAGGCTCCTCGCATGACTAGGAGCTCTAAACCCCGCCCAGTTTTTTTTGTAGAAGAGCTAAAAAGCGCAAAAAAAACCCCGATGAACAGTCCCAAGGCCTACTATTACGGGGGTCCATAGTTAACAGGACCAAATATTGTTAGTAAAAATAGGTAAATATATAGGTTTTTATGTATACCATAGGTCCTATTAACTATGGACCCCCGTAATACAACGGGGGGGGGCATAGTAAATAGGACCAAATCTTGCTAGTGAAAATAGGTAAATATATACCTGGTAGGTTTTTGTGTGTACCGTGGGTCCTATTTACTATGCTCCCCCGTACTAGTACCATATCCAAGCAGGTGTATCACCATTAATATCGGAAACTACTACGTACTGGTATTCCTACGATATTGGATTAAAAGAGCCCGGTCAGCCTTGACAAGCATTTCGGCCCGAGACATGCTCAGCAGGTCTCCACGATCTACATGATCTGTTGTAAGATCATGATCTGTGCGATGGACGAGGCGTTCTTCACCGCGGGGAACACGGGAAAACACCCTCAAAACAGCGAATAAAAATAATTGCAAAACGCACACACAAAAAAAAGAAAAGAGGGAGCATCGGTGCAAATAGCCAGGTCCGAGTCTCCAGCACGGCCGCCGCAACCTACCTCTCGCGAACGCCCGGAGCACTCAGGACGAGCTCGAGGCCCTCCACGTCGCCGAGGGCGGTATGCGCCCCCGGCATTTCCACTCCATAAGCGTGCGTGAACAAAGCTTTCCGTGCAAAATACAATTGGCGAGAGGGGTGGGGGAGGAGGAGGAGGAGGGGGGGGGGGGGAGGGGGGGGGGGGGGGGGAGGGGGGGGGGAGGGAGGAGGGGGGGGGGGGGGGGGGGGGGGGGGGGGGGGGGGGGGGGGGGGGGGGGGGGGGGGGGGGGACTCATTTGTTGCTTGCCTTAATCATTTGACCATTTGGGGGGTGTACTCGATAGGAGAGATGTACTCGATCTCATGCATGGCCGTAGTCGTATGACCATAGATCCTCGCATCCCTACAATGCCGGGACGGAGCATGTCGGGTTTTCACCGACCAGGCAGACATTGCTTGCACCAAGCGCGAAGCGCCGTGAGGTGTCCGGCGAGTCGCATGAAGGGTGAGCAGCATCCTACTAAGAACCGCTTGTGAGGCGCAGGGCTTTTCGCGGGTCAGGTCAAATCTCACGGGTCGGGTCGGGTCGGGTCGGGTCAGCTGACCCGACCCGACCCGCGAGATTTTGAAAGCCTCTTGACCCGACCCGACCCGACCCGCGAGATTAAAAAAGTTGTTGACCCGACCCGACCCGTGAGATTTGAAAATATCCTGACCCGACCCGACCCGACCCGCGAGATTTCAAAACCTCCTGACCCGACCCGACCCGACCCGCCACCTTCGGATTGACCCGTGAGACACGGGTTTCATGCGGGTCAAGTCACCTTGACCCGCGAGACTCTATATCTTGACCCGCAGGTCCGACCTGCGGATCCGGCCCGTGGGCCGACACTTCAAAAACGATTTAATATTAATTTTTGTGCCCACAAGCGATATGTGGCCTGGCTGTAGTGGGTATTAGTGGATGCGGGCATGCGTATATGGATTTTGACAGTGTTTTAAAGTTTGAATAAGATTCCAAAGGAGTATTATTGGGTATTTGTACGAGAAAAGCCTTTGGGTAAGAGAGCGGGCAGTACTTTGAGTGTCGGGTCAGCGGGCCGGATGCGCGGGTCCGACCCGCGGGTCAGCAGAAAAGAACTCGCGGGTCACGCTGGCCCGACCCACGAGTGACCCGTTTCTCGCGGGTCA
Organism: Macrocystis pyrifera; assembly: GCA_031763025.1. Classification (NCBI taxonomy): domain Eukaryota; class Phaeophyceae; order Laminariales; family Laminariaceae; genus Macrocystis; species Macrocystis pyrifera. The sequence goes on from JASSKH010000030.1 coordinate 6,829,250, forward strand.
TGACCTGACCCGACCCGTGAGCTTTTCACCACCTCTTGACCCGACCCGACCCGACCCGTGAGATTTGAAAAACTCTTGACCCGACCCGACCCGACCCGTGAGACTTGCAAACCTCTTGACCCGACCCGACCCGACCCGTGAGATTTTGACCACTTCCTGACCCGACCCGACCCGACCCATGACATTTTGAACACCCCGTGACTCGACCCGCATGACCCGCGAAAAGCCCAGGTGAGGCGGACTTGCATATGGATGACAGCTTCAATGAGTTACTTTAATTTCCGGTGTAACCACTTCCAGAGACAGCAATGGGAGTACTATGTAACTGACCATTGGGGGGGCGGTAGAAAGTGTGGGGGTCGGAATCGGCAGCGTCGAATCGGAGGGGGGGGGGGGGGGGGGGGGGGGGGGGGGTCGGGGGGCGGCAGCGGCAGTAGCAGCGGCAGCAGCAACCAGCGACAACAGCACGCGACGGGAGGGATCCCGATGAGCAGCAAAAAAACAAGAGGTTGGCGAAAAAAATCGGATAATTAATACTGCAGTACCTACACCGTTCCGCTCTACCGTACCGTACCGTACCGTGCCGCTTTGAGCTGGTTGGCCATAAGTCGCCGACCATTCGTTACTAGTTGGCCAGGAATGACGCAAAAGTAGTTGCGTGCGGTTTTTCTTTCTGTGCCGAGCTCTGCCCCTCCGTATCATATGTATGATATCTGAGTTGGTGTATGTTATTCGTGTGGCTCGACGAATGTTCTGTATTTAGACAAAAAACACTATCGTACGCAAGTCAAGTTAGTTGGCCCGATTATAAAACTATTACGGGGGGCCGTATATAGACCAATCCGGACCCGCGGTGGACCCGAACAGCCGTATAACCCCGTATGCTGCACACACCGCTTGGGGCTATGACTATGACTACTACCACTCCGACCGGAAATATAAGGATCGTTTACACACTAACATGAATACCAAGCGGTCCTCATATTTCCGCCTTAGAGCGGTATGTTCGCCCTTAATAGCCGTGAAGCCCAGGCAACTTGTAGCCTCTACATAGTTCATGCCACATCTCATGTTTTTTTTTTGCCCGCAACACACAGAAGCTCGCTCACCGCCGAGGTTGAAGCAACCCGGCTGCGGCCGGACATCCGGCCCGTCCCCGCTGTGCCACCACAAGCTCTCGTGTCGAAGCACGGCGATCGAGTCGACAAACGATGCCACTCCGATTCGCGCCATCGTGTAGCTGGGGGGCGGGGATGGGGGGCGCGGGCCGGGGGGGGGGGGGGGGGGGGGGGCTTCGGTTATCGGAGTGGCGGTGGAAGTGGCAGTGGAAATGACAGTGACAATTGCGGTGGCAGTAGCGGCGACGGCATCGGTGGCGCCGTTGGCGGTTGTGGTCGTAGCAGTAGCGGTAAGCGGCGGCGAAGAAAATAAAAATGTCGATAGCGCGCTTGAATTACGGGGCTTCATTCCGCCCTGTCCACTTCGGAAGTGCAACACCTTGCAGACGATACCGGCCGCCGTGCCTTTCGGCAGAGCCGCAGAGCCGCACGGGAGAGGAATACACCCAACCCCGGGAGAAACTCGATATTCAGAGTCTTCGATTCTCGCGAGAGCTTCCTGCGCGACGCCAACCACCGGGCTATGTGGAGAAAGCGCTCGCGGACAAAACCCCGAGCAAAGCCCGCTCGCCCGCCCAGTCGCTTGCTCGGCGGGCCCATCGAGAAAGAAGCGTCTTGCTACAGTGCTTACAGCAGTTCAGTTGTATACCTGTCGAGCTCTGCCCTGGCCACCTCGTGGGCCAAGAAGTTCCGGTCGAAGCTTGCGTTGTGGGCGACCATGACGACACCCCCGCCGGCCCCTCCCACGCCTCCGCTCCCGCTCCCGCCCCCCCCCCCCCACCCCCGCCTCCGCCCCTTCCCCGTCCCGATGCGACCGTCGTTAACCACGATGCGAACCGAGGCCAAACCTCGCGAAAGGGCCGCGCGTTGTTCGCTGCTAGGATCTGCGGCGTGATTCCCGTCAGTTCTGCCAGGTACGGCGGAGGAGGCGGCGGCGGCGGCAGCGGTTGAGCGTCACGAGGACAGAGGTAGAGAAGGGATGGGCGGGTCGAAGCAGGGCGAGCGGGAAAATTGTGTGTGTGCGCGCACAAAGTGGCACAGACAGGCACAGACACAACAGCAACAACAACAACAACAACAACAACCAAGCGTAGACCGGTACGTATGACACCGCCGTCTTCACTTTTTCCTTTTTTTTTTTTTTTTTCCTTTTTTTTTGGGTTTTTTTTTTTTTTTTTTTTATCGTTTTTTTTTTTCCATTTTATTGACTCTGCTTTTCGTTTAAACGACAGCACACGTCGGATGCAGACTACGCGCACGGAAGGCGCTTCGTGTCGCGGCGCGATCTACATACACAAATCATACTGGTGCACATACCTATTTTACTCGTATATAGAATGCGAAAGGGGTACTGGTACCTATTAATACTTGTTTTCGACGCTGATTGCTCGAGGTGCTGTATACACACCCCAACAACTGACTCTAAGGGGAAGCGTACTCCAAGCCTGTTTTGGTTGTGCTAGTACAAGACGCGATCACGATGGCAGTTCGGGAAGATTGGGGAGTTCCAGCGGTAGAAAGGGCTACGCTATTGCATTTCGTCCGGCATGCTGCCTTGCACTGCCACTCCATGTCAAGGTTTGCAAATCGATACCAGATTCACGCCAAGGCGGTACGAGGTTTATGTCAAGGGACTTCCAAGCCTCTTCTCCTCTTTCCCGTTCCACAGAATAGCAGTAGGTCTCACGAGTTAGGGTCAAAGCAGTATAGCTCGACGAGCACAGAATAAGAACTGCTGTACAATCGTTTAGGATCAAAGCAACATACCCCGACTGAAAGCAGCTGCACCCCGACGAAACACAAGAATAAGAACCGTCCATTACGTTAGGGTCAACAGCAACATAACTCGATGATTAAATCCCCATGCCCTACGTACCGCAGTAGGCATACAGCAGTATGATGAGCAACATCCGACTGCAAAACACGAAATGAACGCACGCGATTCCGACGGCGTTTGGTTCGTAGTAGTTTCCAGTACTACTTGACCAGTATTCACGTTTAGGTCGGGGGGAAATTTCCGGGAATTATTCGAGTGCTCGTAGTTTCTCCGTTGAAGAGCCCCGTCAGCCAGAAAAAATGTTTTGGACAAAGACGAACAAAAAAAGTGCTACGTACGTACGTACGACCTCTTGAAAAAAAAAAGTGCCACCAGTACAAAGCGTTCCCCTGTCGCACGCAGCACGCGTCTATACTGGCTGCGTCGGATGCCAGTAGCACTCACGGAAAAATAGTCAAAGTGCTGGCAACCCTGGCACCTCCCGCAGCCAGTACAGCAGTAGTACTGCCAGTATGTACTGTACTGCTGGCAGTACATACTTGGACCAGCGCCCAGCCCCATCGTTTGGACTCTGATGTGAACATTCTAATGGTGATTATATTCTGGGCCAGAGCGGTACATGTGATCGTTTATTTCGAGGACGACTGTAGGCTGGACGGCTGGCTCACCTTGGATGAAGTAGGACAAACACGCTCCCTCTGGCTCCACATATTCCGAGAAGGCATCCTGCGGTTCCTGGCTGCCAAATACCTTAAGTAAGGCGGCAGGCGGGAGTGGGCGGGGGGACGGAGAGGCGGGGGCGGGGGCCAGGGGGGGCGCGCGGTTAACTCTGCTGGAGCCCAGGTATCGCGACCACAAACGTATGAGGAGTAAGCTCTTCGTAGGTCAAATCCGCCGTCTATGCAGTGTGAACGCACAGCGGCACGGGTACTAGTTGTGATGATAAGGGATTGGCTATCATGACATAGGGCAGTATTTATTCATCCAGGATCCGACCACGTACTGCATACAGTTCGTGTCTCTGGCAGCGCTTGAACCTCACACGCGTGGTGGTTGGTATTTCGACTAACTTGCTTGCCATTCCTCATTAAAAAAAAAAAACTTGAGAACAAGCGGGCGAGGAGAGCACAAAAGGTTCTTAAGTCGTTCAAGTGTCGTGTTGTGCGCGCGTCATTCAGCTCTTTTTGCTTGCAGTTCGGACAATTAAACGTAAAAAAGGACACTCTCCTATGTACGAAGAACCAAGCGGACAACTAGACGTAAAAAAAGGATGCTCTCCTATACACGAAGAACCAAGCCTTTTGTGTAAGTGTCAGGTTGCTGCACGCATGTCGGGCAACTCTTTTGCTTGTAGTTTGCACATTAAGAGGAAAAAAAGAACGTACATAGCATCTTCTACGAATAACCCAGCAGTGATTGGGTCTGGCCGATGCCGTAACGATCGACATTATGTCGTCGTTATGCTCTCCCTCTCATAACCTTTTCTTACTACTACATGTCAGGATATTTGTAGTGCAAGAGCGACTCAGTAGGATATTGGATGCAAGAACGACTCAGTAGGATATTGGGCGCAAATACGACTCAGTAGGATATTGGGTTTTTTACTGTATGGTATGGCGGTTTGCTTTGGTATGAAACCGTCAGTACAGTCAGGTTCGACGCTCCTGTGCTGTGAGATAATAATTAACTCTGTTTTTACTCTACCCGAACCTCTGCTCAGCGCTAGCTACTGCATCTTCTGCATCAGCGTCGTCACTACTGCATGCTCTACTGCTGCTGTACTATCGACACTACATACCGCAAAAATCAGCATACACTAATTCCGTGTACTTTGTCCCAAAAAAAACGTAGGTGCAGTTCTAAAAAGGGCGTAAGACCCCATGAGGAACCATCAAAAACGGCCAAAAACAAAACGAGAGGGGAAAATTATGACCCGTCGAGGGAGAGCGTTGAAGCAAGACCACGAGTACCACCATGCTGCCTGCGCGCGTGTCGGTCGCTGCAGGCCGCTCCTGGCATTTTGCAGCTCGGACAACCTATACATCCCCCATTCCAGCAGCCCGGGCTTCTTTCTCTGCGTGGTGTGGCGCCGTGCCTGTCCGTAGTCGACACCTTTTTTCGACAGTTTTTCCTTCTGGAGTCTTGAGAGGGTTGACCCCTTTAAGAACTGCAACCATTGTAGCAGTAAAAGTGTGCGACACGTCTTTTTTTAGAAGCGTGAGTTAAGTCCCGAAAGAACAAACGGTGTTCACCACGGACAACGATGAGTGTTTTCGTTGACACGCTGCGACAAGGGTGTGTGCTTGATAGTAGATTGCGAAGTATATACCGCCCTGGACGGTAATGTAAGGACCGTTTTGTGTTCATGTTTAACCCGGCAGTGGTCCTTACATTTCCGTTCAGAGTGGTACACTCTGGGGTACCCGGGTACCAAACTTGATTGTTTTGGTCACACCCGGGTATATTCGGGCATATACACGAGCACCCCCAGAGTGTATACCAGGTACGATGCATCCTACTAACCACACCCATGAAACGCTCAAAATAAACTGCGTCTCGCATGAAACGCTACAAATAGACTGCGTCTCACAGTCTGGTGCCATTTGATTTATATCTCTCTAGAACAAAGAATCAGGATGGACACTGGGTGTACTACTAGTAGTGTACAGTAAACGGGTAGAAAAAGTGGTTTCGTGTGAAAACAACACACATACCTTGGCCGCCAGCTGAATCACGCGGTTTGTCTTCGGAAAAAGCCCCGTGGTCTCGACGTCGACCAGCACGACCGTGCAAGCCTCATCGGCCAGGTTCGCCATAGGGGTAGCATCATCTGTTGCTGCTGCTGCTGCGGCTGCCACAGCCGCGGCGGCTGTGGCCGTCCCAACAACATCACCCGCTGCACCACTCTCCCTCACCCCGCACGCCGCCTCTTGCCGCTCAACGGGCCCGGGTTCAGAAGCTGCACAGTTCGCTCCATCCTCAGTTGCGCGTCTTCCCTTACCCGCTTCGCCACCTCGGACGCCGTGCTCTTCCGCACGCGCGTGTTCTCCGCCCTCTCCTCGCGGCGGCCCCATCCCGGCCAATCCCGCCGCCGACGCCTGCAGACCTGGGGCCACTCGTGGACTGCTGCTAGCAGATTCGGCGGCGCCTGCACCTTGCGCTACGAGCATCGTCGCTTCTTCCGCGGGGGTTGCTGCCCCCACCTCCTCCTCCGCTTCGAGTCTTCTCGCCGTTTCTCTTGCCCCTTGGCCTGACCCTCCGCTTGCCCCTCCGCTTGCACCGCCGGTTGCACCGTCGGTGTCAACGTCGCTTGCGAAGCCGGCTAGGACGGGGAGCGGGGCGGGGGCGGGGGCGGGGGGGGGGGACCGGCGGTGGGTTGGCACGCGAGGCGTCCAAGGGTCCAGGAGTAGTCCACCCATTACTCGTACGAGTAGTGGCAATGGGTGACGCCGCCGCCGCGCCGTAGCAACCTAACGCGGCCTCGGCAGCCGGACTGGCAGGGGTGGCTGCAGCGGATGAAAGGGATGACGGCATCTTTAAGTTTCGGGGCGCCAGCCGGTGTCCCAATTGGGCAGGCGGGAGCGGGGGCGGGGACGTTGGAGGCGGGGTTCTCGCTGAGGATGGTCGCGTCTGTCTATCGCGAGGGTGGACGGGGGTCTGCGTTTGCTCGCTCGCCTGAGACGGAAGAGTGGAGACAGGAGAAGCGTGAAGCGCAAGGCGTAACTATTAATAACTGACTTACTGTAGCTTTAGGACACGTTTTAGGACAAGTTTGTATTATTAATAATACGAAGTAGGACAAGTTGCACAATACCAGGCGTACAAGTGTTGGAAGACAAGCTGGGTAGGACAACATTAATATTAGTAGGAAACGGTTTTTTACAGTCATTAGGATGTCGGTTGTACTCGTAGCACGCCAGCACCCCGAGGGCGTGAATCTGGATCTATCTCAATCGTGAGAGCACCCGGAAAGGGGGGGAGGGGTCGACCAGAATCAACGCTCCCTCCCTCCCTCAACATACAAATAGTAATAGTTGGCTTCCTTCCGCAACAGCACCACTCCAGTTGCGTATTTATAACCGTATAAACTGATCCCGCCACTCCAAGAAGCATCGAAACCTCGATACTATCGTATCGCCCCATGGTGGTGGTTGTGGTGTTGGGTGTCGCAGACTCACAGATGTCACCGTCCTCTTCCTGCGGACAACGTATGACACCAGGACGCAACAAGCCACAAGTCATGTGATGAGGCTCGTAAAGGCTTTGGGCTACCCTGTACGTGTACAGACAGACAGCAGTGACTGACCTGCACACGTCTTCATACGTCTCTCGATTCCCCGACCGTGTCACGAGGCGCGAGATATGGAAAGCAAAACCACTCCCAGAGCTCCGGTCGGTGGCCTGGCAGTTGGTTGTGCGACTCGTCGAATAGAAGGCTGCTGCTGCTGTGGTCCTGTCGGGGACGTCGAGCCGTCGATATGTCGATCCACACCGAGCTATGATACCAGCCGTCAGATATCCAATCGTGCCCGGGGAAGCCCAGAGCGTTTTTATCTTCTTCTCTGAAATGTGTCCACGGTATTGATACTCAGGGCTGAGAGGTTGGCAACGCGCTGAAAACCTGGTACGCGTCCTGTTACCTCGGCGTTCGGCACGCGCGTCGTGGCATCGTCGAGATTCGAGATACATAGCGAAATTCGAAATTCGAAATCCCGCCGCTTTTTCACCACCTTCGAGGCGTTCTTGATGGGGGCCAGATACTCTGGCACATGATCGTGAACGTGTGCGTTGCACGTGCACACACCAATTGCGCGTGTGCTGTGTGCTTTGGGTCTCACTCAGCACTGCCCACTGCAATCTCTCCAGGTCAGGATGGCACGAACGACGATGGGTCTTCGGGCGCTTTCCGTCGCCACCACTGCTGCGGTGGCGGCGGCGTTCTGGTCGCCTGGTGTCGGTCGAACGTCGTGGTCTTCCGCCGCTCCTAGAACAAGCCACGCATCAACGAGTCCTACGAAGAACAGAGCCTGGGGACTGGTGCTGCCATCACCACCGTCTGCCAGGAGTGCTCGCCTGGGCGACCTTCGCATGGTAAGACCTGGTGGTGGATTTTTGACAGCGTGTATTGCTTGTGTTCGACGACTCACCGTGGCGACGTTGCTGCTTGCTCGTCGTGGCAATCAATCGTTATCGTTCGGCTGTTGCAGAGGCGCAGCAACAACAAACAGCAGCAGCAGCACGTAGACAGCAGACAGCAGTAGACACAGAGACCGACCGGGGGTCCCACCGCTGCCTATGTAGCATCATGTGCCAGCAGAATGCAGACAAAAAAAAAAGCAGCAGCCGTTTTGTATCCGGGTACCTGGTGCCCAGTATAATAGCTGCTATCGTAGTGTGCAAATGATAAAATCGACATAAAACATGGCAAGTGCTCTACGTACGTACGTACCGGGTACAGACTTACTTATACGTAGATATCTTGATGAGAGAGCGTGCAACAGAACGGGTGCGATCAATCTGCGTGCGTGTCGCGTGTACACCAGTGCATCAATATGATGATCATGAATAAACCGATACCAGGGTATATGGTTGGCAACCCTGGTAGTTCCATTGTGTTGTGTGCAGTTTTAGTGTTGTGTGTAGTTTTCGGGATGGCAAAAGGCTGGTAACATGTGTACATCCGCTTCGCACCGTAGTGTGGGCTGCTTCGTGCTACCGATGATGCTGTGAGCAACTCTTTTCACGTCTCGTTTCGACCCTGAAACCCTGAAGTATTCACAAGCAGAACGTACATACATACGTAGGAAAGCCCACTCACCCCCGCGCCTTCCCCTCTCTTCCCTCTCTCCCCCCCCCCCCCTATCCATGTGCCCGACTTTCTATACCAAAGTTCACTTCCCCGTCCGCAGTTACATAGTACTCCCATTGCTGTCTCTGGAAGTGGCTACACCGGAAATCAAACCAACTCGTTGAAGCTGTCATCCATATGCAAGTCCGCCTCACAAGCGGTTCTTAGTAGGATGCAGCTCACCCTTCATGCGACTCGCCGGGCACCTCACGGCGCTTCGCGCTTGGTGCAAGCAATGTCTGCCTGGTCGGTGAAAACCCGACATGCTCCGTCCCGGCATTGTAGGGATGCGAGGGTCTATGGTCATACGACTACGGCCTTGCATGAGATCAAGTACATCTCTCCTATCGAGTACACCCCCCCCCCGTCCTCGTATATATACCCTTCCTCCCTTTCCCCGACTTTCCGTACCAAACCTGACCCCCCCCTATGCAGCTCTCCCTTCATGCGACTCGCCCAAGACCTCACGGCGCTTCGCGCTTGATGCAAGCAATGTCTACCTGGTCGGTGAAAACACGACGTGCTCTGTCCCGGCATTGTAGGGATGCGAGGATCTATGGTCGTACGACTACGGCCATGCATGACAATGAGTACATCCCCCCCCCCCCCCCTCACACCCACCCACTCTCTCTCCCCCCTACTCATTTCCTCGACTTCCCGTACCAAACCTCATCCCGCCACCCCCGTCCCCCGACGCCCACCCCCCATTGCTCAGCAATCTGACGACTCCTCGGGCTTGGACGCCGTCATCGACGACCTCAAGACCGCGCAGAACATGCAAGAGTTGACCCTCAGAGGTACGAGCTCGCTCGCTCGCGTGCCGCCGCCACCATAATCACCACCACGCAGCTCACATCGTTAGCACCCTATTTGTCCTTTTGAATCGTTGCCAACCGAGCCATGTTCAGCGGTTCGAAACCGGGTTGCGCCCAGTGTTCTGAAACGCTAACCCCAGCCCCGACCCCTGATTCTAGGCCTAGCCTATCCTGAGCCCTGAACCTGACCTGAACTTGAGCCTAACCTCACACCCAACCCTTCCCTAGCCCAAAACCCGACCCTAACCGCAGCCTTGCACACGTCGGTTACAGATCACGATCGAGATATTTTATCTCTCCTGTAACCTGCCGTTGTGATATGCTGTGCAAGATCCAACCCAGGAAAGATTACCTACAGTAGATCATGCAGGTTATTCGGCTCCCACCCAGCCACATGAGCTAGATCATACAGATCATAACAGATCGTAAGTCTATCTGCCCTGATATATCTAGATTATCAAGTAGGAATCGATGGTCTGTGTGCGGGGTGCAACCTTGCAACCCTAGCCGTAGTGATTGAAAATGCTCCGTGCCAGTATCGCACCAGCGTGGTTTCTGTTTCATTGTAAGTGTCACAATGAGGCGTGCGAGAGCAAAGAGTGAGCTTTTTTTTTACTTGGCATGTCCACATTACCCGAGGACGTGAAGAAGCTTGTGCGGTACCTGGTGGGTTTTTCGACCTGTAGAGAGAAGCACCGCCAGCTAGCGAATACCCGGTACATGTGGTAGAATGCAAGCTGAGGTGTGTGAGTAGCAAATGCCCGGGATATACATTGCCGGGTCTGGCGGTAGCAGTGGCACTACCAAGTATGTAGGAGGAGTAGCGGCAGTAGTCATGGTATTAGCAGTGGCAGCAGCAGCAGCAACAGTAGCCGTAGCGCTGAGGCAAGACAAGAAGAGACCAAACAAGACAAGAAAGAGAAGACGAACAAGACAACCACGAAACAAAACAGAACGAAAACACAACGGGCAGAAAAAAAACGGAACGAGAATGATTGACAAGACGCGATAAAAAAACGATGTCAGACAAACGTAAACGCGGTACTGTACTGGTATACTGGATACATACAGGTAAAAACAGTCACTGCAACCGCTACCGCCGCCAGAACGTATATTAGGAGCAGGAACGGTGCTCCGTCTCGAAAGAGATGCGTGGTCAATGGCCGAATGACTACAGTAAAGCAAGCAACTACTGATAATGAGTACCTCCCCTGCTGCCCCCTCGCCTCCTCTTCATTCTCCCCCTCCTCCTTCACTCCCGCCCCCCCCCCCCCCCCCGCGCCAACCCCCCCCCCCCCCCAGGGAACGCGAAACTCGTAAAATAGTTGGAAACAGTACAAATGGCAGCAGCTAAAAAAATCCTAAGATGCTCGAGTACGACTAGTAATACAGTATTAAGAGCAGAACTGGGAATGCGCCCACTCAAGACAAATAGAGACATGAGAAAGTTGAACTGGCAATATAAAGTAAGGAACATGCCAAAAAAGAGGTTCCCAGCCATAGTTGATAGAGCTGTATGGGAGAAAGTATCAAAAGGACGAGCTGGAATAAGGTGGGATGGCGTAGTTGAGAAAGTGTGGAAGGATCTAGGGGGAAACCAAGTAGAGATGATGTCCGCCGGGAAGTTTGGGAGGTACAAGGCAGAAGTAGAAGAAAGGATAGAAAGAAGGGAAAGGCTAGCGCTAAGAAACAAGGTGGAATCGGAAAAAAAACTTAGAGATATACGGGGGATTGAGGGAAGGAATAGGAATGAAAACGTATTTGCATGGCCCAATGGACTTCGCGAAAACGCTGAAATTGCGCTTTCGTGTAGGGGACCTGGACCTGGCAGAAAGAAGAAAGAGGTACACCAGTAGCCGGGAAGAGGAGGAAGTAGACGCACAGATGTGCCCGTGTGGCAAAGCAATAGAGAGTAGAACTCACATAGTAGGAGAATGTGAAATATACAAGGAGGAACGGGATGTGTTGGAAGAGGAGATGAGGAAGATAGACGAATGTGACATGGAGGAGTTTGATACAATGAACAGCAGCAAGGAAACGATCGCTATCCTAGGAGATAGATGGTGGCCACAGGAGGCCAAACAGGAAGGGGATAAGATTAGCAAAAAGTTTCTATGTAATTTATGGAAACAACGTAATGAGCGCCCAATTGTTGGAGGTGTCTCTATTAGGAGTAGGAACGGTGCTCCGTCTCGAAAGGGATGCGTGGTCAATGGTCAAATGACTAAGGCAAGCAACAAATGAGTACGCCCCCCCCCCCCCCCCCCCCCCCCCCCCCCCCCCCCCCCCCCCCCCCCCCCCCCCCCCCCCCCCCCCCCCCCCCCCCCCCCCCCCCCCCCCTCGTCTCTTACTCCTCCTCCCCCTTATCGTAATTTTTCACCCCCCACCCGACATGCTCCGTCCCGGCATTGTGGGGATGCGAGGGTCTATGGTCATACGACTACGCCCATGCATGATAATGAGTACACCCCACCCCACCCTCATTCTGCTCCTCCTCCTCCTACCCCGTCCCCCGACCCGCCTCCGTCTCCTCCTCCTCCTCCTCCTCCTCCTCCTCCTCCTCCTCCACCTGAGCAGTCTCTAAGCGCGTTCAACTGGTGGCTCAGCCGGCGTTCTTCTTGCGTTTGGCGGAGTTGGTGGAAAGCGAGGAGGACGACCAGCAAAAGGCCGCCTTGGAGAGGCTCGCCACAGAGGTCAGAGGAGTTCCTTCTGATTTTTTGTGTGTCTTTGTGTTGTATTTGTCGTGTGTTTTTTTTTTACGTGTGTTTGTGTTCTCGTGTGTATTTTTGGTGTTCTTTTTGTGTTTTTTTTCTGTGTTTGGTTTTGTCGTCGTCTGTTTTATATTGTTTGCGTTCTTGTGTGTTTGCTGGTTCTCACCTTTGTTTGTTTGTTTGTTTGTTTGTTTGTTTGCCTACTTTTGTGTCGTGTTTCGTGGTCTTGAAAAAAAAAAATGCTTTGTACGAGTTGCGTGGTGTAGTGTGGTGGAGTGAAGGGTGGCTTATAGTGGCCCATCATCCGTGAATATGAGAGGGGCGGAGGGAGGGAGGGAGCAGGGGAGAGACCGAGGGAGAAGGTGTAGGATTAGGGGAGTTCACCAGTGTTTCGATATCGGTTGCTGTTGTTGCCGTTGCTGTCGCCGTTGCTGTTGCCACTAGCAGTTGCTGTTGTTGCTGTTGTTGCTGTTGTTGCTGTTGCGGCTTATATTGGTGTTGTTTTCTTGCGACTGCCGCTGCTGCCGCTGTTGCCACTGCTACTGCTATTGCTGCCGCCGCCGCTGCCGCTGCTGCTGCCGCTGCTGTTGCCGCTGCTACCGCTGCTACTGCTGCTTCGATGCTTCGATGCTTCGATGCCTCAAACGGGGGTCAGATGTAACGACCTTTATTTACTCACACGCGTTTACTTGTACATGCCGCTGATATCCCGTATTTCGTTTACTTGTACATGTCGCCGCTATCCCGGACTTCGTTTACTTCTGCATACCGCTGCTAAGCTTTATTCATACAAAAGTTCCCGGATTTCGACATCGGTTGTTACCTCGGCTACCGCCGCACCGCTATATCTCTAAATGTAAGAATCATTTGTACACTAATATTAAACAAAAAACGGTACTCAAATTTAGGGAGAGAGTGGTGGTCTGCACCTCTACGTGCCGCCATCACATCGCTGCTGCTACCGCCGCCGCTGCTTCAACAAAAAATATCACCTTTTTTTTTTCTAGAATCGCACCCTGGTTCAGAGAAAAAAACTGCTTGGAATTACAGCAGTGTCGGGATTTTTTTTTTTGAGGTGGTAAATGTTGCCAACCTCGGTCGGCCAGATCATCTACAGATCATGCAGATCATGATCTATCTATCTAGAGCAAATCATGATCTAGTTCCTCACCTACCTGCCGTTGCGAGAGGTTGTGCAGGATCTGCCTCATAGGGCAGATCGAACCCAAGAAACATATGCTACTGTAGACCATGCAGACTATACAGATCATGATCTATCTATCTATCTAAAGCAGATCAGCATCTAGTTCCTCACCTACCTGCCGTTGCGAGAGGTTGTGCAGGATCTGCCTTATAGGGCAGACAGATACATACAACCCAGGAAACACGTGCGCCAGATCGGACAGATTGTGTCATACGGGTCCCACCCGCCGGCACGAGCTAGTTCATACAAAAATCGGGAATAGATCTGCCCTGCCAGAAAGAGGGAATAGATTATCCGCCCGAGTGTGAAACGTTGGTTGGAAGGCAATGGCCCATCATTGAACCTCTTGGGGCCTACTACTGGTGGCCTACCAGGTATGTGGAAAGCCGCCACGCAAAACGATGGGTGCGAATTTTTATCAGGCGCCTACGTACGTAGGAAGAGGCTTGAAGCGGTACAAGCATCACCATGCCCGTGCGCGTGCTGTCGATGATATTGTGTGTATGTGTTCGTCGTTTTTTTTTTTTTTTCACCCGTTGAGTTTTGGTGGTCTTTTTTTGTTCGTTTTTTCGTTTTTTTTTTTTTTCGTTTTTTTTTTTTTTTTTTTCTTTCGCGATTGTTACGCCGGTCTTTTTCGCCTGTCACCTTGGTGGCTTATTGCACTCAGACAGCGATGGCTTTCAGTAGGCTACTGACTTTCAATAGGCTACAGCAGTAGGTTAGGCTACAACAGTAGGTTATCCCTTTCGACCAACAGGGACATTAATAGCTAAGTTTGGTGAGTTTTTTTCTTTTTATTTGCGATTATCGGCCGGTCTTTCGTTGGCTGTGCTGTCCGTCTGTCGATTTTACTTCAGGTAACGGGCGTACTGGAGAAGCTCGTGGAGTTTGCGGAGGAAAAGATGGACGAATCTTCCTCGCTGGTGCAGATCATCGTCACCAGGTAGGCGTGGGGGTGGTTCTGGGAGAGGAGGGGATGGGAGGTGGGAGTGGACGGGAGGGGAGCGGAGAGAGGGGAGTGGGGAGGGGCGAGGTCGGGACGGGGCGGGAGGGGGGGGGGTGCAGGGAGGGGAGGGGAGAGAGGGAGGGGAGGGGGGGAGGTGTTGGGTCGGTCGATAACGTTGGTGGTGTTTACGGTTGACACCGTCCGTATGATTGAAGCGGAAATTGGAAAGAGGGAGAGAGATAAAGAGGGGGGAAGGAGAGGTAAGGAGGGGGGGGAGAATCAAGAGAAGGATGACGAGAGAGGGGAGGGTGCGGGGGAGGGGGGAGAGGGAAATACAACTAGGGTGAGAAAAAAACGAGATAAAGACAGACAGGGATATAGAACACAAAAGTACCACAGGGCCATTTTTGCCTCAAAAGGCTGCTGTGATTGCGACGCGGAATTGCCGCGTGTACCAGTCAGCGACCGCAACAGCGCTTGCTTGGGTATCAACGTTTGTGGCCCTCCTTCTGCTGATTTTATCTCTCGGCCTTTTGTTCACATCCTTCTTTCGTCGCGCCTTCGTGTTGACGTGATATGCGTCATGTAGTTTCCTTTTTGCTCCTGTTTCGTTTATTTCAGTTTTTTTTTTTGTCCTGATTGTTCTTGTTTTTGTTCTTTTTTTTTTTCCATTTTTGTTCCTGTGACCTTTACGTTGGCCTTTTTTTTGTTTTTTGTTGTTGTGTTATTTTGTTTTCGCGATAAAAAAAACTGACTTTGTGCGTGTTGCAGCGCCCCGGAGAAGAACGGGAAATTTCTAGTACCCCCCGTACATATTTTCTGTTACTTTTTTTTGTCCTAAATTTTTCCTTCTTCTTTTTTTTTTTCTCTCTTTTCCCGTAATTTTGTCCCCTGGCTTCATATTTTGTTTACATCCTATGTTAGTTCTATTTTTTGTTCGTCTCTTTTCCCGTAATTTTGTCCTCTGGCGTCATTTTTAGTTATACATGAATATACGTACGTACCGGTATGTGTTTTTTTTTTTGTTTTCTTTCCGGAAAGAGATCCCACTCCTCGTACGAGGGCAAGTCTTTCGTTTCATCGTACAGGTATGATATAGAGTACTTATCATCCACCATACGTACATGCCTCATGCCGTATGCCGTATGCCCCATGCCGTATGCCTTATTCCGTATGCCTTATGCCGTATGCCGTATTCCGTATGCCTTATGCCGTATGCCGTATGCCGTATGCCTTATGCCTTATGCCTTATGCCGTAAACAACGAACGCAGCGCCGCGGAGAAAGATGGAGAGTTTCTGGTGCCCCTGTCTGCCGAGCGCAACGCGGCCCTCCGCCAGAGCGTTAAGATTCACCGGGACCAATTGGACAACAACTTCCTCGTGAGGGGCAGTGGCACACGCAGCGCTGTGTGTGTTCGTGCTTGTGCTGTGTGCTTGTGTTTGGGCTCTGTGTCTGTGTCTGTGCTTGTGCTTGTGTGTGCGTGTGGTATGTGTGTTGCCGGGTGTGCATGTGTGCATGCTGTACGCAAATCTGGCCGTGAATATAAGATACGTTTCGTAGTAGTATTAGAGTCCAAACGGGGACTATATTATTTCCGGGCAGAGTGGTACCAGTTATGCAAGTCTGATGGATGTATAGCCTGACTGCGCGAGTTTTTTTTTTTTTTTCTTGTATTTTTACCCTTTACCCTTTTCCCTCGTGTTGTTGTTGTTGGTGGTGGTGTTGGAGTTGATGGTGGTGGTGAGTGGGGGTGGGGGGGGGGGTAGTGGCGCTGTTGCTGTTATGCTGTTGACAACATTGCCTGTTTTTTTTATTTTTCATTTTTCTTCATTTTATCCTCCGGCGGATTGGTAAAAATAAAGCTTAAGCTCACCACACTTCCACGTTCCAATTTCGTGTCGCGTGTCAATTTAACCCATATATAGTTAGCTCCCGTTGCGACATCAGAACAGGCTGCTGTTTCCGCTGGCGAAATTGCTTGCTATTTTTGTTGCACTTCTCGTCGCCTGTCGCGACTCCTTGGCAACTGACAGTGCACACACAGGCGCGTGTCTGTCTGCTGCCATTTATTGCCGTCGCTGCTGTTGTTGTTGTTGTTGTTGCTGTACCACTCCAAATGCCACCTGCGTATTTTCTACTACCCCCCCCTCTCCCGCAGCAAAGAACCTTTACTCTGCACAAGGGAATTGATCGTATCACGTAGTGTTCAAGGTAAGGCACCCAAGAGGCAGTTACATAGTACTACTCCCATTGCTGTCTCTGGAAGTGGCCACACCGGAAATTAAACTAACTCGTTGAAGCTGTCATCCATATGCAAGTCCGCCTCACAAGCGGTTCTTAGTAGGATGCAGCTCACCCTTCATGCGACTCGCCGGACACCTCGCGGCGCTTCGCAAAGCTTGGTGCAAGCAATGTCTGCCTGGTCGGTGAAAACCCGACATGTTCCGTCCCGGCATTGTAGGGATGCGAGGGTCTATGGTCATACGACTACGGCCATGCATGAGATCGAGTACATCTCTCCTGTCGAGTACACCCCCCCCCCTCTCCCGCCCCTCTCTTCCGAATGCCTGCGGCATTTTTTTACTATATCCATGGTCATACGACTACGGCCATGCATGATATGGAGTACACCCCCCTCCCCCTCCCCCAGAATGCTTGCGGTGCATTTTCTACCAACCTCCCCCCGTCCCCCACCTCGAATACCTGCGGCGTATTTGTACCCCCTCTCCCGAATGCCTGTGGCGTTTTTTTTACCATGCTTCCCCCCGCCGCCGCCGCCGCCGCCGCCGCCACCCCTTCCCCCTTCCCCCTCCTCCGAATGCCTACGCCGAATGAGTACACCCCCCTTCTCCCGAATGCCTGTGGCGTGTTTTTTACCATGCCCCCCCCCGCCGCCACCGCCGCCGCCGCCGCCCCTTCCCCCGCCCCCCTCCTCCGAATGCCTACGCCGTATTTTTGGTGTCCCCCCCTTCTTCCTCCTCCCCTTTGCACGATAACGCCTCACGGGCATGGTCGCACGATCGCGACTGTGGTGACTGGCTTGGGTCGTGAAGGCTACGGTTCAGGCTTGGATGGATAAGAGCGGCAAGGCGGAAGGGATGGAGGGCATGGTGGTTATCCTGCAGAAGGTGTGTTGCTTTCCTTAGCTTGGGTGGTTGGGTTTGGTTTGGTTTGGTTTGGTTTGGTTTGGTTGGGTTTGATTTGCTTTGTTTTGGTTTGGTTTTGTTTGGTTCGAGGGGGTTTGGTTTGGTTCGATTCCGTTTTGTTCGATTTAGTTTGGTTTGGTTTTGTTTGATTTGGGTTGATTTGGCGCGGCTTGGCTTGGCGTGGCTTGGCTTGGCTTGGCTCGGTTTGGTTTGGTTGGGTTGGCTTTGGTTTGGGGTGGCTTGCCTTGGTCTTGGCGTTTGTCCCGCTTGCGGTGTTACTGCTGTAGTTCTATTGGTACGAATGTAGTGTTACCATATATAAACATATAGATCATCCCCGCCCCCCCTGCACCATCGCACCGGACGCCGGGATACACAGCTATACAACCAGGGTACATACCATTTTATTTTATTTTTGGCGGTCACCACGGCTGGCGGTCGAATTAGATCATTTGTACGGGGTGAAAAACCTTTACTCCGCACAAGGGGAACGGCCGTATCACGTACCAGGTACTGTTTATGGTGAGGCACCCACGAGGGAATTACATGGCAACCCCAATGCTATCTCTGGAAGTGGCCACACCGGAAAATAAATCAATTTGTTGAAGCCGTCGTTCATATGCAAGTCCGCCTCACACGCGGTTCTTGGTACGATGCAGCTCACCACTCCATGCGACTCGCCGAACACCTCAGGGCGCTTCGCGAAGCTTGGTGCAAGTCATCAATGTTGGCCTCGTCGGTGAAAATTCGGCGTGCTCCGTCCCGGCATTGTAGGGATGCGAGGGTCTATGGTCATACGACTACGGCCATGCATGATATCGAGTACGTACACCCCTATGGTCATACGCGACTACACCCATGCATGACAACGAGTACCCCCCGCCCCCCCTTCTTTCTATGAATGAACAGATCCTCCAGCTGTACGCGGCGCAAGAGATCCTGGAGGGGCAGCAGGGCGGGTCGGCGGCGTCAGAGGCGGCGGCGGGGGAAGGTTTCGGGGAAAGCGCTAAGCGGACCCCCTCCCGTCGTCTCTTGGACGAGATTCTGGTGACGGATGCCGACCAGTGGGATGGCATCCTCCAGGGGCTGTCGACGCCGGGGAAGGGGATGACGGGGGGTGTGACGAAGGATGCACTGCTGGGGGCCATTCAGGTGCTGATTTTGTTTATTCGTTTGTTGTTGTTGTTCTTTTCTCTTATTTTCCTTCTTTTTTTTTTCATTTTGTGTTTTGTTTTTTAGTAGTCAAATTAAACGTTTGTTTGTCGTGTGCTGTTTTTTTTTTTTTTTTTTTTGCAGTTTTATGCGGGGTGAAAACATGTCTGTTTGTTTCGTTCTGTTTTTTTTTTTTTTTGTGCTTTTTTTCATTTTCTCTCTTTTTGTACCGCGTCGAATGCTAGTTTTAGTTTTCGGTTCTTGGCTTTTGGTCATTCTGGTGATTTTGTTTTCACGGCGTAAGTAATACCTGTACAAATCTGGTCGGGGTTATCGGCAGGGTATGCGAGGCAAATCGAATGGTATTTTGTAGCGTATCATTTGTAGGGAAATGGCCAACATCGTACACCAGGTACCGGGTACTGTATGTGGTTTACACTATTACGGGGGACCGTAGTAAATAGGACCAAATTTTATTAGTGAAAATAGGCAAATATATAGGTTTTTGTGTTTACCGTAGGTCCTGTTTACAATATGTATATATATATATTACTATGGACCCCCGTAATACTACAGTCTATTTAACAGACTCGTTGTCGATGTTTTTTTCATCACTGTTTTTGCTCAAGCCTATCAGTACCTGGCAAAGCTGACTGACTACCTCGTGCCGGTGTTTACTATTAACAGTAGCTCAGTGGCTTACACGGCGTACGCTTACCACGTTTGTACCCTGACGCATGCATCTAGTGTGAACGCTTTACTGCTGTAGCTCTGTTGTTTTCGCGTTTGTTTGATTGTTTTTTCTGTTGTGTGTTGTGTGTTGTTGTGCTGTGTGCGCTTGTTGGTTTTCGCCGCCGACGGTGTTGGCAGGTGGCCGTGGAGACCGTGATCCTGCAGCAGGAGAACGGGAGCATGGCCCAGAGGGTCCAGGCAGAGTTCCTCTCCGAGCTGTGCAGGCGAATAGAGGTCGCGTGTCCCGAAACGCCTCTTGGGCCAGGGATGCTCCAGTAACACTTCCTTCCTCCCCCCCTTTTTGAACCGGGGATGCTAAAGTAGCCCCCCTCCCTCCCCATTGGACCGGGGATGCTGGAGCGTTAACCCCCCCCCCCCCCCTCCCTCCATTGGGTCGGGGATTATCGAATAGCGCCCCCCCCCCGCCCCCCCCCCCCATGATGATGAGTACACCCCCCCCCCCCATTGGGCCGATCGCGAGAGAAACAACGCTCCCCCATTGGACGGGGGATGCTGGAGTAGCACCCCCCCCCCCCCCGCCCATTGAACCGGGGATGCTCGAAAGCACCCCCCCCCCTTTGAATCGGGGATGATGGAGTATCATCCCCGCCCCCATTGAAATAGGGCTGGTAGAGCACGTAGTCTCGCCCCCCCATCCATTGAAAAAATGGAATGCTGGAGTGACCCCCCAATGGACCGGGGACGCTGGAATAACACCCCACTCCCATTGAAACGGGGATGCTGAGTACCTCCTATTTGGATCGGGAATTTGGGGTATAATCCCACGCCCCCCTCCTCTCTCTTGGTTGGGGGATGGTGGTGTATCACCCCCTCCCCATTTTGATGGGAAGGACTTGAGGTATCGCCCCTCACCCGCGGGGATGATTGAGTAATTTAGCACCCATAATCCCCCCCCCCCCCCCCCCCCCCCCGTCTCCTGCCGTTTGCCGTTTCTCATACCATGAAGAGCGTTTTTGCGGGAAGAGATAGGAGGGAGGGCACTGCTTTTTTTTGGCACTGTTCCTTTTTGTTTTTAGTTTTGTTCTTTTAAGTGCGGCGGCGCGAAGGCTCTTTCTCCTTCTCGCGCTGTTGCGAAAGCCGCTCCTTGGGTTTCTTCACGCTTGTACTTTTCTTCTTCTCCTTTGAACTCGAGGGAGGTCATTTTCGGTCGGATTTTTTTTTGTTCTTTGTGCGCCGAACGCGAGACTGATTGATTGGTTCCAAACCAGAGCATTAATAACTTTAAAACTAAGAAGAGGCAAAATAGAGGAGTTTACTGCACTCAGTTTTTGGGGGAAAACATTAACGCTACTTGAAGTTTGTGCTGATTTTTTTTTTGCGGAAGAATAAGGGTTAAGATGGACACACCTGTGCACACATATTGCTTTCTTCTTTTGGCCAGTTTTTTGTTCGTTTTAAAATAAAGCGACGTTTGTTTTTTTTTCATTTTGTCGTTCTCGTTTTTGCCAACTTGTTGTCGTCGCCGCAGCACGGGGCGGACGACGTCTGTATTAACGCGTTTCTCTCGTTTTGGACCATTTTTTTTTCTCTCTCTCGCTTGGGATCTCCGTTTGTTTTTCTTCTCCTCCACGTACCGTATTTAGTTTCTGTTTTTTGTTTTTTGTGAAAGAAGCACACTATCAGCCGTCGACGTAAGGTCAACCGTCTATAGTGCCGGCTGAGTAGTCGTCCCGGCTGCCCGCTACAGTGCTGCCTGTTGAATCGATTGGCACAGATGGAAAATTAACCTGTGTGGATCGATTTCTCGATTCCTAAAAGCTAAGTCTTGCCGGCGACGCCATCTGTTGAGGGAATAGTTATGTCCCCTGGGCTTCGTACTGGCAACGGGTTAACCGACTCCGCCAACCAAAGTACGCGTTGTGATATGCGGCTCAGCGGGTCAAGCGGTCGACGTATGCTGCGACCTTGCGAAACCACCCTTGACACCTTCCCTCCCTCGCATGTCAGCCTTGTTCGAAAGTCCCGGCGCACCGCATCACAGACTCTTGTTCTTGCTCCTTGTTCACGTTTTCGATATTGTTGTGGTGATGCGAAACTCCATCTTTAAAAAAAAGACGCCTGCCCCTTGGGGGCAGCATCCCAACCTGCAGCCGCGCAAGCCTAATCGTCAAAAGCCTTATATACGCATTCTTCAAGCCTTAGAAACTTACAAACCTCATTTACAGCCAACCTTATCCATCCGCGTTTCGGGAAAGGAAAAAAAAAAATGGTTGGAAATTTAATCAAGGGCCCTCCCCCCCCACTGGTCGCGTTGCCAATCTTAGTTCAACGGTACTACTGCTGTGTTTGGTGTGCAACGGCTATCAAAGCAACCGTGCGCAAATACACGCACAGAGAGAGATAGAGCGAGAGAGAGAGCACGCACGTGCAATCAACCGAGCAACCAAGCAAGCAAACGAAGCAAAGCAAGGCCCCGAAGCGAAACCGTGCGAGATCAATCCAGCTCGTCCAGCCGAGTCCAGGCGGAGCCCAACGGCTCCTCCCCGCCCCCCCGCCCCTCCTCTCCCTCCTTTCTCCCTTTTACCCCCTCCCCCTCTTGCGAACCCGGGGGCCAAACAACCCCCCCCCGCGCTCGCCCGCCCCCCCTCCTCCTCCTCCTCCTCCTCCTCCTCCACGACCCAAACTATCTATTGAAGAAACAAAAGAGTCTCCAGACGGCGGGGCTGCGGGGGGCGTGGAGACAACAGCAGCAACAGCGGCTGCCAGCCCCGCCTTGCTGTTATCCGTACCCTTATCAGTATTCACATTGTAGTTGTTATTCTGGTACCGGGGGGGGGACACGTTGTTTGGGTCCTCCCGGGACGCGTGATTTGATCCCCGGGTTTGCATCGGAGGCGTCGGCGTTGGTGTCGGTGTCTGCGTGGCCACTGCACCATTTACGGCGTCTGCGGGGTCGCCACTGTTGGGACCTCTGTTTGCGGTGGCAGCTACCGTTCGCTGCTTCGTAGTCACCTGCCGGGAGGACGGAACCGCGGGTGGGGGGGGGGGGGGGGGGGGGGGGGTACTCATTATCATGCATGGCCGTAGTCGTATGACCTTAGACCCTCGCATCCCTTTCGAGAGGGAGCACGGCTCCTGCTCCTGACAGAGACGCCTCCAACAGTGGGGCGTTCAATACGTTGTTTCCATATGTTACATATATTAGTTTCGCTGGTCTTATCCCCTTCGTGATTCGCCACCTGTGACCACCATCTTTCTCCTAGGATGGTGATCGTCTTCTAGGTACTATCTAAGGCACCAAACTCCTTCATGTCACCTTCGTCGGAAGGGGGGGGGGGGGGGGAGGGAGGGGGAAGGGGGGTATATATTTGAGCGGAGGGGGAGGGGGGTGCACTCATGGGGGGTGGGGGAGGTGAGGGGTGGTGGTGGTGTACCCATAGGCATGCATGGCCGTAGTCGGGGGGGGGGGGGGGGGGGACAAAAATACATACTGTACTCGTACACCCAATAATCCTACGAGTTTCAAGCGACGGAAATACACGCACACTTTTCAATCAAGGGACGATATCAGCACCATTCGTCATTCACCATGCTGTCATGTTGCAATGGTACAAAGCATTTGGTAAAAAAAAACTAACCTCGGAAAGCTGCGACGCCCCTCCCTCCACTTCGAGGCCGCCGTGTCGAGGCCCCACCATACCCCGAATAGACACCGCCTGCCGTGGGTTTTCCACCACTGGGGGGGTAGCATCACCACCACCACCTATTTTAGCCGCCGTCGCCGCCGCTTCGGCTTCTTCCTGCGAAATGAACACGCCGAGCGAAGTAAAAAGGGAAGAGTGGGGCGAGTGGCAGGAGCGGGAGGAGGGGGGAGGGGGGGGGAAATAGGAGGAGGAGGAGGAGGAGGGTGTGGCTATGCATTTGATACGGAGGTTGGTTGAGATTCGAGCTCGCGACCCAAAACCCAGGTCCTACCGTCGTTTTATGTCAGTTGGGCTAAACTGGTAAAAGGTTAACCAATCGCCTACCCAAACTACGCCTTGTAAAACAGCAGGAGGGGGGGAGGGAAGGAAAGTGGATGTATTACGTTAATTATTTCTCAAATCGAACAAAGCACGATACACAGCAGATTGTGTCACGTGTAAGGCTCGCCCTGAGCTGGGCAATTGATCGATCCCTCACCCCGGCGCCTTAAGCCAACTATCTGACTTTACGCGGCAAGCCGACTGGCGAAGCCAGCTGGTGACCAGACGACTGGCCGACTCAAATCAGGCGGAGCCAAATCAGCCCCTCTCGGCCTAGGAGGCCCCGCCCAAAAACAGAAAAAAATGTATTCCGTAGTATACAAGTAGGGACACCCAATAAGTCAGACAGTCGGCACCTCCGGGAAGCGACAAACTGTCCATTCCGACTACGAGCGTAACAACATACTCGGCGGCTCGAAGTCGTGCCGACTCGCAGCTCTATACATCTGCCCCCGAAATATCTGAAGCCATCAAAAATAGGGATCTAATCTCTCATGTGTCGGGGACATGATAAATATTTCACCCCTCGGAGAGCTCGTGATTTCCCGCCTCATGATGTATGCCTTGCAAGGCAGATCTATTCCCGATCTTGTACGGTCAGTATGATCTAGCTCGT
Organism: Macrocystis pyrifera; assembly: GCA_031763025.1. Lineage (NCBI taxonomy): Eukaryota > Phaeophyceae > Laminariales > Laminariaceae > Macrocystis > Macrocystis pyrifera. The sequence goes on from JASSKH010000030.1 coordinate 6,853,303, forward strand.
GTTGACGGGTGGGACCCGTACACTAATCTGCAAGATCTAGCGCACGTGTTTCCTGGGTTGGATCTACCTGCCCTATGAGGCAGATCCTGCGCAACATCCTCTCACAGCGACAGGTGAGGAACTAGATCATCTACTGTAGATAGATAGATAGATAGATCATGATCTGCCCGAGGTGTTAAATATTTAAACCGCCCCGTCACAACCGCAGCCACGGAGGGCTCGACCCCCACCGCCGCCGCCGCCGCCGCCGCCACCACCGCCCCACCATTCCAGCGCTTCGTTGAGGCAGTCTCGATACAATCCCCGCCCTCCCTGGGCTGCGCGCGCGGTCGGATACGAGCGACACACACCCACATATTTGTGTATTCATATCAATACCCCCCCTACATTTCCTGCCACAACGTAATGAGCGCCCAACTGTTGGGAAGTTGTCTCTATTCGGAGTAGGAACGGTGCTTCGTCTCGAAAGCGATGCGTAGTCAATGGTCCAATTGCTAAGGCAAGCAACGAATGAGTACGCCCCCCCCCCCCCCCCCCCCCCCCCCCCCCCCCCCTCCCTTCCCCTCATCCCCCCCCGCCAATTCCCACATACCACACACCACAGCAACTTCTCCCTCCCTCCCTCCCTCCCTCCCTCCCTCCCTCCCCCTTCCATCCCTCCCTCCCTCCCGCCCTATCACGTCTCTATGGCCACACAACCTACTGCCATGCAAGACAATGCCTACCCCCCCCCACCTCCCGCCCTCCCCAGGCACCAGTGAGGAAATTTTCGGCTCAACAAGGGCAGCTCCTACCCCCCCCCCCTACTCTTACCACCGGAGGAGGCATTTCTACCCTCACCATCATAAGAGCGGCAAGGGTGGGAGCCCGTGAACTTCGGCGGGTCGAGCGTCCAGCGTCGTTGTCTCTCGCGCTCTTTGTCGCAGCGGCTCGATCGGCCGAAGCGCTCGGTGCCCGATACGGTCCCCTCGCCACGGGCAGGAGGCCCAGAGACTGCGTGGGGATGGCAGGGGGTGGGGGTGCGGGGTGGGAGGCAGGAGTGGGGTGGGGTAAGGGTAGTGATCGAGGGTGGGGTGGGGTGGGTTTGGTGATGGTTGGGGGGTAGTTGGGGGTGATACGTGATGCTTGGGTGGTTGTAGGTGGCGTTGGTGGTTGGGGGGAAGAGGGGGGGGGAGGGATGGGGCGGAAGTGGGGGGGGGGGGGGGCGTACTCATTCTCATGCTTGGCCGTAGTCGTATGACCATAGACCCTCGCATCCCTACAGTGCCGGGACGGAGCATGTCGAGTTTTTACCGATTAGGCAGGCATTACTTGCACCACGCGCGAAGCGCCGTGATGTGTTAGGCGAGTCGCATGAAGGGTGAGCTGCATCCTACTAAGAACTGCTATTGAGGCTAATTTTCTTGCAGATGGATGACAGCGTCAATTAATTGATTTATTTTCTGGTGTGGCCACTTCCAGAGACAGCAATGAGGTTACTATGTAACTGCCTCGTGGGTGCCTTACCATATACACACTACGTGATACGACCATCCCCCTTGTGCCGAGTGCAGGTTCTCCCCATGCAAAAATGATCGAACTCGACCGCCAGCCGTGGTGACCACCAAAAAAAAAACAAAAACGGTACCCTGGTTGTCTAGCTCACGCAATGAGAGGCGTGTTTTACAGCGTCGTCGCCACCCGATGCGAACCCAACCTTAATGTATACCAGGTACCTAGTATATAATATATGGGGGGGGGATCGATACCATGCATGGCCGTAGTCGTATGGTCATAGGCAGGGGGGGGGGAAGGTCCAAGTGCTGCAAACCAGCCCGGGGGCCGCTTTCGTTTTTGTTTTCGTTTTCGTTTTCGTTTTTTTCGATTTGTTTTTTTCTTTCGGTTTCGGTTTCGCTTCCGCTTTCGTTTTCGTTTTCGTTTTCAGGTTTGGTTTTGGTTTTTCTTTCGGATTCACTTTCGTTTTCGTTTTCGTTTTCGTTGTCGTTGTCGTTGTCGTTTTCGTTTTCGTTTTCGTTTTCGTTTTTATTACTATCGTACTCGTTTAGGCTTTAGTTTTTCTGTTTTTCGCTTTCGCTTTCGCTTCCGCCTTCGGCTTTTATTTTGTTTTTTATTTCGGTTTTACTTTCGTTTTCGTTTCGGCTTTCATTGATATCGTACTCGTTTAGGCCTTGGTTTTTCTGTTTTTCGTTTTCGTTCTTTTTCGCGGTTGCTGCCGCCTCACCTGCTCCGGGTCGACCTTGGGCATGGTCACAACAAGGCTTCCCGTGGTTTTACTCCTCCGTGCCTTCGCCTCGCTGGCCCTTACCTCGGTCTGGAGGCTGAGGCGAAGCACCTGAGCACCATCACGTCGAAAAAGAGATCAAAAGGAGTAAAATCCAACAACAGCAACAGCAGCAACAACAAACAAACAAACAAGCGAGAAGTTAGCGGGTTGGGGTATACAAGAAAACAAAAATCAAAAGAAGGTAACAAGAAAACAAGAGGAAGGGAGAATAACAATTTTTTAAAAACAAAACATGTTTGGAAAAAAAGCGTGGAAAACAAAAAATAGAAAACAAAACTGAAAAACGAGAAAAAAAAAAAACACAAACTCCACGGTGAAAAATAAAAAGGGGGGGCGATGCCGGTTCGAGTGCGCAAGGGTCTTGGTCCCGGCGGCAGCGGTAGCGTCTTCGGACAGATGATCTTGCGCGCCAACAAAAACATACGCTGCCTGTTTCGAGACAGTGCGCCTGTATCGCTACCATTCGCGTACAACCAAACGTCGCTTCCACTGGGGTAGCAGTCAGTACACACACCCAGAACGACCGGCAGGCGCCTGCCTGCAACGGTGCTCACAAACCCCCAAATACGTCCGGTGGTAAGCATTCAATCGGGAGTTTTCTCCCTCGCCCCCCCCCCCCCCCCCCCTCTCTTCTCTCCCTGACCTCGCGCCTCCCCCCCCCCCCCCCCCCCCCCCCCCCCCCCCCCCCGCTGCCTACGCCTAAATACACGGAGTTTCGATCCTCTTTCCTCGCCTTGCCCTTTATGACGATGCTGACGTAGTGGGGGTGAACGTCGAGGTCGATCAGCGAGCTGTCCAAATACCGCGGCACCGATACCTCAAGCACAACGTTCCCCCCACCCCCTTCCCCCGTCCACACCCCCGCCTCCGCACCGCCTGCTTCCATCTTCTGTAGGGGTCAGCGGCGGTCCCGAGCGAGGGGTTTCCTCGAAACGGAAGGCGAGTTTTCCCTCGTTGCACTGCCGGATGACCCCCTCTGACTCTCTCTCACGGGCGCGCGCCACCGCTTCGCCCTGACCAAACGAGCAACGGGTTTGTTAGTGGGCAGTGTGGGATGGATGCACAGGAGGGGGGAGGCGTGGAGTACATGAGTCAGCAGGTTGTTGCGCACTGGTTTCAAGCATATGATAGCTGAGCAGGCTGACAGACAGACAGACAGACAGACAGACAGACAGACAGACACCCCCACTCCTACACGAGGCTGACACCGCGCCCCCTTTCCCCTCCTCCCCCGATCCCCCCCCCCGCCCGCCCTCTAGCCTCCCCCTACCCGGTCAAAACCCACTCCCCCCCCCGTCCCGGCACTGTAGCGATGCGAGAGTCTATGGTCATACGACTATGGCCATGCATAATATTGAGTACACTCCTCCTCCTTCCTCGACCGCCCCTCGCCCCGCTCCCGGTGTCCACCGCTGACCTGCTCCAGTTCGAAATTCCGGTCCTTGGGCATGTTCTCCCTCTGACGGTCGTCCTTCTCCTTTTTCTGCTCCGCCATCTCGCGGTAGATCGCGGTTCGAACCTCGGGCGTGTGCTTCGTCAACTCCTCCTCTCCTTCTGCTGCTCCTCCTCCTCTCCCTCCTCTCCCTCCACTCCTCCTCCTCCTCCTCCTCCTTTTATTTCTTCGACAGCACCTCCAACATCACCACCACCACCAATACCAACACCAACCCTATCACCACCACCGCTCTTGCCTTCAACATCTCCGTCGGTGTTACCCGGGGCCGGCGGTCGATCATCAACACCACCACCACCACCGCCGCCGCCGCCGCCGCCGTGAGGAAACCCTCTCCGCTTCCCCTCCTTCTCCCCGCCCTGATCCTCTCCCTCCTCCTCGTCCTCCTCCTCCTCCTCGTCGTCCCCGTTCTGGTGGGCTGGGGTCGAGGCCAGCATTTTGTTTTGTGGTTTTCCCGCGGCAGCGGAGGCGTTCTTTTCATCTTGCTTTTGTTGCCGTACCTTAAGGAGGGGGAGGGTACAAATACGTGTGTGTAGGGGGGGGGGTACATAGATTGGCGGGGAGAGGGGGGGGTACTCGTGTACTCGTTTCATGCATGGTCGAGGGGAATAAATAGGTCGACGGGGAGGGGAAGGGGACATACATTTATAGGGGGAGGGGGGGTGTACTCGATATCATGCATGGCCGTAGTCGTACGACCATAGACCCTCGCATCCCTACAATGCCCGGACGGATCACGTCGGGTTTTCACCGACCAGGCAGACATTGCTTGCACCAAGCTTTGCCAAGCGCCGTGAGGTGTTCGGCGAGTCGCATGATGAAGGTTGAGCTGCATCCTACTAAAGACCACGCGTAAACCGGACCTGCAATGGATGACAGCTTCGGATGGATTAACTTGTTGCAAGAGAGCAGTGCAGGGTAGGAAGCAACATCACGCGTGTGCGGTAGATTGCCCGCGCTGTTTTTCTGTGGCTTCCTACTCTGTAGTTGCTTCTTTATCGGACCCTGCGATCTGTAGAGCTGAGAGCCTCTGCTGTTGTGTGATACCAAGTACATGCATGCTGCCACAGGTACAACAACGCCGCTGCTGCTGCTGCTGCTGCTGCTGCTGCTGCTGCTGCTGCTGCTGCGGTGCGATATTCGTGGGCAGCCGAGCGTGGTCAAGAGTTCCAGCCCCTTCTTCGTTGCATCCTTTTCTATTCATGTGAATAGCATCCCACTACTGTACTGCTGCGTTCGGTTTGTCACGCGTGGAGTGCCTCACAAACTTTTTTTGGCCGGCAGTCCCCTCGGTTTTGTGCGAGACCGGCCTTGTTCGCCGTGAGCGCATCAACAAAGATGAACGAATATATTGCATCAACATACCGACAAGTGTGGCAAAATGTTTGGTAGAATCACGAACAAAATCTATAAAAAAAAAACGATTCAGTCAATAACAGGAACAGTTCCACACTACTTCCATGTATATTTTGTCCCCCAGAATGCACAGGTGCTGCTCTAAAAGAATCTACGTACCTGGTAGTCCATACGTACAGAAAATACGAAGATATTTCCTATCGTCGTAAAATTTCATCACATGCATGCTTGTATGGTTTTCGATTCGTTCTTCCGCCACTCCCCTAGGGAACTTTTTTTTTAGTACAGATGCAGCCCCGGGTAAACGTGTCCCACGTACAGATCATGCAGATCATCAAAACGCCCCCCCCCCCCCCCACCCGCCGGCAACAGGAGCTTGGTAAATCACACAAATCAGGAGCTTCGTAGATCACAAAGATCAGGAATATATCTGCCGCTGAAAAACCTACATCACGGAAGCGGGAATGATCTATCTGATATGTTCGATGCCTGGGATATTGGGTAGCTCCCTCAGCAGGCAACCCCAACCGTACCGATAGAAAAGCTCCTCCTACCACACCATATGTGTGATACCTGCTGCGCAAGGGGGCCTATCTCCGCCCGGAGCGCCGGAAGCCGCTGCTGAGCCTTGATCCGATCGGTTCGGGTCACCTCCTTCCCGTCCAGGCGTTCAAGCTGAGGGAGGCGTGCTATCACGTACGGCTCGAAACCCTCCCACGACTACGAACACACGTGCACACAGCGGGCGTGGGGGTGGGGGGGGGGGGGGGGTGGGGGGGGGGGGGTACTCATTGGTTACTTGCCTTAGTCATTTGACTATTGACCATGTATCCCATTCGAGACGGAGGGGGGTGGAGGGGGGGGGGTAGAGACGTCGGCGGGGGGGGGGGGGGGGGGGGGGGGGGGGGGGGGGGGGGGGTGGGGGGGGGGGGGGGGGGGGGGGGGGGGGCGTACTCATTTGTTGCTTGCCTTAGTCATTTGACCATTGACCACGCATCCCTTTCGAGACGGAGCACCGTTCCTACTCCTAATAGAGACACCTCCAACAATTGGGCGCTCATTACGTTGTTTCCATAAATTACATAGAAACTTTTTGCTAATCTTATCCCCTTCCTGTTTGGCCTCCTGTGGCCACCATCTATCTCCTAGGATAGCGATCGTTTTCTCGCTGCTATTCATTGTATCAAACTCCTCCATGTCACATTCGTCTATTTTCCTCATCTCCTCTTCTGAC
>JASSKH010000030.1:6864629-6889629 GCA_031763025.1 Macrocystis pyrifera
TCGTGAGCGGTAGCCGAAGATCGGCCTTGCTTGGGCGCCGATGCTGCTCTGTGGCCAGCTGTCTTATTCGGGCACCCACAGGATGCCTCGTACGATACTCCGCTTAGATTAGGCGCCATCAGAGGCCAAAAACGGACATCGATCACCCTACCCCCAGCAGAAGAAAGTTAGCCAACGAGTAGGTGGTGCTTACCCTGGAGAAAGTACGAGCGCACCGCTTGTCCGTCAGTCTCGGCCCCTCACGTCGTGGCTCTACTTTTGACCATTTTCGACTTTTTTTTCAAGGCTGCACACCAGCAACAAGCAGGTACAAGTCATAAAACACGAGTATGATACTTATATACATGCGATATTATTTTAGTAGTGTGTACAGCGGTAACGGCGACAGAAAACATGTGGTTAAAAAATTATGTCGTACTCAAGTTGTACTCGTGTACGGACTCGCACAACAGTCTCGTGTGCTGGTACGTACGAGTAGAAGGTACGAGAGTACCATATCCCTCCCTGTAGTCTCCCTACCGTGCCTCGTAAGGTTTTGAGGGTGTGACGGTGCTGGCGTGGCTGCAGTTGCTCTGGTATAGCTACACACGTACAGCAGCTTGTGTGTGTGCTCACCAGTGCGTGCCTGTTACCTGGTACCTGGCAATATTCAGGCTGTGGGGACCGACCTTTGCTTTCGTCACGACATATTAAGCCATTTCATAAATCTCAGCGGATATATCACGTGAATTTTAGGAACATCAACAAAAAAGGGCAATATATATGTGGGCCCTATTTATACGTAGCGGGATTGCTCCCTTAACATATTGTTTCTCTTAAATCGTACCCCCCTGCTGTGGTAACCGAATAATTACAGTCAGCCAAGCCCCACGTAGCGATGGAACTATCGAGTGATTCAGCGATCGAGCGATCCCGCGATCGAGAAAGCGTGATGATGTGCGAAACAGCAGGTTGAAAGAAAAGGGCGGGATTTTTTTTTGTTCAGGATCGAAAGTAAAGAGGGAAACAGGATAAACTTCACGATCAGGCTGTTTCCTATGCGGTTCGATTTCGAGCTTCAGATTTGTATTTTTCGATCTCAAACATGAATGACCCTGTTTATGCAGTCCAAATGTGCAAAATCCGACAGGAATTTTTTCGATTTGAGAATCCGATGACCCAAGTCGTATTTTCTTTTCAAATCGAAAAATGGCATGCTCTCTAAATTCAAGATGTTATCCACGACAGCAAACAGCAGCTGAACGATAGATGAGTTCGATGGTGACAGCTGTATAGCGAACTTGCTTCGCGCCCGACGCGCGGTCGGCGGGCGGCGCGTCCCTCCGTGGCCAGACTGCAGTCGGCTGGATCGGGCTCGGGCCCAGAGACCAATGGAAGCGCACTCGGCGCGTACCTCTCTGTGGATACGTACTCGTAGACTACACTGCTGTACAGCAGCAGCAGCAGTCAGGTACGCTGTGAAATGCAAAATAAAATACCAGACAGGTTGACTCTAGCGCACTCGCCACGTCTCTTCGCCGCCAGATCAGAGGCAGAGTCAGTCTTGGCTCGGACGCTTGGGTCCTACCCGCAGTGCAGCGCACCCAGCGCGTCTCTTTACGGCGCCCGACTACAACTACAGCAGTTGGTCTCGGCGTTTGCTCGAATCTCTGCACGCACCATAAATCTGATTTTTCCGCTCAGGAAGACTGTTTCGATTTGCCAAGTTCACATCAGAAAATGCGGTCGGGTCAAAGTCTGGAGCTCAAAAATCGAATCGCATAGGAAACGGCCTCTCTCACTCTCGAAAACCATAGTTCCAAATCGGTACGTACACTACTGACAAGAGCTCGAGGATTGATGCTGAAAAACGTATTTTCCCCGTCGGCAATTAAAGAGCTGAGCAGGTCCTCAGAGGCGAGAGAATTGACGAGGGTGTCCTCCGAAGGGGGGGAGATATATGTAAGAAAGTCTACTGCTGTACCACTAATATTGATATGTATTGATGTATACGAGCACGTGCCACTTGCAGTTCTTGACATTAAAAATATTTGCAAGTCGTCCGTTCGAACCAAAAAACGATGGACCATCTGTCAGCTTCAGTCACGCTTAATAATGCTCTATTCTTCCTTGTGGGCGAGCGTAGCGTAGCGGGCGGAACCGCCTTGTACCCCGTACCAGGTGCAGCGCAGGCGAGCTGCCGTACTGAGCATGGAGAGTAGGCTTCGTGTCTGCTCTACCCGCTCATATTTGTCTTACCGTTTGTAAAGCATCTCAAGGATAAAAAAGAGCACCACACCGTATTCATACGGAAATGATGACTTTCGGATGCGCGTCAGCAGAGCATGGCGTGCGCTTTTTTGCTCACGTCGATGAGGGCATATCTATCTGTCTGCGACTGCTGTCGTCTGATTTACGAGCCTGGAGTCCTTGTAACCTACCACAGGCATACGGGTAGTCTAACGAGCGAAGCAACGCCAATCATGCTATTAATAGTACAAGTAGATGCTTGTCCGGATCTACACCCGTACGTACGAGTGGTATCTTTCACTCCGACCTGAAGGATCCAAGGCACATCCTCCACCAGCACAAGAGCCACGCCACCAGCGAGGGTGCGTCCAACAGAGCCAGCTGTTCTATTCTTTAAACTATGTCTCCCCTATGTGCTGGTGCGTCTCTTCTGCCACTGACTGACCTGGTGCAGGGACAGTTCCTCGAGGGTGTGAATGAGGCCCTCGTTGTGTTCTGCTTTTCGACGAATCAGGTCGATCGTGATTCTCGGCATTTTTTGAAAAAATCCCTCGTGCGCTTTGCTCCCTCTCCCTCTCTTTCGCTGACTTTGGCTCAATGCGCACCGACCTACCCGGCAGGCACAGATCTTGGTTTCACTCAACAGCTAAGCACGCCGCGGCAGCTTAGTCTCGAAGGTGCGCTGCTCCCCCTTACAGATTCCCCAAGGCTTGGCAGTCATATATTAGCTGAATCGCAAATGGGGTTTTCATTCAAATGTGAGGCGTGTTTTTGTACCGGTTCGGGGTTCAGAACTTCAGATGAACAAGTGTAAAAATCCTTTTTTTCCACCGTCGAGCCCATAGGTTCGGACGAAGAACCACGGTTGGTTCGGGACTGTTGACTGCTTGCTGCTTGTTGTGCTTTGACTTTTTCTGAGAGCTCGTCGCTCATCACGCACCACTTTTACTTACTACGAGTACATCCACGTTGATTAGGTAGCCCCACCTTTGCATCCACCACGTGTGTGTATGCACCACTTGTACTTGCACCACGTATGTGTGTATCTGTTCGGAATCCTCCACACCCTTTGGAACAGAACGCCACTCGTGGCTGTTCCTGCCCCAATTTCAAATACGACTGCGACGAGCGACGAGAAAAGAGAAAAAAAGAGAAACGACAAGGACAAAGCTCGGTCCGAGGATAATGATGGTGAGCCCGTTCCTTTTCTCCGGTTCCCTGTTCTTCGTAAACCAGTTACTTAGTATGTGCCAGCCCCACCCGCAACTCTGCGCACCTCAGACAGAGAGAGAATTCCCGCTTCATCATCTAGATAGATCTTTATTAAGAAGGCAGATCTTATTTATTTATGATTTCTGAATCTGTGTATGATCTACAGCAAGCAGTAGTATTAATAGTAGTAGTAGCTCATCATGTTGTCGGGTGAAAGCCGTATAAGTCTACATGATTTATGTAGCGTGTGTTTCCTGGGTTGGATCTGTACTGTACAAGGATATATAGATCCATAACGTATCAAAACTGTAGGTTAGGATCTAGATGATCTAAAGATGAGCTACAACTAACTGTAAATCGTGATCTGTCCGGAGTGTGCAAGCTTGTTGTTACAGACAGAAGCATCTTTCTGAGCAAGTGCGCCCGGAAAAAAAAAAAATGTGAACCGTCACATTCTTTTTTCGCTAGACAGGGGGCAGGGTTACTATTATAGAACCAAGTGAAAAATGAAAAAATGAAGAAAAAAAACAAAAATACTTTCTCGTATTTCATCATCATCTATCTGATCACCAACGGTTGCAACGGTTTTCCATTCCGACCTGTGAGGGTGTGGTGTGTCGTGTTCTCTTTTTCACGGACGCCCCTGTTCCAAGCGTTATTTAGTTGTAGTCTGTGCGTTCTGCGTTTTACGCGCCCTGTTTCCTATTTCTAGCATTTGTGGTACACTTTTTTCGTAGATACGAAGATCCTTACTATTAATACTGATAGAGTCTTCTTGCGTATCATACCAGGTACGTCATGACTTCATTATGATTAAAGCGTATGCCAGGGCAGGTACACCAACTAAAGAGAAGAAGGGAGCCATATACTCTCCACCATGTCGGAAAAGGAAACAAACTACTGCAATCGCGGTTCGGGAATTTCTGTCGGAAATTAGATGGAACACGTTTTGTGTTTGGCTGTTATTTACTTGATTTTAATACATCCTCCCCCCCCCTGTCTAGGACTAAAGAGAAAATGTGGGGTGCCGTTTTTTTTTTGTCGTGTACCCAGGCGGTCTATATTCCAGTTGTTAGTGACCACGCTTTTGCTTAATCGAGTATGCCTGGAAGTTTTTTTTTAACCACGCCTTTCACGTGATTAAAGTAACCATTTTCTATTATTATTATGCTTGCTTTTTGACAAAATAGCGTAGATGCCGTTCCTATGTAAACCAAATATCCTTACTTGAAATTTTCTACCGAAATTGTAATACTGCTGTCAGAACAAGAAAAACGAAGAGGGATGTCGAATGGCAATCACTCGAGTTTAATAAAAAATTGATAAACAAACACTGAATTCGATACGATAGATAGTCGATACGTCGAAAAATATTCGATCAGCATGATATCATCAGCCTAAAAACACGGGGGATACGACGGGATGGAGGGCGACAATAATAAAGCAATTAGCGTTTAGTGCGAGATTTATCGAAATAACCGATACGACACCCAACACTACATAATCACACCCATCCATGGACCAACCGCGGGACACACGAGCGACAATATGCGCGGAAATTCCTGATTATTCAAATGCATGTCGTGGTTCCCACTGCTCACCGTCGATTTTCATCGAATCTCGTCAAAACTCACGCTTTCGCGCTTTCGGCGACATGTACTGTATGTGCTGCATGAGTAATTCAATGGATGGGTCCGATGCGTTTCATCTCATCATGTCCGTGTTTCTGTTGCCTCCAGTTGTGTTCGTGTTTTGATGCTCACGTTCGTGCCATATATACGTCCCCATTGTCATAAGACTACGGCCATGCATGACATGAGTACACCCCCCCCCCCCCCCCCCCCCCCCCCCCCCCCCCAAACCCCTCAATCCCGCTTATGACCATGCGACTACGGCCATGCATGACATCGAGCACACCCCTCTCCCGATATATTATATATAGGTTCGGTTGGCGTCGGTTGGCAACGGCACTGTGACACATGCCCCCTACCACGTGAGCTACTTGTTGTTGTTGTTATCACATTAACTTTCAAACGAAGGAGTCCGTCGTCACACAAACAAGGGTGCTGGAGCCCTATTAATAGGAAGATCCGAAAAAACATTAAAAAAAAATTGAAAAAAATCGAAACCCTGCTGCCTAAAAAATACACGAGACATAGAAGGCGCACACAAGATGAAGTCAAAATGTGCAAACTGAACCAACTTGGCCGGCCGCGGGTATATCCTCTCAACTGCAACATGGAGTTCCCCCGGTTCCCACCACTAACCAACTCGTGGCTGCTGACTACAGCGGCTGCTGTCCGGGGTGCTGCCTGCACCGTACGAAACGCACGGTATAATCGTGAACACAGAGAGGAACACGCCTGCTGTCTGGGGTGCTGTCAGAGCGACGACTCGCGGACATGCAGTGAAAAAGGAGCAATCGAACCTAATACCACCACACGAATGATATCAACGATCGCCATATCCTCCCGGACTGTCTGACACAAAAGGTGCAGCACAACTACGATGCCACGCCCCTGATAATTGCGGGGGTCATTCCCCATGAAGGATGTACAACTCGCCAACACTACAAAGACCAGTGACGTCAACAACAAGTACACACTACTGCCTCGTGAGAAACAAAACCAGAAATTAAAACGATGTCTGCTTCTCTCGTGATGGTTTGCGCGCCGGTCATGGGTCTCCGTGTGCCGTCCTGCTGCCGTTCTTCATGGCCGCCTCATCGCCTTAGCTAGCTACTACTGTAGATTACGAGGGTGCAGTTTCGTTTCATTTTTTATTGGTGGTCGGTCACAGCTCGCGATCGAGTATAAATCACTTGTGGGGGAAGGAGAACCTTGTCTCCGGACAAGGGGGATGATCGTGTCACGTACCAGGTAGTGTTTATGTTGAGGCAACCACGAGGCAGTTACACAGTACCCCCATTGCTGTCTCTGGAAGTGGTCACACCAGAAAATAGTTCAGCTCATTGAAGCTGTCATCCACTGCAAGTCTACCTCACAAGCGGATCTTAGTAGGATGCAGCTCACCCTTTAGTTCAGCTCATTGAAGCTGTCATCCACTGCAAGTCTACCTCACAAGCGGATCTTAGTAGGATGCAGCTCACCCTTCATGGCACTCGCCGGACACCTCACGGTGCTTCGCGCTTGGTGCAATCAATGTCTGCCCGGTAGGTAAAAACCCGACGTGCTCCGTCCCGGCATTGTAGGGATGCGAGGGGTCTATGGTCATACGTCTCCGGCCATACGTGATATCGAGTACACCTCCCCCCGGGGCTCCCCGCCTCAACCACGACGCCCCTCCTACGGCCACCCATTTCCGTAGCAGAGCCCGCCACCCCTTCAGGAGGGGGGCGGCAACCCCTCTCGCGACAGGGCGGAGGAGTTTTCGCGCTCAGCATTTTTTTTGCGACGCACTCACTCTCAACGCTTCTATATGCCACCCCCCCCCCCCGTGCTCTTCAGTCTGCTACGTCCCGGCATTGTAGGGATGCGAGGGTCTGTGGTCATACGACTACGGCCATGGATGATGCCGGGTACACCCCCCCCCCCCCGGGTTCCGTAGTCTGCAACAGCCGCAGTGGCAAAAGCGGCACCGGAAACGGCAGCAGCAGCAGAAGCAGCAGAAGCAGCAGAAGCAGCAGCAGCAGTGCGCAAACACGCACAGCAAATCGCGCGCGCAACATCGCCCTGTCGGAAAAAAAAGGCGCCGCGCGAAAGTACCGGGATAACCAATATATATGCACCGGGTATGATACCTTTGCACCTGGTGCCAAACGGCGTCCCGCTACATATATAGCCGCGACACACAACACATCCGCCGAACGACGAAACAGCAGTGCTTTGTGACGGCATAGCAGGAGTGCACCGCGACGTCGCTGCCCGAGCGGTCGACAGACGCCACCGCCCGAAGCACGCGGCGCACGCGGGAGGTCTTGAGAAGTCTCGACGCTGAAGCAAGAGCACAATATAAGCGCTACGGATTACGTATCGCCAGGCACAACAAATGAGGCAGCCCTGATGCACGCCCTGGGCCGTGTGGGTTTCGAAGGCACTCCCTGGAATCTGGTATGTCTAGTGTACACATCAGCAGAGTAGGTACGCGCGAAAAAAAAAAAACACATACACACATACACGAAATTCCACCGCGTTCAGAACACATTCCGTGAAGAGTCGGGGAGTTTAACATACATAACCCTTGTAGTACCGCACTGAAACTTATGCACCTGACTCTAATTCCAAGTAATATGTCCCAAAAAATTGGGAATGCAGTCCTAGCGGAGGGGTTAAGTAAGCTTTCTACAGCCGAGGGGTTTCCCGGCCGATACTTTTGCTTCCCACCCGGGGGGTATTACTTACTCACCCACCCCCACCCGAGAGTCTTACGGTACAGCAGTCGAGCGTTCACAGCAAAAAAAGGTTCGGCGACATTTGGCTGTCAAGGGGTTCACATCGGCGCAGAGCTTCACAGTCCGGAAATCCTGCAGCCGAGCGTTTCACAGCCGGGGAGAGCGTCTTGCCGCCAAACAAATTGCGTTACGCTCGTGCACCCTCCGGAAATTATATAGCGGCCGCGGGCTTTTTACAGCCTGAATAAAAATAAAAACAGCAGAACACTGCTACGAACACGGCCAAGCGCTTTACAGCCGGAAAATCGTGGCAGCCGAGGGCTCTTTACAGCCCGGAAAAAATAAGCTGCAGCTGGAGCGTTTTGTTTTTTTTGCACCCGCAAAATCACTGCAGACGGCTGTGTTTTTTTTCTTTTTCTCCTCCTCTACAGCCGGGGGTTCGGCCGAACGCCGACCAGCTCGCGGATGCTGCCGATGGAGGGTGCCACGTCCGTCGCGTTGAGGGGTTCCGCCATCGCCGCTTCCATGAGGGCAGGATACACTTGCCTGTTTTCAGTGCGGGGGGAAGGGAGGGGAGGGGGATAAATCGCGCCCAAGTCATTAAAACGGTCACAGGTAGTAGGTAGGGGAGGGAAGGGGATGTGTGTGTGGTGGTAGGGGGGGTGCATCCATGTCATGCATGCGTATAGCGCGCGGGGGGGGGGGGGGGTTAAGGTAGGATAGGGTGGGGTCGGGGGGGGGGGGGGGGGGGGGGGGGGGGGGGGGGGGGGGGGGGGGGGGGGGGGGGGGGGGGGGGGGGGGGGGCAGTAAGAAATGTCACGGCAGGAAGGGCAGGAGAGGGAAACGAAGGGAAAACAATGGAAGGAAAACGAACGGCAGGACCTCCATCGGCCTTGCATGCTCGCAGGCAGCTATTAGCCCCCTCCCCCGCGCGGAAACATACGCCAATCTGTAGATCAATGTGCAGATCGATTCGCGGACCAGCGCATCATGTGCCGACAAAAACGCCGGTGCATACGTGCGACCAGCGATTTTTTTCACTGGTATTCTCCCCCGCATACAACGTCACGCCAGCAAAAAACGAACCACTTTTAGATTTACGCTCACCCGTCCTGCCTCGCGAGCGCGGAGTCGAGGTACTTGTCGGTGAACTGCCACGCGTCCGTCAGGGAGATCGCTTCGGGCCTTAGCTCCGAGCACAGGCTCTGCACCTCCCGGCGAACCAGAACGGCGGCGGACGGTTCTAGGAGGCCGTACTCGAGGAAATCGCCCATGTTCTGCAAGAGGGGTGTGTCACGTCGGACATCGTCGTCCCGTTTTATCGGTCGATCGCAGGGTCATTTCGCGAAAAAAATTGTAGGGAGGGGCAAGAGAGGGAAGAAAAGGCGGGTGGGGGTGGCAAGGGTGCGGGGAGAGGGGAGGAAGGGGGGTAGGGAGGTGTACTCATGTCGCGCATGGCCGCAGTCGCTTGGGGTGGGGGGGGGGTGTGAGGAAGGGACGAAGGGGAAGAATGGCGCTAAGAAGTGGAGTGGGTCGGGCGAGCGGGAGCTTAGCTTGCGCTCGACCGGGGTCAATCGAGACAACAACCAACACACCTACAACCTCCAATCCCACCATCACCACTACAAACAAAAACAACAGCACTACGATCATCACCACCACCACCAGCCGCGCACCTCTTCCACCACCGAAAGGGCGAACAAGTCCCTCAGCGAGGCGAGGACATTAACCTCGCGAGTGTTGAGCTCCTCCCCCGCACTTCCACCAGCAGATGCCGCCGCCACCGCCACACGCTCCTCTATCCCAGCGGAGCACCTCTCCAGCAGGTGCAGCTGGCAGTGTGCACGCGTTGCTCTGATTCAGAGGCGACAACAAAAGGCGGTGGCGGCGGCTGTGAGAGCGGAACACCAACAGCCTGTTCGAAACCGAGACAAGGTGTGTGGGTCTAGAAAAGCAACAACAAAACTAAACACATGACAGTCAGAAAAAAAGGCAAGACGAAAAAAGCAAGGAAAAAACAAAAAACAGAAACAGAAACGGAAACAAGAAACAAGGAAACAGCAGCCGCCCAACGCGGCCACCCACAGAAAACCGCTCGTTCGTCTGTCCGACAGCCGAACGCACTCGAGTCTCTTGCCTGAGGCATGCTCCGCCCCCCACGCAGATACTGCTACTGCTGCTGCTCGTACTACTTGCTACAACACCTACTAATACCGCCATCACCACCACCACCAACACCAACACCAACACGACCACTATTCCGGGGGACCATAGTAAATAGGACCTGCGGTACACACAAAAAAACTATATATTTCCCTATTTTTACTAACAATACTTGGTCCTATTTACTATGGTCCCCCATAACACCAAAATCATCACTACCGCCGCCATAACCACCACCATCGCCACCATCGCCACCACCACCAATTACCACGCCCGCTCCCCGCGCCCCCTCCCCGCGAGCCGCACTCTCGCCCACCCGAAAAACCAACGTCCAACACAAGTACAACCAACACCCTACTTCCACCACCACCACCACAACCTCCACCACACTCCCCAAACCCCTCACCTTCCAAGATCGACAGCAGCTGCAACCATCGCTTCCCGCCCCTTCGCCCCCCCCTCCCCCCCCCCTCCCCCCCCCCCCCCCCCCCCTCCGCCGCCTCCGCTACCGCCGCCTCCGCCCCCAGCACCGCCGCCCGCGCACGCCCGCGGAAGAGCGACAGCTGCAGCGATGGGTGCCGAAGGTCCGAGGCAGAGACCATGCTGGCGGTGGTGGCGGTGGTGGCGGTGGTGGTGGCCGCGGCGGGGGCGAGATAGGAGAAGGCTTGGCTGAGCGCTTTTCCCTCTCGGGCGGCGGCCAGGGAGCGGAGGAGGTGCCTGCGTGTTTTTTTTTTTCGTGGTGATGTATTAGAAGGACGGCGTGGGGTGAGAGATAGGACAGCGAGAAGGCAAGAGAAAGGGAAACGAGGCAGAAAAAGACACACGACGAAGAGAGACGGAGAGGAAGGCGACAGGGGGAGTAGGGAAGGAAGGAAGGGAGAGACAAAGAGAGAGAGAGAGAGAGAGAGAGAGAGAGAGAGAGAGAGAGAGAGAGAGAGACAGACAGACAGCGCAGAGCGAGTGAGAAAATACGAGAGGGTACAGAGATAAGAGCGAAGAGACAAGCATCGAGAGAGAACGAGACGGAGAGAAAGAGAGAAAGTGGTCAAAGCACGAGACAAGGCGAGAGAGACGGGCGCGACGGTTTGAGCGTCTGTATGCGTGCGTGCGGGACTGGGGGGCGGCGATGTTTTGCTATATGCGCTGCTGCCGTGTGACAATATATGGTACCTGGAACAAAAATACTCGTTCAAAAAGCAGTCAACTCCTGGGGTTTTGGGAGGGAGGCGCAGCACAGGCAGCAGACGCGAACAGCAAGACTTCCTAGCACCTACAGTGCAGGCGTTCCAATGCACAGCAGTAGCGTCGTGACAAACGCACAACAACATTAACCTCCTCCTCATGATTGATTCGAAGCTACCATCCAATGCCAATAAAGCCCGCCTCAAAAGCGTTTCTTCGTAGGATGCGGCTTGCCTTTCGAGCGACCAGCTCAACACCTCATGTCTCGCTTCGCAAAGCTCAGTGCAAGCAAGAAATATCTGCCTGGTCGGTGAAAACCCGACGTGTTCCGTCCCTGACTTGTAGCGATGCGAGGGTCTGTGGTCATACACGACTACGACCGTGCATGATATAACATGTTTACCGCCCCCCCTCCCCCCGGTTGGGTTGGCGTCGGTTGGCAACGACACTGTAAAACATGCCGCTCACTACGTGAGCTAGACATCCAGGGTACCGTTTTTTTTCTTTTTCTATTTTTTTTGGCGGTCGCCCACAGCTGGTTGTCGAGTGAGATCATTTGTGCGAAGTAAAGAACCTTTACTCTGCACAAGGGAATTGATCGTATCACGTAGTGCTCAAGGTAAGGCACCCAAGAGGCAGTTACATAGTACTACTCCCATTGCTGTCTCTGGAAGTGGCTACACCGGAAAGTAAACTAACTCATTGAGGCTGTCATCCATATGCAGGAAAGTCCGCCTCACAAGCGGTTCTTAGTAGGATGCAGCTCACCCTTCATGCGACTCGCCGGACACCTCACGGCGCTTCGCGCTTGGTGCAAGCAATGTCTGCCTGGTCGGTGAAAACCCGACATGCTCCGTCCCGGCATTGTAGGGATGCGAGGGCCTATGGTCATACGACTACGGCCATGCACGAGATCGAGTACATCTCTCCTATCGAGTACACCCCCCCCCCCCTCAGAGTACACCACCTCCCTCCCTCCCTCCCTCCCTCCCTCCTTTGCCTCCCTCACCTCGCAGTCTGCGGCTCGAGCACTTGCTGTGTTCCCTCCAAAGTGGCCAACGCCAGGTAGTTCACCGAGATCTCCGGCAATCCGCTGAACTGGGAGAACCCGTGGCCGCCACACATCTTACGGCACGCCTCAATCCCGTCCGCGACCGTCTGTATTCGTTTGTTAATGTGTTGTTGTCCACAGCCAGCACAGCGATGAAATGGGGGTTCAGCACGATGGGATATGGGGTTTCAGTTAGCATGGCGTTATCTGTTTTTACATCGTTTCGGTATTGGGCGCGGTAAGGTCGGGGTTTCGAAATCATGCAGAGGAGCGGAGGGCAAGAGCGACAAGACTGGCGGAGGGGTGGGGTCGGCATGGCATTAACCGTTTTGTTTCGTTTCGGAATATAGCAAGGCAGCGGGGAGGGTTTCTACACCATGCGACGGCGCGGGGAGAGCGACACGACGGGCGGGAAGGGAACGTAGGGGTTGGGGGGGGAGGGGAGGGTCATGGTCGGGGGCAGTGACAAGCAGCTATGTGTCTCTCTCTCTGTGCATCTGCCTGTCTCTACGTCTGTCTCCCTGTTTGTCTCTTGCCGCTGCTCCCAATCTCTCCCCCCCCCCAGGCGCGCTTTTTGTTTTTGAGGTCGGTCACAGCTGGCGATCGAGTTAGACCATTTGTGCGGGGTGGAGAACGTTTACTTCGCACAAGGGGGTGATCGTATCACATACCTGGTATAATAGTGTTTATGGTAAGGCACCCACGAGGAGGAAGTTACATAGTAACCCCATTCCTGTCTCTGGAAGTGGCCACACCGGAAAATAAATCAATTTGTTGAAGCTGTCGTCCATATGCAAGTCCGTCTCACAAGTGGTTCTTCGTACGATGCAGCTCACCATTCCATGCGACTCGCCGAACACCTCACGGCGCTTCGTACTTAGTGCATGCAAGCAATGTCTGCCAGGTCGGCGAAAACCCGACGTGCTCCGTCCCGGCATTGCAGGGATGCGAGGTTCTATGGTCATACGACTACGGCCATGCATGATACCGAGGACCTCCCCCCCCCCCCCCCCCCCAGACCTGCCCTTCTTACCCTGTCGCTCGCTCGCTTGTGCGGCGGCGGCGGCGGCAGCGGCAGAGGACGAGAATGAAGTGGGTGGGAACTGGGAACATACCACAAGCACACCGACAACAACAAACCAACCGACAAGCCGACAGCAAGTCGACGACAAAGCCGTTGATTTTTTTGGGAAGTCTGTTCGTACAGCCCCCCCCCGCAAAAAAAAGGCAACGACCAGCGAAAAGACTTCGGCCATACAGATCCAAGTATCACACACAGCTTTGCTAAAAAAAGGAGCTTCGACGACGAAACTCCCCCAATCTCGGTAGCTGGTGTCTTTTTCAGTCTTTAATAAATACCACTCTGTCCCGAAATATAAGGATAATTTATATTGATTTATTATATACGAAGTATCCTCATATTTCGGTACAGAGTGGTATATACTATATACCAAGTGTGTATATTGGGGCCTAAGCCGAGGAACGCCCCTTGTCTAATCATATTGTTTTGGGCCCAACACTAGCCCCTCTACCGCTCTATATATCGTGGGTAGCACGGTCGAACCGATAAGCCGACAAACTGACCTGCGTGACGAGGGCCTTGAGGCCGGCACTCGTAGCGTGCAGGTCGGGCAGCACCGCTTCGTCTTGGGTTTCCAAGTAGTGGTGGTAGGCATTCTTCATGTGGTCGCCGGCGAATTGGAGGACATAGGCGTAGGCTAGGAGGGGCAGAAGAAGGTGCTGCTGCGTGGGGTAGTCCAACACCTTTTTCGTCGGAGAAGGAGGAGGAGGAGGCGGTACAAGCGCGGGGTGGGGGGGGGGGGGGGGGGGGGGGGGGGGGGGAGGGGGGAGGAGGAGGGGGGAGGAGGGGGCGTTGTAAGCGCGGGCGAAAAGAGAAGAAAACGAGACAAAATGACGTTTTGAAACAGATGTATAGATATAGAAACATGGGGAAGGGGAGGGGGAAGGGGAGAGATATAGAGAAATAGGAGGGAGAAGGAGAGAGGAAGGGAGTTGGGGAGAGGGGGTGGGGAGAGAGGGAGAGGGAGAGGGAGAGGGAGGGGAGAGGGAGAGGGGGGGAGAGAGAGAGAGAGAGAGAGAGAGAGAGAGAGAGAGAGAGAGAGAGAGAGAGAGAGAGCGGGGGGTAGGCAGAAAGAGCAACGGCGCTTTGCCTGCCCTGCCTCCTCCTCCATCCACTCCGGGACTTGGTTCATAGGACTCGCCGGTTGCGTTCGCTTCATGTTTTCTTCGAGCGAAGGGGAGCCGCCAAGAGCGTGGATCAGCGGGGAGATGTTACGCAAAACTGGCGCGCGCTGTTGACCCGCCACCACCATACCTGCCGTTCGGTGCCCGGCGCCGCACCCGCCCTCTCGTCGAAACCCTGAGTTCGAACCGCGGCGAATCGGATGGCGACTTTTTCACCATAACAACAACAAAAACGCCGAGGACGGCAACGGACAACAACAAAAACGCCGAGGACGGGGACGGGGGATGGCAGGGGCCGGGGAGCCGGGGGGGGGGGGGGGGGGGGGGCGTTTTTATCACCCTATGACGACGGAGGCTGTCATATGCTTTAGTTTCGACGAGACGATCATCGCTACTTTCGTTCGTTCGTGAGGTGCGAGGGAGACGTTCGTTCCCCACGCGAGAAGGGAGGTTGGCGTTGATATCATCGCTATCACCATTGATGATGATGATGACGATCGCGACGACGATGGCGATCATCACCATAATCGTTATCGACGTCATTCCCAATCATGACCACATTTCATCGCTATTATCAAAACATCGTAATCACGATCACCGTAAGTCATCACCAGTACAATCACCAGTATCATCACCACCATCACACACCATCACCACCATCAACACCATCAACACCATCACCACCATCACCACCACCACCACCACCACCGCCACCAAACACTGCTAAGGCGATCGCCTCACTGCGCACAGCATAAAAACAATATGCAAGCCAACCCCACCCTGGAGCAGAAAACGAAAAAACTCTACCTACCTCCACCCGCCAAACCCTCGAACTCCCAACTCACTTGTCAACGCCCGACCTAACGAGACTGACGCGCCTATCACCAGGTTAGCCCGTACGGCCAGCATGGCACCGTAGGCCTGTTTCTGCCCCCCGGGGATCCTCGAGTAGCGTCCCCCCGGGGACACTTCGGCCACGCCCCCTAGAAGGCTCGTTCGCGAAACACGCAAGTAGTGAAACCTTTGTTTTGGGAGGGAGGGTCGTTTGGTTCGATGAAACAACCAGTGGGGTATCGCGAATGGGTGAACGGACGGGCGGGCGGGCGGGTGGGTGGGTGGGTGGGTGGGTGGGTGGGTCGGCGAAAGCAGGGCCAATAGGCGAAGAAATGAAGCCAGGAATAAAAAGGGGGGAAGAGTGAGCAGTAACAAGGGCAAAACTCGGAGGGGATGAGCGAAAGACAGACAGTATCTCGAGGTTCTGTACTGCGGATATTGCCTGTACTCTTAAGTATTTCGTGTTTCGATACTGCGGGTACATACTTACCTGTATTCTCGGGGTTTGGTACTGCTCATTTTGTCATTATTAATCTCAGTATTTGGGCCTTCTCGGTACCCGTAATATTTTGGCCGCCAGTACTCCAATACTCTCAGGACTCGGACTGCGATTTGTTCTCAAGCATTTATCTGTGAAACCTTGATGTTACAGGGAGGCAGGGAGGCAGATTGACTAGCCAAGCCGAACAAAAGCGGCACGCTAACCCCCCCCCCCCCCCCCCCCCCCCCCGGCTAAATCAAGACGCAAAGCCAACAAAGTAACGAAGCAAACAAGCATGCAACCAAAACGAACACCCAAAAAACCCCCCAAAACAAACAAAACCAACAGAACGACACGCCAACAAACAAACGAACAAAACAAACGCAACAAGGAAAACACACCGACAGGCAACCGAGCATACCGACCGACATACCGACCGACATACCGCACCTGCAAAACCCGTTGTCGGTACTGTTGAAGCCCAGCTTCGGTCCAATGTCCCCGATCGTGATGCCCGGCAAGGGCTTGTGGTCGGTCAAGCTCCTGAGTTGGACAAAGAACGGGTGCACTCCCAGCGCCTTCCCGTCAATGACCAGTTGTGCCATCAGTACGCAGTGCGTCGATGTCTTTCCCAGCCCTCCAGGCCACCACTACACCGTAATATATGGAAGCGGGTGGGGAGGGGGGGGGGGGGGGGGGGCTCACGGGATGGGGGGGGGGGGGACAGGCATGATCGATTTTGTTACACCTAGAAGTCTTGCGTGTAACGACATCGGGAGGAGGGGAGGGAGGAGGAGGGAGATATAGATGGGAGTGGTGGAGAGGAAGACAGAAAGACAAAGAGAAACATAGAGGGGGAGAGACAGGGGGAGGGGGGGGTGTACTCGATATTATGCTCTTGCGTAGTCCTATGATCATAGACCCTCGCGTCCCTACGATGCCGGGACGGAGCACGTCGGGTTTTCATCGACCAGCCAGACATTGCTTGCACCAAGCGCGAAGCGCCGTGAGGTGCTCGGCGAGTCGCATGAAGGGTCAGCTGCATCGTACTATTAATCGCTTGCGAGGCGGACTTGCACATGGATGACAGCTTCAATGAGTCGATTTATTTTCCGGTGTGGCCACTTCCAGGGACAGCGAAGGGGGTACTATGTAACTGCCTCGAGGGGGCCTTACGATAAAAACACTACCAGGTATGTGATGCGACCATTCCCCTTGTGCGGAGTAAAGGTTCTCTACCCCGCACAAACGATCTATGACTCGATCGCTAGCTGTGACCGACCGCCAAAAAAAAAAAAAACAATACGGTATGTACCCTGGCTGTCTAGCTCAGGTAGTGAGCGGCACGTTTTATAGTGTCGTTACCAACCGACGCTAACGCAACCCATACACAACATATAGCGCGGGGAGGGGGGGGGGTGTACTCGATAGGAGAGATGTACTCAATCTCATGCATGGCCGTAGTCGTATGACCATAGACCCTCGCATCCCTACAATGCCGGGACGGAGCATGTCGGGTTTTCACCGATCAGGCAGACATTGCTTGCACCAAGCACGAAGCGCCGTGAGGTGTCCGGCGAGTCGCATGAAGGGTGAGCTGCATCCTACTAAGAACCGCTTGTGAGGCGGACTTTCTTGCATATGGATGACAGCCTCAATGAGTTAGTTTACTTTCCGGTGTAGCCACTTCCAGAGACAGCAATGGGAGTACTATGTAACTGCCTCTTGGGTGCCTTACCTTGAACACTACGTGATACGATCAATTCCCTTGTGCAGAGTAAAGGTTCTTTACCTCGCACAGATGATCTAACTCGACGACCAGCTGTGGGCGACCGCGAAAAAAAAAAAAAAAAAAAAAAAACAAAAAAACGGTAACCTGGTTGTCTAGCCTACGTAGTGAGCGGCATGTTTTACAGTGTCGTTGCCAACCGACGCCAACCCAACCTATATATAATATAGATAATATATATACTTCGGAGTATAGGCGCGCGGGGGGGGGGGGGGATAAGTGGGGGCGGGGCGGGGGAAGAGAGCAGTATGGGGGTGGGGGAGAGAGGGAGAGGAAGAGGATGCATCCAAGCGAGCGGTGGCATCAGTCAGTAGCGGCGGCGGCATGTCAAATTCTCATACCTTCGTGCTGGTGAGCGTGGGGCTGTGGATTACGAACTCTTGGGTAGCCTTGGGGTCACGCCAGCAAGGGGAAGGCCGATAACCGCCAGCAAGGGGAAGGCCGATAACGCGATGGCCACAAATAGATCAAGATGTATGCACGAGGCGGGTAGTGAGGACAGTCGGCAGGGGGGTGAGGGGGGCCGGGGGGGGGTGTACTCAGGATCATGCATGGCCGTAATCTTATGACTATAAACCATACCTACGATGCCTGGACAGAGCACGTCGGGGGGGCGGGAGCAAAGGGGAATGTCGGTAAAAAAACGCCTTGTCATGGGTTTCTGAAAGTAGTACACGCCGTTGCTACCGCCACGTCTGTGTTGTCACCCATTTTGCCTGTTGCGGCTTAGATGCTATTGATACACTACATTAATCTATAATTAGGCGGATAGATTGACACGATCAACAGTCAAGTACGATGAATATGTAACTATCGGTGATAGTACGTAGATGGATATCACAGACCATTACGGGGGGGACCATAGTAAATAGGACCTGCGACACACACACACAAAAACCTGTATATTTACCTATTTTTACTACCAATATTTGGTCCTGTTTACTATGGTCCCCCGTAATAGATGAACAAATGAAAAACGAGGAAAACGAAGAAAAATCAACAACAAAGGATAGGGGAAAAAAGCTGAATAAACCAAAACAACGTAAGAAAAAAAAAACAAGGACAACGACAAAAAAAAAAACGCACACACAAAAAACACAAACACAACAATCACAACGACACATCCCAGAACGAGACATCGCAACAACACATCCCAGAACGAGATATCACAACGAGACAAGCCCAAGCGAAGTGCCACCAGCAGAGCAGAGCAAATCAAGCAAGCAAGCAAACAAGCAAGCAAAATAGGAAGCGCGAGAGGCAGCCCAGCCCGTCAACCAGACACACCTTATCGAACGTGGCCGTGGTCTCCAGCGCTCGCACGTTCGACCCGTGACCAAGCTCCGTCTGGACGTACGCGGCCAGGATGCGGAACGAGGTCGCGAGGGGGAGCCACTTCTCCCGCTGCTCCGGGGAGGTCTGGTAGCGAAGCGCCGGGATGACCATGGCCATGTGGACGTCGGTGGGGAGTACCTCGTCCACCGCCGTGTAGGCCCACTTGATCTCCTGTTCCTCGTCACGCCACCCCGCCATGCCACACCACGCCACGTCACCCCATCCCATCCCATCCCACACCCCAAGGTTGCGCGAGAAGCAACGAGCAAAGCAACGCGCGAGGCAACGCGCGACGCAACGCGAGAACCAACGCACGAGCGGCAACGTGCGAGCGTCAATGCAATGCAAGGATGCGAGTGTTGTATACACTGTACCTGGTACAGTAATAAATTATTGCGTGCGCGCGTACGGAGGAAGGGGGAGAGGGGGGGGGGCGAGGGAGGAGAAGGGGTGGTGGTGGTGGTGGTGGTGGTGGTAGTGGTGGAAGGGTGGTGGAGGAGGATGTGAACTTCAGGAACAAAGGTTCGATTTAGGGTCGGACAGAGGTACTATCTCATTGGAAAAAAAACTTTTGGTGATTCCTGTATGGAAGGACTGATAAAAACAGTATTGCGCAAGGGCACTGAGGAGGAGGGGATGAGGGGGGGAAGCTAGCAATGGAAGATGGGAGAGGACACGAGGGCCGAGGCGGCGGCGGCAGCGGGGGGCTGAATCGCGCGTGCGAGGTTGCGTGCGGGGTGGGTGTACCGTCTATGCGAGGCGCGTGTGACGTGTGCGAGCGCGCGGGCGGCAGGATGCACGAGCGAGGGGCGCCGGGATGGTGGTCTGAGAGTGCCGACAATGGACAAGCCGCGCAATTGACTGGCTGACGCCGTCGACCCTCGGCTCCCGCTCTGAGCGCCACAGGACCGAAGGTCTGAGCGTCACCTGGTCAAAGCGCTCTGTTTCTGCCCTGAGCGTCACAAGGCCGGAGCGCTCCGCTTTTTCTACCTACGGTTTCGAAACGGACTTATTTCGGCTAATGCTTACGTCCAACGTATATACAACGCGTGGCCGATTAAACTGCCCCCCCCCCTCTCCCGATGTCGAAAGGGACGCGTGGTCAATGGTCAAATGACTAAGGCAAGCAACAAATGAGTACGCCCCCCCCCCCCCCCCCCCCCCCCCCGATGTGCTCCGTCCAGTCATTGTAGGGATGCGAGGGTCTGTGGTCATACGACTGCGGCCATGCATGACATCGAGTACCCCCCCCCCCCCGCCCCACGCTCCTCCCCCCCCCGCCCAGCAATGAGTACACTCCCCCCCCCTCAGCACCCAATAACACCTCCAACGACAGGCGCAGGAAATGCTGCAATTTACTCGTAAAGCCGACCAAAAACACGTCGACGGAACAAGACGGCAAAATACGGTGAATACGCGAAGAAAGGCGGCGAAAGAGAGGATATAAAAGCGGAGAAAACTGCAAGCGGAGATAACAAAAAAATAAATGAGAGAAAAACGGAGAAAAGCGAAGGAAAAAGCGGGGAAAAAGCGGAGAAAAGGCGGAGAAAAGGGGGAATTGAATCGAAGCGGCGGCGCACCTGTGGGTCGGTGAGGCCCATGGATTCGCACTTGAGGTGGAAGCGAGCCATCTTCTCCGCCGAGCGAACGTAGGACTGGGTATGGTTGTGGAACGGTCGGTCGCTCCTGCACCCCCCCGAAAAAAAATCAAAAAGAAACATTCATGCGGAAAACAGAAAGGAAAGGAAATAGGAAGAAGGACGCGAAACGAAGCAACGGAGCGGAACGAAACGGAACGACGAAACCGCACCGACGACACAAGGCGGAACATTACCACGTTATGACACGTGACGAAGTCCAAACGAAACGGAACAAAACGAAACGACATGGAGAAAAAAGAGATGCGAAACGGAAGGAACGCAATAAGAACAACGACAGAACGATGCGTAATAAGCGGATCTAGCCGAACCGAACCGAACCGAACTGAGCCAAACCGAACCGAACTGAACTGAGCTGTATGAACCGAACCGAACCGAACTGAACCGAATTGAACTGAAGTAATTGAAACGACCTGAACCGGATCGAATCGAACTGAACCGAACTAAAAAAATCGCTAAATCGCTATATCGATAGAGCGCTATATCGCCACGTACAGAAAAAGCAGTAAATAGCCAAATCGGCATTTCCACGAAGTCGACATATAGGCCTGAAACCCGTAAAAACTAATGAATCCTAAATCCAACTTCAAATCCAACCTGTCAAACGTGGGATCGGCCTCTATCTGGCCCTGGATGTCCACCATGCGCTCGAAGGCAGCCCTTCCCCCGTAGATCATATAGGCCAGCTGCAAGGGGCGGACGGAAGAGCCGGTTCTCTCTTTCACCATCAGAGGGTGCTGCGGGGCCTGGGCCAAGAGACGTAGGATGGGGTGGGTGGGTGGGTAGGTGGGGACGTTGATGGGTGGGAGCGTGGGTAGGTTGGTGGCACTGGCTTTGTGTTGCTACCAACTGTATTCGCTTTCATTTCCAGGGTATGTGTGTGCTTACACTTCAAAACCTGCTTTGAACTCAATTACATCAGCAAACCCAGTATCCGTCCCGCTTATCCCATCCTAGAGAAATGACACAACGGCCACAATGGCCACAATGGACACAACGGACGGAAATTTTGTAAGGACCGCTGAGGCACACCACGTTGATCGGAAATATAAGGAACACTCTGAAATTAATATTAATACCAAGCGGTCTTTATATTTACGCCTAAAGTGGTAGTCTGAACGAAAATGGCCCTTACATTTCCGCCCAGAGAGGCGCAAGTTATGTGGCCACAGACTCTGTGAGACAAAAAAAAAAGGTATACAGCAATATTTTATCAGGCACACGATACGTACTTTAAGTAAAATAGTGCACGGTATTTTGAGGACAAACTACACCTACGTACGTACGAGTATGCCTCCACCTACTCCTGGTGCACGAAACCCATACTCCTTCTACCCACGACAGCAATGACAAACCAGAACCCAGTGTCCGCGCGAGCGAGTCTTGACGCATTCTTCCCATGCACCAGACTAGAGACAAAAGGCAGGGAGAACAACAGTCTTATCAGTCGTCTGTTTTGGGGTCCGCAGGTTCAACGGTTACCAACGCATATACTCAATAATACTGCTCTACTATAGGTAGAAGCGCAGTGTCAGCGATCACTAACCGCCTAGGCTGTAAGCAGCCTGCAGCATATACGAGATGTAGCACTATGCTGAGGGCGTGTTGTGCGTGCAATATGGTACCCCTTGAACGTACTTGAGTACACTCGTTTTTCCCGGTTTTGAAAGAGTATCATCCCTGAACTCCCTTGGGACGGACTTCTGACAGAGGGAAAACTTGAAAAATTGAGGACCAAAAAGCGACGATTACAGCAGCACAACGGCGGTCACTGCGTGGTCTGGGGGGGGGCATGATAGAAATTCTACAACATGGTGTCCAATTTGCAATGGTCGATGCAAGGAGTCGTGCGGCACGGCCGCAAGATTATCCACCCGTACTGCTGGGCGCATGCTCCTCGTTGATGATTGATATTAATATTAACAGAACCAAACGTTATCCATCGTTGTTCAGGTCGCCATCTCGGAGCCCCAAAGGAGTCTATATTACTATCAATAGTACCCAGCATGTGTACGTAGCCGATGTTGTGACCATGTTTGTTTTTTTTGCCACTTTTTTTCCCCCTTTCTCAAGTCCCAGTAATACCATACAGGGTTTGTCTGTAGTGCGAGGAGAAAAACGACTTTTGGGGTTGATCCTCCTTCGCGCGTTCCGCCGAATGGGAAGTGAGAGAACGACATTACTTGGAAGGAGTGTATATATATATATGCCGCTGCTGTGCAGAGTAGTACAGCAGCAGTGCATATAATTCCAGCACACCAAGCAGTAGCAATAATAACTCGTGAGAGCAAAAACAATACCCTGGGTGGCGTTTCGAGCGACCACTTGCATATGAGGTATATATGAACTGACAGGACTACCAGCACGTTCAGGGGTCGTCGGAGGATACGAGACCTTGGCTTCCTTCGATCGCAGGTGCTCTCCGTTGACTCCAGAACGTACGAGATACCAGTACCAGGTACAAAGTAGTTGTCTCATGGTGTCGACCGCGCTGCTCGTACCTGCCCTGGGTTATACTCGTACATGTACCCGAATTATTGGAATAGTTTCAAAATGCGAGTACGTGGTGTGGTGGTACGTATGATGCTCTGAAGTAGTGCGCGTTGTACTACATGCTTCCTGCGGAACTCGAATACAGCAGTGCACTCAATACACCAGGTATAATCGCAATGTACGCATGATAGGACTGCTTGTACGCTGTGTCATCCGTCTGCTGGACTGGCAAATACGATTACGAGCAGGTCGTGCAGGTATGTACATGAATTCTGTATACAAAGACGACAGCAGTACTTGTACGTATAGCTGGTAGCAGGTAGAGGAGCAGTTTCGTAAGTAAAAAATATTCAGTAAATAATAGTACACGAAGTACGTTGCAAAGTCGTGACCAGCCGCAGTATCATCAATACGATTTAGCTCGAACACCAGTAGGAACGAAGGAGGGAGGACAACCCCTATGCACGAGCAAATATGTGATCC
Organism: Macrocystis pyrifera; assembly: GCA_031763025.1. Lineage (NCBI taxonomy): Eukaryota > Phaeophyceae > Laminariales > Laminariaceae > Macrocystis > Macrocystis pyrifera. Next base: position 6,888,096 of record JASSKH010000030.1, read on the forward strand.
ACGCAGCGGGCGCCCCCACCAAAATGTATCCCTCATGGGAATGGATCGTGCAGCAGGGAGTCTGACGTCTGACACGCACCGCGACCATGATAAATCTTTTCATCGAACAAAAATGTGCGAACAAGAGGCGGCGAAATATGCGACGGCTTTTCAACAGGGCGACAACAGCAGTGTGCATGTCTACATCTGCTCACCCCCGGCATTGTAGCAGAGGCATAGCCGCCACCGCTGGCAGCTGATGTTCCTCGTCCGTAACTAGTCGCCATGCTCGCGTCTGGTGGGTGGTATAGGTCAAATTGTTCAGCTCACAGCATCCAAACAGCGGCGGGTGGCGCCGGCGCCGGAGGGGCGGGGGTGTTGCAGAATGTCTGGAGGCGTTTATAGTATCTTGAACAACATATCAACCCTGAAATGTTCCGTGCAGGTGCTGTGGCACTCTGCTGCACTCCGCTGCACACCGACTCTGTACCCAAGCGTGTGGTGAAGTACAGTCACCCTGGAGCTGAAGCGAACACTTTTCTTTCCGCCTGGCCGCCAGGACGCGCCGCGCGGCTTCATGCGGAGTCGAAGGCGCTACTCGATATACCTATTGTGCATCGCCGTGCCACTGCTGTTGACGTACAGATTTTCTGCGCCTTGGCGATCCAACTCAAGAGACAGGGACACAGGTGCCGCAGTAGCGGTGGGCCTTCGAACTAGGGAGGATGTTCGAGCCGGTGATGGGTCCCGTGGCGACGTCGAGGACTCCCCAGGACCCCCTTCCGCTCAGACTGAGCCCGATGAGGGTGGAACGGCGCCGCCACCCTTTCCGGCCGAGTTCCACTTCGTCTCTCGGTCCCCAGAACTCAGCGAGTACCTCACTGGGCCCGAGATGATTGCACTCATCAAAGTGAACTCGTCCACCGAGCACGAGGCCGACAGCCACGGCAACCGCAACAGCAGCAGCAGCAGTGGAGCGGGCGGTGTCTCCTCTTCCCCCTCTTCTAAAGCCAAGGGTAACACCAACACAAACGCCAACACCAAGGCCGGCGACGGCGACCCCTTGTCCGCAATCGTCGCTCGCATCGGCGGCGGCGGTTCCAGCGGAGGCGCTTCTCGGTGCGCCGGTATCGACGTGTCTGTGCTCGCCGACTCAATGATGGCCTGCGGCGCGCCCCTCTCCTCCCCCCCTGCTTCGACCGCGACCGCTGCAAGCCTCGGGGCCTGGGAGGGCCGGGTCCGTCCATGTACGTCTACGATGCGACGTGCTCCCTCGCGGACAGCTCGGCTCTGCCGCCCAGCGGGGAGAGCCTGATGCTCAGCCACGCGTGGAGGGAGGCCGCTCGGGATGCGGGAGTGCTGTCGGAAACGTACCGGGACGCGTGCATCTTCGTGCATGTGAACAAGCTGGTCGACAGGCCCCCCTGCGCGTCGACGAGCCCGCTCTGGAACGGAGGCGCGAACCACCTCATGGTGGACCTCACCGACCGCACACGGTGAGGGACAGGCCCGACCCACATTTGAGAGACACTTTCTTTCTTCGTTAAGTTAAGGT
>JASSKH010000030.1:6892129-7130059 GCA_031763025.1 Macrocystis pyrifera
TGGTACGGTATGTGTTCAGAAACAAAACCGTAGAAAAGATATTCATACGTGTATTCTTCACATTAAACCGTTCTTTCTACCCGTCGACATCCAGCACAACCAGTGTCCGTGCCGATTCTTCAACCCTAGACAGAGAGATACAAGTTCCGTGGTCACAAAACTACCTGTGCTACGCCACACAGATACTACGTTGCCACGTATGCAGTTAATAACCCTTGTAGTACCGCAGTCTCGTTTTGGGGACAAATCACTTGGAATTAGACTGGTTTGTCCCCAAATCGGGACTGCGGTACTAGAGGGGTCAAGCACAGCAGTGGGCAATGCAATGCCATGTTATCATACTGGATACGACAGGCACGCCACACACATTCCATGAAATAGAGAAACGAAACGCAGGTGTTTTTAGTGCTGTGTGCTTCACGTTAGTGCCTCGTGTTTCACATTTACTCATACGCATGACGTACATGAAACATACTACGTGTGTGTTCTTGACGTCACTCACGTGTGCTATGAGTATCCAGGGATATAAGTAGTGGTCTGGTGTCTGTTGCGTGCCGCCCCGGGAGGGCCGCCGGAGGCCAAAAAATTGCGATATATGCGCGAATATATAATATATAATCTATGCCCGAAAACCTAGTAACAAAGTGCGCGTTTAAACTCCTTCCGAACCTCAAAAAGGCGTGTATCGGGATCAGAACCTGATTTTTTTGTTCTACTATAGAAAAAGGGTCTGTAAAAAATTTCGCCTGCGGCGATTTCAAAAACGGGGCTCAAAATTGTTTTTCGCCAAAGGCGAACTTGGAAAAACAGTGTTTCATTTTTTTTTTTCGCTCCGCAACAATTTTTTAGGCCTGCGGCCGAAAAAGTTGCGCGCCCTAAAACGCGTGTTGCGCTGCGCGCAAGCAGGCCCTCCGCGGTTGTTGCGGAAAACGGCTATTTTGACCAAAATGTTGCGCCAGCGCAACAGCGCAACAGCTAATTATATCCCTGGTGCTATCTGATACCTGGTACTCGTAAATATATATTATTATTGATGTATGCTGTGTTCGTGCTTCTCGCAGACATTAATGTATGCCATACAGCAGTAGCGAGCGGTGTCCGAATATACGAGTGGTACTCACGTGTTGTGATACTCACCTTTGGTACGAGGTATGTGCGATTATTTCTGACGTGCATTTCATCATCGTCGTTGTTGTTGTTGTCGATCTCACACTATTACGAGGGGCCATAGTAAATAGGACTTACGGTACACACAAAAACCTATGTATTTACTTATTTTTACCAACAATATTTGGTCGTATTTACTCCGGCCCGATAAGGACCGTTTCGATTCCTTTAATGATATACAGTAGTGCCGGTCCCTCTATGGTGCCGGCATCATATGCGCCAGCCAGGCAACAATACCGGCACTATGTATAGCGGCAACCGGCACTATTAACAGCGCACTACTGTCGCACTGGTGAATCCTGTGTACCTGTGCCAAGCGAATCCACAGCAGTAGTCACTATAGAGGGCAATCGGCACTACTCCACCGGCACTATAGAGGGACCGCCACTATTGTTTACAATTGTACGAGTGATGCCCATATTTAGGGGCAAGAGCGGTATTGCGGGGGTCCATAGTTAACAGGACCTATAGTCTACATAAAAACCTATATATTTACCTATTTTTACTGACAATATTTAGTGCTATTTAGTATGGTCCCCCGTAATAGTCAGTTGTTCTAGCCCGTGGTCGCGACTACTCATGATTGGTATTGTTAATAGTAGTCGATTACCGCATGGGCCCGCCAACAGAAAAACACCAAGTAATCCGAGCGAGTCTTTTACTGCTGCGACACCATCCTTGAAAACCTCGAGCGTGGGTTATGATACACCAGGGGTAGGTTTTAGCGCGGTTAGACGCAAGTCAACGAGGGAAGAAATGGCTGGAGTGTTTATCGCGATAAACATGAAGGCACGAAACGTGGTGGGGAGGGGGGAGAATAGCCTGCTATTACGGGGGACCATATATAGTAAATAGGACCTACCGTACACACAAGAACCTATATATTTCCATATTTTTACTAACAATATTTAGTCCTGTTTACTATGGCCCCCCGTAATAATATTTATGAGGGGCCATAGTAAATAGAACCAAATAATATGATTAAAAATAGGAAAATATATAGGTTTTTATGTCTACCGTAGGTCCTATTTACTATGGTCCCCCGTAATGTGTGACCCCGAATCTGAGGTACTCACGGCTATTAGCAGGAGGGAGAGAGAAAATAAGGGCGAATATAAGAAATGGGCAGAAGAGAAGGAAAAAAACAAAGTGTAGCGCTCGCCACTGGGCACGGTTTCTTTCGTAGTCCAATTTTCTTATTAATAGCGTGCCCCAACAAGTGAACCGTCTGTTCTTATTGAAACTATAGGTGGGCTCTTTCTTAAAAATGAGCCTATACTGCTGTACGTAGCCTTATCGCCAGTGTAGCGTGTGAGTGCTTGTTTGTTTCTCACATTTCACGTTGATGCTTTTTTTTTTTAGTGTGTTTTGTGCGCCTCTCGCGCTTCTCGCATCGTTCACGATCCATGATGATGCCGCAGGTGTCATGCTCCAGGCCGCAAAGGAATGGCCCCATAATGGTTAATCCTCGTAGAGATTTTCGAAGTTTGGTGACCACATTGCTACGCTACGAGATAGAGCGCAACTTGCAGACGCTGAGAAGCACATGACATGGCTTTGGACTGACTGCTGCGCAACTACAGAGGAGTACGAAAACTCGAAAATGGTAACATACGGAAAAAAATGGCGACTTACGGAAATCGCCCTCCCCCTCTGTGGTCGGTGAAAACCCGACGTTCTCCGTCCCGGCATTATAGGGATGCGAGGGTCTATGGTCATACGACTACGGCCATGCATGAGATCGAGTACATCTCTCCTATCGAGTACACCCCCCCCCTGCCCCCCCCCCCCCCCCCCCCTTCTTGTATGTCGGGGGTTCTCTCAAAATGTTTTTTTTCGTACAATTTGTGCCACATGCTCGCACATCCAGCGCCTACAAACACACACCGTGCATACCAGCACATACCGCGCGTACATATACACACACCGCGCATATACACACCGTGCATACAGGCACGTGTCGCGAATACAGATACATCCCCCGCATACAAACGCATGCCGCGCATACAACATGCCACCCACACCGCGCATACAAATACACACGTCGCGTGCGTGTACACAGATCGCTCAAACATGCGCATACGGTGCATGCAAACACATAGCGCGCATATAGTACACGCGCATACCAGCACACAAACACATACCGCGCATTCGTACACCGCGCATACAATCATACACCGCGCATACAATCATACACCGCGTATCTGCATACCGCAAACGCCTTCCAATCCGTGTTTGACCCCCCCCCCCCCCCCCCGCGTCTCCTCCGTCCGTTAGTCTCCCCCTCCCCCCCTACTCTCCGCCCATCCCGCCCCCCCCCCCCTCTCGGCTTGTCGGCATTTGCCCCCATTTTCTTCTTGTACGCGCAACATGCTTCCGCCTGTAAACCGCACTTGATGCAAACCCCGCACACACAAGCCCACACCGTGCACGCAATACACATGCAACGCATACAAATACAAACACACACACCTTGCGCATACAAGCAGGACACCGCGCATACAGACACATGCAGCGAATGCAAACACACACACACACCTTGTGCATACACCCTCGCCCAATACCCACGCAGGGACGCTAAACACACGGTGGCGGCGAGCGTGGCCATGGACGCGTCCTCCAACATGAGGTCCTGCTACTACCGCAGCGGGTTCGACTTCGCGGTACCCCTGCGGCACAAGCTGAGCTTCGCCAACCTCACCCGTGTCGCGCCCTGGGAGCGGGAGTACTTCCTTACGGTTAAGGTGCGCGATCGGAGGAGAAAGAGGGGGGGGGGGGGGGGGGGGGGTACTCATTATCATGCATGGCCGTAGTCGTGTGGCCATAGACCCTCGCATCCCTACGATGCCGGGACGGAGCATGCCGGGTTTTCACCGACCAGGCAGACATTGCTTGCACCAAGCGCGAAGCGCCGTGAGGTGTTGGGCGAGTCGCATGAAGGGTGAGCTGCATCCTACTAAGAACCGCTTTACAGGCGGATTTTCTTGCATATGGATGACAGCATCAATGTATTGATTTAATTTCTGGTGTGGCCACTTCCAGAGACAGCAATGAGGTGACTGTGTAACTGACTCGTGGGTGCCTTACCTTATATACACTACGTGATACGATCATCCCCCTTGTGCGGAGGGAAGGTTCTCCCTGCACAAAAACTGATCTAACTCGACCGCCAGCCGTGGCGACCGCCAAAAAAAAAAACACGTAGTGAGAGGCGTGTTTTTCAGCGTCGTCGCCAATCGACGCCGACCCAGCCTATATGTATACCAGGTGGGGGGGGGGGGGGGGGGGGGGGGTGCTCGGGGGGGAAGGTGTGCGGATCGGGTTGGGCCTGCTACGGGGGATCACAGTAAATAGGACCAAAAAAAATTTAGTAAAAAAAGGGAAGTATGTAGGTTTTTGTGTGTGCCGTAGGTCCTATTTACTATGGTCCCCCTCGAGATGATTGCCGAGACCTCGGAATGGCGATGAGGGTGGGGGGGTGGGGGGTTAGGGTGAGGGGGGAGGGCGGGAGGGCGGGAGGGCGGGAGGGTGGGGGAAGGAGGTTCCCTATTTCATGTGTTTCACGCCTTGCGATTCATCCTTGTCTACGCCGCCGTGTTATGTGCTGAAAACGGTAGATGTCATATTGCTTAGTCTGCGCCACCCCTCCCCCCCCCCCTGGCATTTTGGGGATGCGAGGGTCTATGGTCACACGCCTACGGCCATGCATGATCCGCCTTTCCCTCCCTCCCCTGCCTCTCCCCTCCCGCGGATCTCCTCCCGCACCTCACAGCAGCAGCAGCAGCAGTACTCATGCTTATCCCCACCTCTCCCCACCCCACCGGTCCCCACTCCACCACACGCCGAAATCAGGGCAACTTGTACCTCTCGGGCAACGGGCACGACGAGCGTTTCGGGCTGGTGCCCCTCCACAATGAGGCGGAGGGTGTCGTGGTGGCCCTCAACTGCTTCGAGATGCACGGCGAGCACCTGCTGCCCGAAAACGCCGACTTTTGCAACGCCCTCAACGTGACCTCTTCGCGGCACGACTACGGAGACCTGATGAACGCAACCTTTGGCCTGGTGCCCGCGGGTAGGTCCCCGGCGACGTACCGCCTCGCCGAGGTGATGAGCGCCGGCGCGATTCCCGTTTTTGTGGCGATGGACTACGTCCGGCCTTTTCCCGAGAGGGTGGACTGGCCGTCGTTTTCGCTCATGTTTCCTCCAGAGGCTCTGGGGGCGTCGCTGTTGGAGACGCTTCGCTCGTTCTCGCCGGAGGAGCTGTGGACGATGCAGGTCAGATGCTTGGGATGTAATTAATATGTGCTGTGTGAAGTATGTGTGTGTGTTTTTTTTACTTTCTTTTGCTTGTTGCTATTCTTTTTTTTTTTGCTATTCTTTTTTTTTTTTGCGTTTTTTCGGGCCGTGATTTCTCGTGTGTTTTGATGTGTGTGTTGTTTTTTTGCATGCGCATTTTGGTATTGAGTGTGTTGCGGTGTTGTGTGTGTTCTACTAACATGTGTTTTGTTGCTGTTGAGTTTCTCGCTCTTGGGGCGTCGCTTTTGGAGACGCTTCGCTCGTTCTCGCCGGAGAAGCTGTGGACGATGCAGATATATATATATATATATGTGCAGTATATACCAGTATATTATATATTATGTTGTATGTATATGCCGGCGTCCCCGGCGGCTTGGTTGTTGGTCCGCGCGCTTACTAATATCGATTTCGTGGGTTCGAGTCTCACCGAACGCATAGTCGTAGGGACCTTTTCTTACGTAAAAAACTAACTATCGGAAAGCGCGAGAGCGTGAGTTGGCAACAGGCGATGAAAACCGACGAGCGGTGGGACTGCTGAATGAGTCCCATGCACGACCAAAATGAAGGCACGTACCGGGGGGGGGAGAAGGGACGACGTCCTGCGACCGCGGCTTGTCCAGGAGATCGCTGAGGGTAAAACCTCCCTCGAGTTAAGGTGGAAAGTGAAAGTGATTTTGGGGGGAAAAAAAACCCCAATAAAATCGGATGTTTTGGGATGTTTTGGCGTTCCTGGCGTGTTTTTGTGTGTGTTTTTTGCACGAGGTTTTAGGTGTTTTGTGTGCGTTGTTGTGTGGGTACATGTTTTTTTTTAAATGGAAATTCCATGCCTGTTATTTTGAGCATTTTTGACGTGTTTTTGTCCTGTTGTTTGAGTTTTTTTTTTTTTTATGTTGCTGTGTTTTGTGTTTTCGGTGTGTATTTCTTCCGCTCTGTAGGCAACCACCCCGTATGCCTCCATAACTTATTTTGACGCCTTCTATCCCCCCCCCCCCCCCCCCCCCCCCCCCCTATGGTCATACGACTACGGCCATGCATGATAATGAGTACACCCCTCCCCCCCCTTCCTTCGCCTCCTCTTGTTGCCGAAAAAATACCATGTATATTTTTCGATGACAGCAAAAATCTTTGGCGGCGTTTTTGGACATCTTTGGAGAGGAACCGGGCTATAGCAGGATCGCTGGCGTGGTCATCGACGAGCTCGTGAAGCGGGTAGGGTATCATTGACACGCCACACCATGACGATCATGATGTTGACGATGGTGGGTGGTGGTGGTGGTGGTGGTGATGATGGCAATGGTTGTTGAGTAAGGTGATGATCAGAGTGGTGGTAGCGGAGATGAGGATGATGATGGTGGTGGTGGTGGTGGTGGTGGTGGTGGTGGTGGTGGTGATGATGACGCGCGCGGTGGCTCGGTCTAGGGTTTTCCGTTCGTCGGCTTGTGGAGAGACCAGAGACCAGAGCCCTACGACGTCGTGCGTGCGTGCGTGCTTGCTTTTTTTCTTGCTTCCCTTCAATTTTTACTTCGCCTGTTTCAGCCAAATGCGAAGAGGAAGGGCAGGGGAGGGGAGGGGAGGGAAGACTAGCTAGACACGCATTTCAAGTACATCTCCTGAGGGGGAAGATATGTGTACGTGTGAGCGCCGGGAGGGGAGAGGGCCCACTTCAGACGTTTTGTTTTTCTCACTTTTAGTTTTTTAGAAAAGGAAGTCCCCCACGTAACGGGTGACGGGTGATTGGCTCACGGGTGGCGGCGCGTACTCGCTGGCTTGCTTGTCATGGTGTGCGATCGCAGGAACTGCAACGCTGTTGCCCTTTTTTTCCCGTTTTTTGTTTCGTCTTGTTTTGCCCCTTTTAGCGCTGTTGCCTTGTACATCCTGTCACCCCCCCCGAGGAGGCGCGGGGCACGGAAGGGGAGAGCGCGGGGCACGGGAGGGGAGGGCGTGTGCGTTTTGTCTTCTTCGCCCTCTCCCCCTCTCCCATTCCTCCCTCCCTCCCTGCCCTTTCCTTCTCCTACCCCGGAGGGTTCGCACATGGAACATGGCATATAGAGGCATCGCTATTTCATTATCTAGATGTTTCGGGGCAGATGCATCCCTGATCTGGATGATCTGTGTGATCTGTACGATCTGTTAAGTGTCATGTTTGCAGAGTGGGATCTGTAGGACACGACTCTTGTTGACATGTTCGTTGGGTGGGATATATATATATATATATTATATTCTGTAGCTTTTGCACGGCATCTCATATAGCGGCGAATAGAGGATCTGGTACATGATCTGTAGGGCATGATCTGTCGGTCATTATCTGTAGGTCATTATCTGCAGGTCATGATATGTACATCATGATCTGTCTGATGTGTTGAAAAGGGGTAAACATCAGCACAGGATTTTTTCCCCCTGCCCATCCTCCCGCCTTTCGGTTCTGGTGATTGGTTCGGTGTTTGTTGCGGTTAGGATATGCTCTGGTTTTGATTGGGTGCGCCCCGTGACGCCGCCGTCATCACTGATCAGTTCTACCACCACCTTCACCTCCACCAATATCAGCAGCAGCACAAACTGCTGAGTGGTAGTTGTGGGTGCTGTGGGGTGTGTTTCGTCTTCGCTCCTACCTCCTCTCTCCACCCGGTTTGTCTTTTCTTTGCTATCATTTTTATTTTGTTTGTGCTTGTGCCAAAGAGTGGCGTGGAATGAATTTGGTCGTAGTCTTACCCCCCCCCCCGCCCCCCGCCCCGCCCGCACCTTTTTGGTGGGAGGGTTGGGCTGGGGTGGGGCGTTTAGGCGTGCATGAGGTTGGTTTGGCTGTGCCCTTGTGGTACCTGTGTCTGCGTTAACTTACCTTACCAGGTACCTATGGGTCCTATATTGTGTTACCGGTACCTATGCTGGTACCTGTGCCAGTACCTATACCGGCGCCTAGATTGTGTTACCGGTATCTATACCGGTACCTATATTGTGTTACCGGTATCTATACCGGTATCTATATTGTGTTACCGGTATCTCTACCGGTACCTATATTGTGTTACCGGTATCTCTACCGGTACCTATATTGTGTTACCGGTATCTATACCGGTATCTATATTGTGTTACCGGTATCTATACCGGTATCTATATTGTGTTACCGGTATCTATACCGGTACCTATATTGTGTTACCGGTATCTATACCGGTACCTATATTGTGTTACCGGTATCTATACCGGTACCTGTATTGTGTTACCTGTACAGTTACCTGCCCCTTAGGTGCCCGTGTGGTGCCATAGGTGCTATATATAGAGTAGGTGCCATAGGTACCTGGGTGCCGATGACGCCCACCGCTTTCGTCAAGCGTCGTTGTTGTCGTTCTTGAAGTTATGCTGCTGCTGTTGTTGCTGCTGCTGCTGTTGAAAATCCTTGCAGGGTTTTCCGTTATTGATGGCAGTCCTGTTGGCTGTCACGTGGCTTTCAGGGGTGGCGGTGAGGGGAGGGGGGAGGGGGGGAGTGTACTCGATAGGAGAGATGTGCTCGATCTCATGCATGGCCGTAGTCGTATAACCATAGACCCTCGCATCCCTACAATGCCGGGACGGAGCATGTCGGGTTTTCACCGACCAGGCAGACATTGCTTGCACCAAGCGCGAAGCGCCGTGAGGTGTCCGGCGAGTCGCATGAAGGGTGAGCTGCATCCTGCTAAGAACCGCTTGTGAGGCGGACTTGCATATGGATGACAGCTTCAATGAGGTAGTTTAATTTACGGTGTAGCCACTGAGGGGGAGAGGGGGGGGGGGGGGGGGGGGGGGGGGGGGGGGAAAGGGGGACTCGGTTCATGCAAACCCAACCGACGCCTCCGACCGAGAATGTGCGTTGGTAGGATACTTTTTTAGTTTTGATAATTTTTGTACCCGGAGTTCTCCAGGTTTTTTTGTGGCGATGAAGCGCTCGTAGACTCCTCCGGCGCCGGGCTGTGAAACGTGAAAAATTCGTACAAAGTACAGCAGACACAAGCGGCCGGGACCCCCCCCCCCCCCAAATGCACAATGTGGGCGTTTTTTTTTTTTTTCGTGGAGACGCTGAACAATGTAGCAAACCCCACGACAAACCTCTCGATTCGGTACGCCTACTGGTGTGCTTGCTACGTTGTTCAATGTCACAAGGTTTTTCGTACGCCCACAGTGTGCAAGGTGGGGATACCGGCCACCTGCAAGTGCATACCGGGTACAGACTAGCTAGTTTTAGCCGTTGGAGTATAAATAGTAGTCACGAACCTTCTGATGTTTTGACCTGGAGGCTTTCTGGGGGGGGGGGGAGGCGGGAAGCGCTTGGCGTCTGTTGGAGGCATCGTTTGTTCTTTTTTCGGGTATGGGTTTCCTGGAGATCCGTGGGTTCCTTGCGTTGAAGGCGAAACGAGGCGTCGTCGGCGTCGTCGCCTCGAGCGCCGGTTTGTTTCTTTTTGAAACGCCGAAAGGCGGCGCAGTTGTGCGGCGCGCGGGGAAAAAAAAAAACTGTTGGGTGTTGAGTATCGGCTCGCCGAAAGTGTGGTTCGTACCAATGGCAGAGTTGCTTCCATAGCTTAGTCGTAGCGTGCCGTAGGTACAACTTCCAGCGGAAGTCTCGGCAGCGAGTGGCTGAAAGGAAACATGTACCTTCTGTTGGTTGATTGACATGCGGTCGGTGGTGATGTTTGGTGCCTTTCACTCATAGCAGCAGCAGAGGTAGTATTTTTTAAACACTACTGCTAATGTCGCATCACAGAGGGCCGTAGCAGTCAGACCCTCGTGATTGGTCAGACCCTCCGTGATTGACCCCAAGAACCAGATATACCCGTATATCTGCACACCCTATCTCGTTCTGATTGCCATATTAACCCGTACTACAATAATACGGGAGACCATATTAACAGTAGTGATCATGGCCCATGGTATGCCGGAAACCTATACTGGTATATTGCAATACGTTTGCTGAGCCGTATTTGGTCCTGATTCCGTTGTCCCCACGCACTGCTGTAGTACAGCAGTGCGATAATTTACTGCAGTAGCGTAGCGTAGCAGAAGTTTCCCGGTGTCTAACACGGTTGCTGTTGTGCCCGGTAATATGTGTAAGAGGTGTACGAGATGGTTATTGTGTGTCACGGTACGGTCTGGAAACACGTAGGGGCAACAGGCGTGTTTCTCCCGGGGGCGTTTTGGTATGTTCCAGGGACGTTGGCCGGTAAAATCTACTCTGTGTTCTAAGCTCTTCTCTTTTGTCTGCGTGGTTATGCAAGTATGCTTTGTGTGCTCGTAGAGGGTGTGTTGCTTTTGTCATGTCTCGTTTTACAGCAGCAGTAGCGTGAATTGTTTTTGTTTATTTTTCCGCGATAGTTAGTCCCTCTGCTTGTCGCTTCTGCTTACACCGCAGAGAACAAGGAGTAAACCCCCAAGATGGACAAAGTAAAAGTGCCACCGTTTGCGTCCCTGCCCCACGCGAACCAGCTTTTCAGTCGGCTTTTCTTGGCGGAAGCTCAAAGTGCACGTGTGTGAGCAAGAGGCATGTGTATCGGGGGTCGGGGGGGGGGGGGGGGGGGGTGTACTCGATATCATGGCCGTAGTCATATGACTATAGACCCTCGCATTCCTACTATGCCGGAACGGAGCACGTCGGGCTTTCACCGGGAGGGGGTCGGGGTTACGGATGGAGGGAGGTATTACTCAAAGTGCACGTGTATAAGCAAGAGGCATGCGTGTATCGGGGAGGGAGGTTATGGATGGAGGGAGGTACATCTTTTGGCAAAGGGGGGGGGCGCAGAAGGGTAGGGGTTGGCGGGGGCGGGCGGGGGGGGGGGGGGGGGGGGGGGGGGGAGGGGTTATATGCCGTAATAATGTTTTTTTCGGTATTTTATTTCGTACGACTAGCCTCTGAAGCGCAGCAGTTGCCGCTGCTTTAGTATAATAGCTGTAGTATACTGTACCTGGTACCCTGGGATCCTCGTAGTTCTGGGGCGAAAGGGCTGGCGACCGAGATTGGGAGAGCTACTCGTAAGTGATAGGCTTTGCTGTGCGTGGTGTTTGGTGCTCGTGAGGGCAGTGTGCTTACCGTACGTACAGTAGAGTGGGCTGTTTGCAACCCCACAATGATATATAGCAGGCCGCCCTGCACGGCCGATGCTGCTATATACACCAGCGTTTTTTTTTTCAACTATTTTATTTTCGTCAATGAAGTATACCAGCGTTTTTTCAGTTGTTTTGTTTTCGTCAGTGAAGTCCGAACGGGGGCTTAAGGTAGGGTGTGATACGAGCCCCGGCGCTGCCCGCTCCCGGCCTGTACAGGCGCTAGCCATGTGCAGGTAGGCGTGGATGCATAGCCCCGTTGTACCCATAAAAAGCCTGCGCTGGCCCCCTTGACAAAAGCTGCCGTTTCACATGTAACCGTAAGATTTACGACGACGCTGGTCGTGTGCCTCGTGCCATATACCATATAACTGGTATCAGGTATTAATCGTAAAGAGAAGGGGATTTAGTGCCCCCTATACGCTGGTAGGTCATCTTTAGAAAAGGTTTCGCTCCAGTTTGCTGTTGTGTTGCTGGGTGGTCAACCTTCGAAAGGGAGATTTTGTGATTGGTTGAAACCTTCATTTACTGCTGTAGTTGATCGTTCACGACAGCGACTGAATTATTTTTGTTGTAGCTTCAATGATGGCCTCGCCCATGAAGTGAAGAGGTCTCAAGCTGCGTTTTTGGTATGATAAATGTGGTAGACTCGTACTAATAATAATAATTTAATAATAATTTACAGTAGTACCGAGCCTTTCTAGCAGTAAGTAACCACGTATACCAGGGCAGGGTATACCCCTACGAGGCGGGGGGTACTTTTAAGTGCAATGCTGAGGGTACGACTCCCGGTTCGACTGGAGGTCTGTACGCGCTGGACCAGCCAAAAAGTGGGTAAAAGCCATCGGCAAGTCGTATCTCGTGAACCACTGCGTTTTTTTTTTTTTTTTTTTTTTTGTATCATCACTTTTACTTTCCGGCTTCGCTTATTTAACTCGTAGGAGGTTTTACCCTCAGCGATCTTCTGGACAAGCCATGGTCACAGGTGTCATCTCTTCTTCCCCCTGGTACGTAAGTGCCTTCATTTTTTATCGCGCATAGGGTTCAGCAATCCCACTGCTCGTCGATTTTCATCGAACTTAAGACTTGCAAATTTGGAGGCACTTACCTCTGACACAACACTACGTGTGCCAAAAAAAGTATATAAAAAATAAGACATGTTTTGAATTCGACTCAATCTCGACGAGATATTTGACGAAAACTCTAGAACACCAACTTTTCAACCCAAAATTCGTAATAAATTCGTCGTTCCCGATCAAGGCGAAAAATTGGTGAAGACTTGGCTGAAGACCCTGCAAAAAAAAAACGATGTAAGTTTCAGTGCCCAATTCGCCAACCATGAAGAGATAATGCCAAATCACGATTTCCATACATAAAACATGTAATTTCGTTCATTTTTGGTTTTTTCGACCTCGTGTGAGTGACCAGAACAGCCAAAGGCATCAACCTGCTAGCAGTAGTCGGTCCCTAGGTCCATACTGCCTTTACACTTAACAAATGCCCCGTTCAAATTTGCGAGTTTCGACCTCTGAACATTTAACCGCGTATTTGCACACGTCAAAAGCAGACAAAGTGAAAGCGAGCCCTTTTTTTTCAGACTAGTTGCGGTCGCTTTTGTATATTTCCGGATCTTTGTATTGGTCTTATCTCTCGAACAATAAGAAAAGGGCTTGCTTTCCATTTTTTTTTTTTGTGGCTAGCGTATGATCAACACGTTGTAAAACAACTCGCATCCAAATACTTGAGTATTGAGGAGGGCGTGGACAATCAACCGACTTGGCAGCACCTTGGCTGGCCCAGCTCATACGCGGCATTTGCTTTCCTTTTTTTTTTCCTAAATTGGGTACGTAGCGTAGATAAGGCGCCAGGTTGCTGATGGATGCAGGCCTGACGACAAGCATGACGAACGATACGAAGTACCACTCTGTCCCATTTTATAATAACCTTTTTTACACTAATTGTTAAACCAAACGGTGCTTATATTTCGGTACAGAGTGGTAAGTGGCAAGATGATGGACCCGTCTTTTCTCATACCATACATCGGCATATATACATCGATGGGGTGATCTCGGGTCAATATTATTACGGGTCATGATCCCCCCCGTCGACACGGCGTATCCTCCCCACGCACATTTGCATAGATTCACATAATCAACGAAAAACGAACTTTTTCTTTACAAACTATAGTATACTACGAGAACCTGTCAAAACGCTACCAGGTATGATAAAACGAACAACGATGGTACCTACGTACGAGTACGAAACCTTCATACTGACGTACGACGGTATACGGCGGGACTACTACAAAAATATTAATATTGACGATTATATATGTGAAAAATGGCCAGTATATTTATTACCACTGCCTGTACGATGTGTGTGGGACGGTTGGTTGTCTGCACGGCTAGCTATCACGGAGGACCATAGTAAATAGGACCAAATATTGTTAGTAAAAATAGGTAAATATATAGGTTTTTATGTCTACCATAGTGTGAAGATCGAGCCCCCTGACTCAGAGGACGAGCGGCTGGCTACCGGGAAGGCCGCAGAACCGGCGGCCGAGGACCCGGGCAGTGCCCAGGCGCCCCCCCCAACTACCTGGAGCGTGGACCTCCCTCTCGCCACAGGAGCAGGCGGCTGTGATCCAGCGTTGGGCCAACCAGTCGAGCCTCGACGCGGGGACAACAGCCGATCGCCCCGCGCCCGGCCAGGCCGACACTGTCACGGCCGCGCGGGCTCCTGATGCCGCGGACACCCACCCCGACGTCCTCGCGACCGAGCAGGCTTTGGCCACCGCCGAGGCCCTTGGGGCTGCCTCGGCGACAACCGCTAGTCGTCGAGCGCAGACGCGTGTGTCGGCCGAGCACAAGACAATATCTTAACAAGAGGTCCTGTTAACTATGGACCCCCGTACTACTGTAGGTACACGCGTCAGAGTGATCATAAGTACGAATGTGCTGAGCAACGGTGTTGGCCAGAAAATGTAATTGTGCACGCAGACTATGCACCAGAATAAACGCCACCTTCATCAGCAGGCCGGGGAGGGGGAGAGGGGGGGACGGAAGAAGCGAGGGAGATGAGGGGGACGGGGGTGGCGGGAGGAGCCGGGGGAGTGGGGGGAGAAGGGGGGGCAGGTGGAACGGGGGGAGTGTTGGGAACGGGGGAGGTGAGGGGAGCGGGGGGAGCAGAGGGAGTGGGGGGAGCGACGAGAGAGGGGGTAGCGGGGAGAAGGGATAGTGCAGCTCTCTTGTTGGCTGCCCGGGAAGGGGGCGGGGGGGGCAGGGGGGGCGGGGAGAAAAAGGATGACAGAAGGAGCAAGGGGAACGGGGAGAGGGGAGGGGGCGGGGGGAGCCAGGAGAACGGGAGGAGCAAGTGGAACAGGTGGGCTAGGGAGAGTGGGAGGGGCGGGGGGAGCGGAGGGAGTGGAGGGGGCGGCTGGAGCGGCTGGAGCGGGGGAAACGACGGGAGGAGATAGGGCGTCGCCCCCGCTAGCAGGTCGGGGGAGGGAGAGGGGGACAGAGAGGACGGGGGGGGTAGGAGAAGCAGGGGGAACGGCGGGGGAGGGGGGATTGGGAGGTGTGCAAGTAGCTGAGAGAACAAGGAGAGCGGGGGGACTGTGGAGAGAGCCGGGAGCGGGGAGAGCAAGGCGGACCGAGGGATCGGGAGGGATGGAGAGGACGGGAGGGGCGGGAATGGGTACAAGGAGCGAAGCTAGCGGAGAGGGGGGGAGGTACAGGGAAGGTGAAGGAGAAGAGGAAACCGGAGGAACGCAAACTGGCGGTGGAAGCGTAGGGAGAGGAGCGAGCCAAAGAAGTGGAGAGAGAGGAGCAGGGAGCGACAGGGAGCAAAGGACACCAAACGGCGAGGCCCCGGCAGGAGGATCTCCCAGGACGCAGGGGAGGAGAACAGGGAACGGGACGCACCCCCGGGCCTTTATTGGCGACACCACAAGTGAAGTGGCATGCGGGGTCTACGGTGTAACACTACAACTAGGGCACCGGGCGGTACGCTTTCCATGTGGGCAAGGGCGCCACGTGCTCCACGCCCGTTGTGTGGTTGAGGCCCTAGCGAGCGGCACGGCACCGGCACCACTCCGCTGACCAGTCGCCGACTGCGGAGCCCGGCATCCCAGACGGAACGCGCTAGAGGCAGCTGTCCAAGCCGACCCGGGCCTTCGCAATCGGGCGACGCGGATGGGAGGGGGGGACCATAGATGACGAGGATCTACGCAGCCGGGGGGCTTGGTACGGATGGGACCAAAACAGCCTGGGCATAGAGCCACCACTCGATGCCGTTTCCTTGGAGGACCTGGGGCAACGTTTCGCAGCCAAGAAGACAGTACAGTCGCAGCTGGCAGGAACACATGCGCGCCTGAGCGTTCACGCCCTTGGCATCCTTAACCACGCTATGGGAGAGCACCGGCCGAACCGGGACTCGGCGACACCAACTTCGCTCCTGCGGACGATAAAGTTATGGTACCTCATGCCAGCCCTGCTCCACTCACCGGAAGGCCGGATATAGAGGCGACAGAGGTTCGCGCTGGTTGGAGAGCGGGGGCATGGTGCTCCTGCTCCCATGTCTGATAGCGTACACCATGAGAGAGGGCTTGAGACAACGGGATACCGCCCAGGAATCTTCGGAAGAGGCGAAACTTGAACGAGCGTCGTCGGCGTGTCGCCACGCGGGAGGGGTCAAAGTGGCAGCGCGCAACCTTCTGGCGGAACCGCGATCAGCGGGGAATGAGGAAAACGTGGAACACATTGGTGGCCAAGTTCCCCCCCGAAGACTACGCCGCCGTGTCCGCGGCGGCGGCCGCCGCAGTGCTGGCAAGCGCCACGGGGGTGGAAGATGGAAACGCCCCCCCCCCTTGGTTCCCTGACGATGAGTATGCCTCCGAGGTGCTCTTCGACGTCATCAACTCCCGGAGCGCCCTCTCAGGCCCCGGAAACGACGGTCAACGATTTTCTCATCTACAATCCATCATTCAAACCGATATCGGCAGAGAGGAGTTCGGAAGTGGTATGACAGCCTTCTGGCGGAGAATCGTCGACGAGCCGGACGCGTTCCCGCCAGAGTTCTGGCAACTCTTCCCGCGTTCGATCCTCACTGCGTTGGGGGGAAAGTGCGGGCCGGTTTTGCGTGGGTATGACATGGAGGAGGCTCATCATCGCAGGGGCTATGCGACAGTGGCGACCGCGGTTGGAGGGGGTAAACCGAGAGGTGAGGCAGTTTGGGGTCGCCGTACCCGGGGGAGTGGAGCATGTGGGATTGAGGGCTAGGATGCAACACGAGACGGGCGGGCAACTGGCTTGTTCTCACGGGCTGCTCCGCCTTCAACAACCGTGAAAAGGGACGGCGTGGATAGACAAGAGGTGAGAAAGAAAATGACCGTGCCCGCGCTCAACGCCTTCAACACCGTGAAAAGGACGGCGGTGCTAGAAGAGGTGGAAAAATGCGTGCCAGCGCTCACGCCTTTAATGGCCAAGTGCTACGGCACAAGACCAGCCGACGTGCTTTTCCGGATGGACTCAGGAGAGACGAGGACGATCGCTTGCTCCAGCGGTGTCCAGCAAGGGGACCCCATGGGACCAGCAATGTTCTGCCTGGCGTTGCGACCGGGGCTGAAGCGATTCCAGCAGGAATTCGAGAGAGAAGGAGTGGAAGCCTTCGCGTACATGAACGATGTCTCTCTCGGCCTTACAAGAATCACGGCCAACACGACTAGAGCATTCGCCTTCCTCCAACGAGAGCTAGATGACATCGGCATTGTGGTCAACGCTGCCAAAACAGTGGCACTACCACCAAAAGGGCACGACCCGACGATGGAGGAGATTTCGCTCCTGGAAAACGTTGAGGTCCGCATCGCAGACGAAGGAGGGGTGTCGGTGGTGGGTGTCCCGATTGGCATGGAAGAATACGTGCGGGGGCGAGCAACGGAGGTAGTCAGGGATGGGGGCGCGGACCACCTGGCGCGCTGCCTCGCTAACATGCCCGACAAACAAGCAGCGGCCCTCACCACCGTCGAATCTCTCGGGCAACGGACGAGTTACCTCGAAAGGGCTCTGGGTCCGGTATTGTCCCTCCAAGCATGTAAAAGAACAAACAACGGAGCGCAGTGGGTGTACGAGAAAATCCTCGAACTACCGGGAGCAGCGGAGTCACAACCGTTTTTCCAGGAGGGGTGCCCGGATGGTCGGCCGACTCTCAAACCTTACCAGCAAGCCCGAGCACGCCTTTCTACGGGAGCGGGAGGGTTAGGACTGCCGTCGACAGAAGCAAGGAGAATGTCGGCATCCATCGGAAGCAGGGTGGGGACCTTGTCGGAGGTCCTAGCAGACCTCACAGGCCCGTTAGACGATAAGTTGAACAGGGGGCTCCCAGAATCGAGCATCATTGCTCAGCTGGGAGACAGCTTGCGGGAGATTAGGGATACATGGGGGGTGTCACAGGAAGCGATGGTGGGCATCGTCCCCGAAGCTTGGTTAGAATGAGGTCTAGGCGCAGAGGGGGACCTGGCCCCAAGACCCCCAGAGGCCGACATGCTGGCTGGACACGACGCCATAACCACGAACTCACGCAAAGTCCAACAGAAGTTGGGCATGCTGGTAAACCAGCGTCGGCACGCAGCCCACGTTGCCTCGCTCGAGGAGCTCCCGGAGACAGCCCCCCCCCCCGGGACCGGGCGACCCGATAGGGGGAACCGAAACCAAAGCTCGCTATAGGAGCCTACAGGGGGCAGGAGCCACGGAATGCCTTCGGGCGAGACCAACAGACTCACTCCGGGTCATACCCGCAGAAGAGTTTGTGGGCATGGGAAGGCGGTTCATTGGGATAGAGGAACACGTGGCAGTGAGGTGCCCCTGCTGCGACGCAGTTGGCGTGGACACTCGCGACGCGCGCATCTGTCCCAGAGCAGGGGCGCAAGTAAACAACACCAACCGCTCGTCCACGCGATGTCCCGTACTTTGAAACGGCTGGGAATTCCACACCAAGTGGAAAGCGGCGAACCGTTTACCGCAGACCGAAATCTGCGGTTGGACATCGTCGTGAGGACAGCAGGTCCACGGGATGCTTCTAATAGGGAGTATAGGGAGATATCCATCCTGCTGGACGTCACCCATGCTGACCCCCAAGCGCAGATACACCTGCGAGGAGGCAGTGCCGATCACGATGGATCAGCTGCCTCTACCTCCGAGGCGCGCAAGCGCCAACACTACGCTCGTCCGGCACATGTGTCCTTTGACGAACGGAGTCACAAACTTGCCACTTTAGCAGTGGAAAGCTTTGGGCGTCTCGGGGTAGAGGGCAGTAAGTTCATCGACCAGCTGGCAGCTAGTGTCGTGGGGGGGGGGAGGGATGGTGGATCGATGGGAAGGAAATGATTGGTGAAGGAACGACTACTCCAACTCGTCTCGGTGTCACAGATCACCATTTCGAGGAGGGTATCGCGATTTAGACTCCAGCTTAGGGGCCGTCAGGAATCGAGAAGGAGCAGAGGGGGGAGAGATGACAGACCCACACCGGTGGCGTGGGGATGGAGCTTGGATGCGGCTCAGTATTTAAGAATATAAAGTAACGAGTACATAGTAAGATGTAGGAAGGGGTAAAGACAACACATAGAGTATTGTACAAAAAGCATAAACAGGAAGTAGACATAGAAGATAGATAGACTTTGTGCATAGGTTTCCTTCGTATCCGGGTATTTCTTCTTTCAGGAATGTTTTGATTGATCAACGCTGAAGCTCACGCTGAACATTGTCGGATGGCAAGCCTAACAATAATAATAACAGATACGCCATTGGAAATACCAGGCATGATGATGTCCTCACATTATTAGCTCACTTCCCTGAACTCCTGTCTGTGGTAACAGTACAACCTGCAGCAAGAATGCATCTCGATGGGAGGAAACAAACAAAGTACTAAATAGTGCGCACGGCAGTACCATACCAGTCCGTCAGGGAAACGGTGCTAGCGAGCTGTGATATAATACCATCCCGTATTGCATGCAACCCAATAACACCAGGAACATATGAACGAGTGGGTTTGCATGCCTTAACGATGGTGTGTAAGGTGGTTGTCACCTTGAAGCAACCAACAACGACGACGGTATACGACATGACGGATTACATGCATCAGAATGAACAGCTATTATATGTGTCCGTTGGAAATACCAGGCATGAACGGGTGGCTTTGCATGATGACTCAACGATGGTGTGTATGGTGGTTGTAACGTTGTATCAACAACGACGGTATTCGACATGGCGGACTGCGGTTACGTGGTTGACGATGTCTCTATGAATAATAATGGGAAAATACTTAATAATCGATTTACACGTCCTGCCATCCACACCATATTTGAGAGTGACCCCCGGTTCCCTCTCTTAACTGGGTAGCACCGAGAAGACGCCTGAGGTTGTTGATGGATGCAGGCCTGACGGGAAGCATGACCAACGATACGAGGCGGCACAAAATAGGGGGTCCATCTTCTCATGCATGCGATCGGGTGATTTCGGGTTGATATCTATTATATTGTTATTGCCCTGGATGAAATGTATTCGAGCGCTATTCTCAGTTTGCTTGTCTCTTTTTTTGTGAAGTCGCAGGTGGAGTTGTTGAGAGTGACGGGAGAGGTCAGTCGAGACCAGCACAGACGGAACCCCAGAGTGCCGTATTTGGCTCAGGCAGACCGTCTACTTGTTGACTATCGGTACCACTTGTTATAGTACTCGGCGGGGACATACATCCAGCAGGAGCACACGCAGACGGAACGAGCACCCGCACCAGTACCACAGCAATGGGATCGATAACATTGAGGTGTAATTGGGGTTGCAGGGCTAAATACAAGACTGTTGGCCAATGAAAAACGAAACATGAACGGGGAGAGATTTCCAACAATCAGTCAGAAAGCTGACGATGCTCTCTTGGCCAAAGCAAAACATGTCGGTTGTTTATCATAACAAGTAAACGACAAATTGACAGAGATCTCTGTACCGCGAAATAGTTGTTGTTGGCGAAATGAGAACTGAGGTGGATGCATGCTCTAGGGCAAGAGCTTGCCGCCGGCGTCCTACGGTATCCTCCCAAACCTGAAAAAAGTCCATTTTTTGTTGTGTGTTGCTACACATGCGACAGATAGACGTATTTTCAACTGCCGGGTTATTATTTTTGCGAGTACCGAAACATGCGATGAGGATCGCAAAATACGACTAAAGGCGAAAAGTAGAAAGTACCAGGTAATCAACTAACTGCTGTTGTAAAAGGCCTACGATAGTATGCAATTTTGGGTCATTCTTTTTGCGAGTACCGAAACATACGACGAGGATCGCAAAATACAAATAAAGGCGAAAAGTAGAATCTACTAACTGCTGTTAGACAGTTGTTGTTGTAAAAGACCTACGATAGTTCGTATGCAATTTTTTAGTAGTATGCAATTTTCTAACAGTACTCGTAGATAATGTTGTTGTCGCACAAGAAGTAATCCACTCCTGTTGTAATGTAAAATACCTGCTTGTGCTGTTGTATGCGTTGTTGTTGGCCAAATGAGAAATGAGGTGGATGCATGCTTTAGGGGGCAAAAAACATGACTAAGTACTACCAGGTAGTAACTATGGAAATATTTTATCGTGTAGGGGGTACATATAAGGTAGTGTGAAGCGGGGTCCGACCCTATACTGATACCAGCCTCTACTGCTATAGCATGCGAATGACGACGCTTTGTTGGTCAATGAAAAACATTTTGTGGGTTGTTACACAATCGACAGATTGACATGTATTTTCAACTGGCGGGTTATTGTATTATTTGCGAGTACCGAAACGTACGATGAGGATCGCAAACAAATAAAGGCGAAAAGTAGAAAGTAATCCACTGCTGCCGGCGGCGTCCTACGGTATCCTCCCAAACCTGAAAAAAAGCCCATTTTTTGCCTTTCGCTGCTGCTGTAAAAGATCTGCTATAGTACGCAATTTTTTTGCCATTCGAGACGGATACAGCACTGTACAGTAGTACTCGTAGATAATTTTGCTGTCGCACAAAAAGTAACCCACTCCTGTTGTACTGCAAATTTACCTGCTATAGTATGCGAATGGAAACGCGAAATACACCAAAATAGTATTTTTTCAGCTCGTGTGACGATACACGATAGACGCTCGATCTCGGCAGAGACTCAGCCCATGGACAACCCGTGCGGTGGCGGGCAAGATCAACTAGTATTGATGACGGGCTCGAAGAAATGAGGTGGATGCATGCTCGAGGGGGCAAGAGCTTGCCGGCGGCGTCCAACGGTCTCCTCCCAAACCTGAAAATAAGCCCATTTTTTGCCTTTCGACACGTTTGTTGTAGTACTGTAAAAGACCTGCTCGTGCGACGATAGACGATAGACGCTCGATCTCGACAGAGACTCAGCCCACGGGCAACCCGCTCGGTGGCGGAAAATATCAACTAGTATAGATGACGGGCTCGAAGAAATGAGGTGGATGCATGCTCCAGGGAGCATGAGCTTGCCGGCAGCGTCCTGCGGTATCCTCCCAAACCTGAAAAAAAGCCCAGTTTTTGCCATTCGAGACGGATACAGCAGTAGCAGTACTCGTAGATATTGTTCATCTATTTCGTGCACACCAGCGGCCAATGCGCTGCACTGAGCGTAGGACCCAAGCGTCTGAGCCAACTCTTGTAGTCATCGCCACCCTTGCACAACAAGACAGCACTACAGCAGTAGCAGGCACCTGGTCTGGTGTATAGACGTCTCCCCAACTCGGTATGGGCGTCTGAGCCAACTCTTGTATCATCGCCACCCTTGCACAACAAGACGGCACTACAGCAGTAGCAGGCACCTGGTCTGGTGTATAGACGTCTCCCCAACTCGGTATGGGATGTGGGATATGTTGGTGGTATGGTATACGGGATATGTTGGTGATATGGTATGTGGGAATATGGATATGTTGGTGTATGGTACCTGGTATATGGGAATATGGGAAAATCACCGTATGTGGTATGGTATGTGTTGACGGTATGGTACGGGAAAAACACAGTATATGGTATGGTACGTTTGCGGTATGGTACCATGGTACGATGTCGTGGACGTATTATATGGCTAAATTTGCCTGGTGGTATGGTATTTTTCAGTATATAAGATCCGTGAAGGTCGAATACGTCGTACGAATATCATCTGAAACAAGCTTGTATATCGGCCATTGGAAAGTGTTCGAAAATATAAGCCTTGCGACAAGACAGACAGACAGATTTGCATTTACCAAAACAGAAATTCAGTTCTACAAACTGAGAACTATATGATCATGGCCCACCCGTCCATGAAGGATTGTACCCGAGATCTTGCTGATGCGATCTTAGGAGATCTGACCTCACAGTTGTACTGTAGAAAGAGACGAATATTTTATGATCTACGACGTACATATGAAACGGTGATATCTCCATGTGGGATCTTGGGCGGATCCCCTCTATACCCTGGTATCTATCTGTGCATAAAGGTAGGACGAGACCTGTCGCCCGCCCACAATCAGGTACGCTCCCGCGTTCGCTACCTGCGCCAACTCCGATGGACTTTTATCTCTCGCCAAATTCCTGAAGCGATGAACTCGTGAAATCGCGAGAAACCAGGAAGTAGCTGGTCCAGCGAGCGACCACTGTCCAGCTGTAATCAACAGCCCTGTCTGTTCGCGTGTCCTACAAGCGCAATCAACCAAACAATGCCAGTTGCTGCTGTCAAAGTGAGCTACTGCTGTATATGAACCATAACGCTCAATTCTCTCTACAACAAACTGCAGACTATTTTCATATCGGTTCTCGATCCCTAGTAATATTTTCCTTTGTATTTGATGAGGGCGCATGGTGGTGTGATTCTCGTCAAAAGGTAGTGGTATCTGGCGTATCAAGTAGTAGTGCCGCTGCAGCTTTTAGGCTGCCGTTTCAGTTTGTACTGACACCTCTGGGTCGTCCGTTTTTTTTCGTAGCATTTTTCAGCCTGCATAAAACGCAACGACAAGAAGAGCAGCTATTCGCCGCCCGCAAAATAAATAAATAACAGTTTTTTTCTCGAGGTAGATGAATCAACCAATCAATCAATCAATCCACCCATCAGTCAATCTACCGGTATTAGTCTACCAACCGATTAACACAATAATGGTTTATCGTTTAGCGCATCGAGAATGAACCAACTAATCGACAGTTTATGATAAGTGCGTCCAGCATGATCTCAGAGGCAGAGCCGTTACTACAGTGGCAGCAGCAGCACCAGCAGCAAAAGCAGCCTGAGGAGCGTTCGACAAGGAACAACTGCAACAAATCCACCAACCAACCAACCAATCAACCACGGCCAATATCTCCGACATGGATCAAGAGAGGCAAAGGGAGGGGAGGCGAGGAACAGGAAGAGAAAAGAGAAGAGGACGTAACAACTTCTACTCCCTTGGTTGGGAAAAATGTTATTCTTCAGCCACGCGTGCACTGCCTAGCCCAGCCCAGCGCAGTGCCGCCGCGCACTGCGCACTGCTTCCGCACTGCGTACATGGCACCACGGCCACCACCGTGCGTATGATACTACTACTGTTGTTGCTGCTGTAGCTCCCTCCCCCCACACGCGGGTGAGAGCATCGAAACTCACAACAACCTCTACCGGTAAAATAAAGATAACTTAAAAGACGAAGAACGGAGCTCCACCACCACCACCACCACCACTATAACAAGGCGCCGCGACACAACACAGCACAAAAAACACGGCAGCGGCGCGGGACCCATAACAATCACGAACAGCAGCGGGACACCTCGCACCTCCCCACAACATGATCTACCTGGTACCTTGGGTACCGGGTATCCGTTCACGAGAAACCGAGGCAACCCCCTGCACCCACCTGCCCACCCACCCACCCACAAACGCCCTCGATACGCACCCACACGCCCAGCCATCAACCCACCCACGCACTCCCCTAGAGTGCCGCTTTGACTCACACCCCCCCTGCACTCTGCGCCGCAGTACCATAAAACTCGCGCCGCTACGAACAACCGCCATGCCGCCACAAACAGAGCGACACCATCATCATCGCAACCACCTGTCTGCCGGTTCCACCCCCGGTCCCGACCCCGGCCCCACTCCCACCCCTGCCGCCACCCCTTCTTCCCACTCTCTGTCTGGGTTGAAGGGGCCGCCACCGCCGCCGCCGCCCACCACGCCCATTGCCGCGCGAGGAGGAAGCAGTTCGTCGGAAAATAGGTCATTTTCCCCTTCCCCATTCCCGTCCTCACCCCGACCGCCGTCGCCACCATGCCCACCGGCGGCGTCGTCAACCCCTTCCACCTCTTCGTCTTCCGCGCGCCCCCACGCTTCGTGGTCTTCTGGCTGTTGCATCTGCTGTTGGTGCAGCTGCTGTTGACGGTGCTGTTGTTGTCGCAGGTGTTCTTGATGGTGCTGCTGCTGTTGGTGTTGGTGGGGGTGGTGGTGTGTTGGGGGTGTTGCTGCTGCTGCTGCTGCTGCTGCTGCTGCCACCGTGGCATTCCCACGACCCCGACCCCGACCCCGCTCCCGGCCGGCAATTCCAACATCCCCTCGGGGTGCGGGTAGGGGGCAGCGATTGCTACGCCTGCCGCAAAGCCGTCTTGCCGGCCTCCACCGAGAAAACGATCCTCTCCACCGTGGCCATGGCCTCCACCGCCACCGCCACCACCGCCGCTGTTGCCGCCGCCGCCGCCGTGCAGCGGCTCCTGGTCGGGCTGGGGCCCGAGGTCTTCCTCCAGAGGAATCCCGTCGCCATGGACCACGCTAGCGTGATGCGCTGCCAGAGCGTGCGCTAGAAACGGCGGCTGCTGCTGCCCCCCCGCTGCTCGTACTGAGGTTGGTGCCGACGCTCCTGCTCCTGCTCCAGCTCCTGCTCGACGTGATCGGCCCCGGCTGCTCCCATCGTGGAGGCACCGTCAGCGCCCCCTCTGTCGCCGCCGCCATCGCCACCGCCGCCATCGGCATCGACACCGACATCATCGCTACCGTAGGAGTCGAACCCAGGGTCTTCGGGATCTCGGTGCTCGAACGCCTCGCTCTCGCCCTCGCCATCACCCTCTCGGTACTGATCGCTGCCCAGCACTCCGTCCCCATCGCCGGGGCCGATTGCGACGGCACTACCACTGTCGGTGCGGTCCGCGCGTTGGTCCTGGAAGTGCTGTTGATGCTGCCGCTCGGTGAAGTGGTCGCCGTCATCGTCATCGCCACCGCCGCTGCCGAGACTACCAACGCTGCCGGGACCACCGTTGCTACCCCCGCCGCCGCGGTTGTCGTTGTCGTTACCGATGCTGCCCGCAGTATCAGCCCCCGTGTCAAGCAGGTACGCGTTAGGGCGGTGTGGCGCCAGGACCATCGACGGCGGTATCAGCTGCTGCTGCTGTTGCTGTTGTAGTTGCTGCTGCTGTTGTTGCAGTTGATGTTGTTGTTGCTGCTGCTGTATGAGCTGCTGCGACAGCTGTGGTGGTGGTTGCGGGTGCGACAGCTGTGGTGGGGCCTGCTGCAACAGCTGCGGCGGCGGCTGTCGCGGTTGCGGTAGCGGTTGCTGCTGGCCTTGAGAAATCCCCAGCAACACCGCCGCCGGAGGAGATACAGAGGTCGAAGCGCGCCCCAGATGCGGATTGGTGGCGGCGGGATAGCTACCATCCCCACGTTGCTGCTGCGGCATCTGCTGGTGGTGTTGCTGCTGCGGGGGGCTGCTGCGGCAACAGCTGCGGCGGCTTCTGCTGCTGCTGCTGCTGCTGCTGCAACTGCGGCGGTGGGTGCCGCGGCTGCTTCTGCTGCTGCAGCTGCAGCCGCGGTGGCTGTTGTGGCGGCTGCTGCTGCTGCGGCGGCTGCGGCTGCCGATGGTGGAGCTGAGGCTGCAGTCTCGGTCCATGCGGTCCCGGCTCCGCGGCATGCCCCAGGGGGAGGGAGGCAAGGGGATGAGGACCAGGAACAGAAACAGGAGAAGTATGCGGGTGGGGTAGGTGCAGCGGGTGGGCGGAAGGGAGCGGGGGCGACGCGCGGCGTTGGCCGTGCGCCATCAACCCGGGACCTCCAGCGCCAGCGGCAAGTGCGGCGAGCGGGACCACCGGCGGGGCAGGGGGAAGCCCCGGGGGATGGAACGGGTGCGGGCGGGGGGCGGGTCGAGAAGTCCGGGCCGCGCGTGGGTGGGGTCGAGAATTCCGGGTCGCGGGTGGGGAGCGTGGAGGACTCCACGCGGCGGGGGGTGGGGACGGGGTGCTGATGAGGCGAGCGAGCGGATGAGGAGAAAGGCCTTGGTGTGGGAGCGTGACGCCAGCGCCAGCGGCAACCGTGGTTAGCGGCAACGGTGCACTGTCCTTCGCATCTCCACCTCCACCGCTGCAGCTGCCATCACCGCCGCCTCCACCTTCACCGCCACTGACGTCAACACCAGCAACAGGGACACCAGCAGGAGCCGCGATAGCGCTACCCACGGCCTTACCGACTTCACCATTTCCCTCGACAACGACACCCACCCTATCGCCGCCGTTACCGCCACCACCGCTGGTGCCGCCACTGCCGTCAGGGGCGGCGGCGGCGGATCGGCCCACGGGGTGGGTCGCCTCGATCGCCTGCGACGGCTGCAGCGGCAGCGGCGGTGGCTTACTGACTTGCGGCATACCGACCGGTGGCTTTCCGGCCTGCGGCTCACCGACCTGCTCCGCCCGCCGCCGCCGCGCCAGCTCGTCGCGCAGCCCCTTCTGCAGGTCGTGCATTTCATTCGGCTCCGGCGTGTCCTCCATGTCATCCACGTCCATGTCCATGTCTACCGCTGTGTCTACCACCGGCTCGGGTTTCACTGCCGCCACAGCCGAGGGCTCCGGTTTCGCGGCTGCTGCTCGACCGGATCCTGACTCCTTCCCCGACGCCGGCGCCGGAACAGCAGCCCCCGGCCGCGGCTCCCGCGGCGCCCCGAGAGGACAAGGGGGGGAACCGGAGGCGCCTCCTTTTTTCCTCGGTGTAGGCGTTGAGGATTGCCGCGTCGTATGTCGGGCGTGCGCGCCGCCACCGCCATCGCCGCCGCCGCCGCCTCCACTGCCACCGCCACCGCCGGCGCTGCCCCCAGTTTTCGAGCGTTTGCGTGACGAGCGCTCCGGGGTCTTTCCGACACGGGTGGTCTTGGTATTCCCGGCCGTGATGACGCTACCCCGTCCCCCTCCTCCTCCCTCTCCTCGCCCTGCCCCCCCCCCCTGCCCCCCCCCCCTCCCCCCCCTCCCCCTCCTCCTCCTCCTCCTCCTCCTCCTCTCCCCCCCTCCCCCTCCCCCTCCACCTGCCCCTCCACCTCCCCCTTCTCCTCCACCACCTCCTCCGCCTCCCACCAAAGAGCCCACTCTCGAGTTAAGCCCCGAACCCATCCTCACATTGAGCCCTGAGCTGTTGCTATTGTTGTTGTGGTGGTGATGGTGTCCCCCCTCGGAGGCGCGGGGTATCATGAACGTCTGCCCAGGCGCTATCTCGTCCAAGTCTCGAGCACATTGCACCAAGCGCTCGGTAAAAGAAAGGAGGCCAGTCCTTGTGACGCCGCACAGGATGGGCCACTCTTCTACGACGCTTTTACGTACGTCCTCGAGGGAGTAGCCCTCCGGCATGGGGCTCTGGGGAGGGGGGGGGGGGGGGGGGGGGGAACAACCAAGAGATTACGGGGGAGGTAAGGGAAGGAAGCATACCTCGGAAATGCCATCGATTCCCACTTGATGATGTAGATCTTTCAGCAGCAGTTAGATCACTGATCTATCTGTCTGATCTAGCTCACGTGGCCGGGTGGGAGCCAAATAATCTGCATGGTCTAGGACATGTTTCCTGTGTTGGATGCGTACTACACAGATCCTAAAAAAAATATCATAACGGCAGGTTAGTATCTAAAAAAATAATCTGTAGATCGTGATCTGCCCAACCCGTGGAACGAAGGGAGGGGAGAAGGAGGGTGGGTAGGAATGAGAGCAAATGGGAGGGGGGGGGGGCAGGGGGAGGGGGAGGGAGGACAGGGGGAGGAGTTCCCCCCGCCCGCCCCTTTACCCCCTTCTCTTCCCTCGAGAGGGCGACAGACAGACAGACAGCTGCAAAAGCCACAGGCAGGCAGACACGAAGGCTCTCACCATGAGCGCGAACTGTATCGCGGCGCAGAGACAAGTAAGCGGGTCCTCCTCTAGACACAGCGTGGAGTCAGTGTACACCCTCGAGCACAAAACCTCGTACGCCAGCTCGCCCACCTATTTTTATTGTCGCGCGGCCAAAAGGAGGCGGAGCAGGAGGCGGGGATTGGAAGGAGAAGGCCGGGAGGGGGGCGGGGGGCGGGGTGAGCGACAAGCGTCTTGGACGCAGTCCTTCTCTTCATGCTGGGGTCACATGGTAGCGATCGCACGACCTTTGTCGTTTTCTCTACTGTGTCATACCTGGTACCCGGCATACTTAAGTGCTTTACTTCTGTATCCTAGCGGTATTCTCCTGAGGTATCTTTCCGCTTCACGGTTATTGGAGCCTGTCCTGTGGCTACGGATTGGATTTTTTGGCGATGATTGGACGTGATAACAGCAAGAATGGGGCAGGTAAGGTTCTTCCTCGTTTGCTCTACTTTTATCATACCCGATACCAGGTATAGATTACTCTTGTAGTATACTGGCGTACGACAAGAAGGGGTACGTAAGTATATAGGGCTATGGCACGTGACGTAACAATATGCAACCACACGGTACATATACCATAACATCTTCCCTATTTCCTATACGTTACCTTTGGAAGTATTCTTGGAACCACACGGTACATAAACCACAACCTAGTCCCCGTTTTTCGCAAGGCGCTCGAGCCATCTCAAACACTTACGCCCTCGGTCCCCAAGCGTCGAATGTTAACAAACCGCATGCAAAGTACATGTCGGTTTTTTTTCCACACGCATGACGTCGAGGTTTGCGCATACGCTGCTCGCCCCGTGTCCGACTCCATCCGCCTCTCACGCATTCCTTTCGGAATTCGTTTTTGCAAACTCCTTGAGAAATCACGAAACGTCTTGGCCCAGCAACCGCTCGCCAGCTACAAGCGGCAGAAGCCTTGTCTGTTCGAGTTTTTTACCGGTCTGCAAGCACCGTGCAATCCCTTGGTGTTCCCACTCACGCGATCAACAAAACAGTGCCACATTGCTTCTCTCAGAATACATCCTTTTAGCCAGAGAACATGAACCGAAACGCCTCATTACCTCTGGAACAACAAACAAAAGATTATTTTCGAAACGGTTCCCGATCTGCACTAACCTCCTTTAACCTAGACGATACTCCTGGAACCACACAGTATACCACAAGACATCCCCGACTCTATACTACACAGAATCGCCTGGGCTATCCCCAGCCTCGATCGTAAGCTCCCTCCCTTCTTCTTTTCTTTTCCCCTGGGCAGTGGCGGAAGCCGTGCTGCTGCTGCTGGTGTGTTCTGGCCTCGTGTGATCGATGGATGGCCGAAGCTCATCGCTAGAATACCAGGTACAGTACTACTCCGCACTGCTGTTTGTTCTTCATCATATACTCGAGCCTGTTCTCAGACCGCCACGACTGCACTACTTGTCCAAGGTCCACGTACGAAAGTACTTCGTACGAGCCCTCAGGGTACCAGAAGCTGAAATGACGGAATCCTCGCGCGTCCTCAGGGCACCAGAAGCTGAAATGACTGAGTCCTCGCGAGTCCCTAGGGTGCCAGAAGCTGAAATGATTGAGTCCTCGCGTGGGTACAGGAAGCTGAAACGACTGAGTACTCGCGAGTCCTCGCGAGCCCCCAGGGCACAAGGAGTTGAAATGAATGAGTACTCGAGAGTCCCCAGGGCACAAGGGGCTGAAATTACCGGGTGTAGATACGCGCTGCATACAACAACAGTACGGTAGTACAGCACAGCAGCAGCACAACAACAACAACAAAAACATACAGCAGCAGCGCAGAGCTGCACGACCACTACAACAACAGCAGCAGTGCTCACTCAAGGTAGCAAGAGGCACGGTGGTTCTCGATCATTGGTCTGCTTGTTTGTGATGATGTGAGCAAAAGTATGGTGCAAATCACCTGTGTTGCAGTGCCCACATTCTTCTAATATTGCCGAACCTCACGACGAACAAACTACTGGAACCACCTCTACCCGCGTTTTTTTTTTCCTGTAGGACATCCCGTAATTCTGCTCTACAAAAGCTCCGAAATTTCCCAGTCATCTGTAATTTGGCAATTCATATAAGGGCTCCGCGGTGCACTCCCTTGAGTGTGCCGAAGCGGAAGCAGTTTCCGTGCCCTCCTTCGAGGTGGGGACCTCCTCGCTCAAGTTTGAAAATGTGGTTCCAGGCGCTCGAGAATACGGCTTATTGTACTGTAACCAAAATTTTCTTCGTCCTGCTGTAGAACGAGAAGAGAGGCGTATATAACAAACATGCTGCCCACGAATCGGCTCGTGTGCTCTCGCTCCCGCCAGTACAAACATGCCAAATAACTCCGCTTTCTCTCTCTCAGTGCCCAGACAGACAACACGTAGTGCGCAGGCTGTGTTCATGGAAAGAGCAGCGAGAGAACAACGGAGAATGTTTTCACACCAATCTGCGTATACGAGTGAGTATATACAGCTCCTCCTGCGTTTCTCCTACTCGTGCTACGGCAGAAAAAAATAATCCTTGGCTAGGTACGTAGAGTACAATACCCCCAAAATCTCAAGAGCCTGGAACCACATTTTCAAATTTCAGCGTCGAGCTACTACCAGGCAAAAACGTACAGTAGTTCGTCTCGAAGCTACCTAGATGATCGGCCACAGTACCCCACGAGCGACGGGTGGGAGCCGCGGGCGGGCCCAGCACTAGCGGGAGGTTGCCTGCCTTGTCTGTCGGTTGTGGGTTTGGGGTGAGCATCCTTATCATTCCATATCCCCGAGGAGCTCGTTGCAGCTCATGGCGCATCGAAACCCATCGCCATGGACGGTGTCGATGGCGATGGTTCCAAGTCATACGCGTCTAGAAGTGTAAACATCGCTTGTGCGTAATTTCACAAAAAAAAAAAAACGACCCTGATATTTTCGGACGCGTCGATCGGTGCTGAGCATGAGACAAGTCATAGCCCCCCGATCCTGCTCCTCTCGTTTCTCCCATCACCACGCAACTCCTGGGCACGAAAGCGGCCAAGCCCGTCCTCCCAATTCCCCCTCTAAAACGCTAGCGACCGCCGACAATCGAGGCCGCGTCTAGCTCGGCTCTGGCGTGAGGCCTGGGATAATGCACAGTTCACTTCTATTCGAGCGGTAGCAGTACGTCTACCAGCAAGCAAAACAACTCTCGACCAATTGTATTCGAAATAAATTTTGAGATAAATCACACGATTGATTATAATCATGACCATCATCAGTTGCGATTATATACAACCATCACCAAAAAATCAACTTTTTTGGTGATGGTTGTTCAATTCCTGTGAACAAAGCAAGCCAGACGTCACGATTTTCCTTTCCCATTGTCTTGGAATAGTGACTCGGGTCTTTGGTACAGTAAAAATCGAATTTCGCAGACGTGGAGTGCGATTTCTCGCCGACCTTACCGAGACTTTGTGGGCAGTGGCGAGTGACACGAGTGGAGCCACCGCCGCGAGCGCGTGGCTTGCTTCAGCGCGGACGTTCCGATCACGGTCAACTAACTTGCTCCAAAAAACAACCGAAGTCAACTTTATCGCCTCAAGAAACTCGTGGTGAAGCATCTGCCTTACAAAAAAACACGCGTCAGATAATTGCTTTTGAAAAAAAAAAGTGTTCTAAAAAAAAAAAACATACGAGTTTTGATATATTAATAGTTGTGATAAGAAACTACACCCCAAAGAGATTTAGAATCCTAGACACTAACTACCACGATGACGTAGGTGACGAATCAATCGGGCAAGTAAAGGCGGCGTTCGACAGGTCCCTCTTACCTTGAAGGGCGCCCCCGTGAGCGCCAGGAGCGCCGAAATGTGCTCCGTGGGGTGGACCACTTCCAGGTCGAAGCCTCGGGAAAGGAGTACCTTGTACTCGTAGTCGACGACCTGGCATGCGGCGGTGGTGGCGATGGTGGTGATGGTGGTGGCGAGGGGGGGGGCGTACTCGTTTGATGCTTGCCTTAGCTATTTGACCATTGACCACGCATCCCTTTCGAGACGAAGCACCGTTCCTACTCCTAATAGAGACACCTCTAACAGTTGGGTGCTCATTACGTTGCTTCCATGTATTACATAGAAACCTTTTGCTAATGGGGGGGAGAATCGCTCCCAGAAAAATAACCGCATGTCATCAGCAGGTGTGCGGCCGTTGCGCTCGGACAAAAAAATGGAGGTCCACCGCTTTTTTCGCGCGCCACGAGTTGTAAATGTACAACAACGGCACAAAGCGTCAACACCACACATCGCACGAGCAAGCGCACAAGCGATCGAAGCGAGCGAGCGTGGGACAAATAATAAAAGCAAGAATAAATAACTAGAAGCGTCTGCGGGAGCTGCTCCTGTCTCACCGCTTGGCCACTTGGCCGCTCCGGAATGCGGCAAAACGGGGGAAAAAAAAAAAACTTGCATGCTTTTCAGGCCCAAGCAAACAAAAAAATAAACGCCAACCAGAAAAACAACTCCGGTGAAAGGGAGATTTTCGGATTGATGTTTTAATTCTCCGCGGCCGCTGCTGCGCCCCCTTTACCCGTCCTAAACCACCTTGCCGTCCCTCGGCATCGGCCGCTGCCCCATTAAAAATAACCACCACTACCACCATCACCACCCCTCCCACCTTCCTCCACACCGTAAGCAACAACACTCCCCCTTCATTCCCCCCATTCCCCTCCCCTTCGCCCCCCCGAAGACCAAGACCAAAAACTCCTCCCACCTCCTCCCTCCCTTCATCGACTCGCCAAACACCTCACGGCGCTGCGCAAAGCTTGGGTACAAGCAATGTCTGCCTGGTCGGTATTCGACTTCAAAAGTCGTGCTCCGTCCCGGCATTGTACGGAAGCGGGCGTCTACAGTCCTACACGTGCTCCGTCCCCAGCATTGTAGGGATGCGGCGGTCTACGACAATACAGCTATGGCCATGTATCACATGAGTACCCCCCCCACCCCCCTGCCCCCCGCCCCTCTCCCCCTCCCAGAGCCTCACTTCCTTCGGCATCGGCCGCTGTCCCAGGGGAAAGATGCCCTCGAGGGGCGGAAGGATCGGCTCCAGCTGTCTCATCTGCTGCAGCATGGCCTCCAGCTTCGCGTTGCAGTCCTCGGCCTTGGTCGCGGCCAGCAGACAAGCGAGGCAGACGGCAGGCAGCTTGGAAGGGAGGAACTTGAACGACGCCACCGACCCGCACCACTGATAATGGTGGAAGAGGTGGAACGCCGTCAGCATCACCCTCACAGGAAACCTGCCGTTTTTTCGGGATGTATGTACCAGGGACGCGGGGGGGGGGGGGGGGGGGGGAAGGGAAGGGGGGGAGGCGGGAAATGGAGAGGAGGAAGTGGCGGGGAGGAAAGGAGGGAGGAGAAAAAGGGACAGGACGGGACGGGGGGGGGGAGGGGAGGGGGAGCGGGGACGGGAAGGGGGGGGAAGAGGGGGAAGAAATGGAGAGGGGGAGAGCGGATGCAGAGCAGGGGGTGCATGGATAGGGGTGGGAAGGTCGGGGGGAGGGGAGGGGTTACAAGGAATGGATAGGGGGTTACGGGCGGGGGCCGGGGGGGGGGGGGGGGGGGGGGGGGGGGGGGGGGGGGGGGGGGGGGGGGGGGGGGGGGGGGGGGGGAAAGGAATAACTCAATTTATTCAAGCATTGACTCCTTCGTTTCGCCCATCTACAGAGTGCATACCAAAACGGCGACACACCAGGGTATAAATTTCGGTGCGGCATACATACACCCAGCGGAGAAAGAAACATATCGAACTAACCAACCCCCTCACGTAGTTCCTAACTAAAAACACCCGGCGGCCGCCTTCTCTGCGTGTTCTGGACACACACCCAGCGGACAGTAAAAAAAACACACATGCCTCGGCTTCTCTGGGTCCTCCAGGCCAGGAGCCGCAAAGCTCAGCTATAGGAACCACAACCCTTCACCCCTCTTCCCACTCATCTACCAACTCCCACCCACCCACCTACCCAACCGATCCAAGCTACCCTTGCACCCACCCTGCCCCACACCACCTCACCGCACCCAACACCCAACAGTCAACAGCCAACCCACCTCATCGCCCGCCCTATCCGGCGGATCAGGCCGCACCCGTCAAGCGTGAGGGACAGCGCCTTCCGCTGCAACTCCTGAGGGCTCTCCCCCTGCCTCTCTCCCTCTGGGCTCGCCATATCCGGGTGGTTTCCCTCGGGCGACGGCGTTACCGTGTTAGCCCCCCCCTCTCCCCCCCCCCCCCCCCCCCCCCCCCCCCCCCCCCCCCCCCCCCCCCCCCCCCCCCCCCCCCCCCCCCCCCCCCCCCCCCCCCCCCCCCCCCCCCCCCCCCCCCCCCCCCCCCCCTCCACACCACCGCCTCCACCGGCCGCTGCCGCTGCCGCTGCCGCTGTTGCCGCCGCCGCCTCCGCCGCCGCCGCGGCTGCGACGGCTGACGCCGCCGCCGACATCTCCACCACCGCCGCTGCTATGTCTTCCGCCGAGGGCGCCGGGAGCTGGACGTCGCGGGGAGGGGCGGTGCGACCGCGAACAGGCGAGTACCCGGCACTCGCGAAATCCACCGCGCGAAAAGCCGACGTCTCGCCGCCGCCGCCGCCTTCTTCTGGTGGCTCTACCCATGGTCCGGCAACCACGCCACCACCGCCACCATCACCACCACCACCACCACCACCACCGGTCGCTCTTTTGGACGAAGACGACCCCGCTCGCTGACGCTTGGCGCCGCTCCCGCCCCCATCTCCACCCCCACCGCTGCCGTCGCCATTGCCGGCGCTACCTTGCTGCTTGCGCCGTCGGCTTGCCTCCTTCGCCGAGCCCTTCGACGAGCCGGCAGCGGACAGAGAGGCGGACTTCTTCGGGGTGCCTTTCGGGACGTTAACGAGGCTCTCCACGAACTCCTTGCTGAGCCAACCGGCGTTCCCCCAGGTTCTCAATACCTGGTTAGCGCGCGCGCGGTGAGGGGAGGGGGGGGGGTGGCGTTTGGTGGGGTTTATTAACCCCTTTTGCAGTTAACTGTAGGCAGTATTCGGGGCAGACCACTTTGAAATAGGGCGGGATACTTTGTGCAGAGATCCTCACATCCCTCCCAAGACTGCCTGCCGCCTGATTCGACAGGCCGCCTTACTTGCCGTGTAGCTGTACCAGGCACCTTGCACTCTTTCCCCCCCCCCACCCGTCCTCCAACCTCTCCCCTAGTAATGACCTCCCCCTCCCTCCGCCGTTACAATGCCCCCCTCCGGTCCCCCTCCCCTCCTCTCCCCCCCGCCCCCCTTCTCTCGCAGCCCCCCTCTCCCCCCTCTCCCTTCTCTTTGCTCTCTCTCTCCCTTCCTCCCCTCCCCCCCCGCTCGCCCTCCCCCCCCTCACATGGGTTGGGTTGGTGTCGGTTGGCAACGACACTGTAAAACATGCCGCTCACTACGTGAGCTAGACATCCATGGTACCGTTTTTTTTTGTTTTTTTGTTTTTTTTGGCGGTTGCCCACAGCTGGTCGTCTAGTTAGATCATTTATGTCAAGTAAATAACCTTTACTCTGCACAAGGGCATTGATCGTATCACGTAGTGTTCAAGGTACGGCACCCAAGAGGCAGTTACATAGTACTCCCATTGCTGTCTCTGGAAGTGGCTACACCGGAAATTAAACTAACTCATTGAAGCTGTCATCCATATGCAAGTCCGCCTCACAAGCGGTTCTTAGTAGGATGCAGCTCACCCTTCATGCGACTCGCCGGACACCTCACGGCGCTTCGCGCTTGGTGCAAGCAATGTCTGCCTGGTCGGTGAAAACCCGACATTGTAGGGATGCGAGGGTCTATGGTCATACGACTACGGCCATGCATGAGATCGAGTACATCTCTCCTATCGAGTACACCCCCCCCTCCCTGCTCCTTCACCCCCTAATGGGCTTCCCCCCCCCCCCCCCCCCCCCCATCCCCCTCCCCCCCAAGACAACCAGCAAACCCGAAAACGACTCACCGATTTTATGATCTTGGCCTGCGCGACCTCCCCCTGCTTGCGGAGTGTCCACGGCACCAGCGCCTTCACGGCTCCTTTCCATACGGCGTAGTCAAACTCCATGACGAGGGACTTGCTCGCCTTCCGGAACAGCTCGTGCGTCGCGTAGAGCAGGCTCAGCCGCCGGTCCGCTGTAGTAAACCTCACTTTCGTGGTCTTTTTTTTTTTGGTTGTTTGGTTTTCGGGTGTAATTTCGTTTTTCATTTTTCGTTTTGGGGATTTTTTTCATATATATATATATATGTATATGTGTATGTATATATATGATTTTTTTTCCCCATTTTGTTTTTCAGTTTTTGCGTGTTTTTTATTTTTCGTTTTTTTGATATTTCAATTTTTTCGTAGGTTTTTCCATGTATACAGTGTCGATTGTCCCATTTCCCCCCCCCATTTTTCCGTTTTCACATGTTTCCGTTTTTTCAATTTTCCACACAGACGTATTTCGATATTGCGATGGGTCGGAGCATGTTTTTCACCAAGTACCAACATAATATTAGGGGTTTTGCAAATGAGATAGACGGGGGGCATCCGGGGCGGGGGGCGGCGAGGGGGGGGGGGTGAACGCCATCGCATGGCGAAGGCGAGCCACGATGACGAAAAGCAGAAGGGGAAAAGGGCGGGGGGGGAGGTGGGGGGGGGGGGGGAGCACGAAGACGAAGTGCAGAACGGGAGAGGAGAAGGGGAAGGTGGGGGCGTAGCGTCAGTATGGTGTACTCGTGCCGGGACGGTATAAACCAGGTACCGGCATACTTCGTATATCATGGACGGTTCATTATGATGGACCGTACAGCATACATATTGTAATCAGTAAAACGGACCCCCACCCACCGCCGCACACTGTCCTTCTTAAACATTGGCATATCGTTATTAACGTTAAGATTGTTCAAGTTTTTTGAAGAAAAAAACAAAACACAAACTACGTAAAATATCAGTGCGTACGACTACTACGGCCCGATCAGAAAACGCTCTCGGCTGCTACGTCGTGTGGGCACGAGCGCTGCGGGCGGACGGGTCTGTTGACATCTGTTGACATTCGCTGTTAATGCGTACGAGTGCGTAGCGAAGTCAGAAGTCTGCCAGAAGCACAAAAAACACCATCAAGAACAAGCAAACAGTGGAGCGATACCAAAAGCACGTCAACGGCTGGAAAAGCAAAAGCAACGCCACCATATGCGTGCGGAAATATAAGGACCTTGCAGGCATCCATATTTAGATAATACGGCCCTTATCTACAGAGCGGTATCTGGTACATAACCCCCCCCCCGAAAAAAGCACATCCAGCTGTGAGATTGGGGATTTCGTCGACACTCGTCTTCGCAAGCTGTGTGTGATACTACTGATACTTCGATCGTTTTTACGAAGTATGCTCATCTACCGGCAGGGTATATATGCCAGCTGTCACACCCAATCAAATCAAGTATAAGATCAAGTATGAAACAAACAGGGCTACGAACCAGGAACTCACAGAATTACAGATTCGATAGCAGACACAACATGAACACAACAGAGTCCTCTTATGGCAGGGTTTACACCAGGTACTAAACCCGGTAGAGCAACAAACAGGGGCCAAGAACGAACAATTCACAGAAACACAGATTCGACAACGAACATAAGAGAAAACACGAAAAAAAAATATACATGGCTCGTCAGAAGCTTACTCTTTTACACATTTACAAAGCCACACGAAATGAGAGCTGTGCTATCAAACACAATGCCTGGGGGAGGGGGGGCCGAACTTATGTCATGCATGGCCTTAGTCGTATGGCCTTATATAGACTCTCGCATCCCTACAGTGTCGGGACGGAACCGCGCCGGGTTTTCACCGACCAGGCAGACATTGCTTGCACCAAGTGCGAAGCGCCGAGAGGTGTCGGGCAAGCCGCATCAAGGTTGAGCTGAGCTGCGTCCTACCAAGAACCGCGTTCGAGGCGGACTTTCTTGCATGTGGATGACAGCGTCCAATCAACCGATTTGGTTTTCTGGCGTGGCCACTTCCAGAGACAGCAACGGGTACACTACGTAACTGCCTCGTGGGTGCCTTGCCATAAACAAACACTACGTGATACGATCATCCCCCTTGTGCGGAGTCAAGGTTCTCCACTCCGACTCCCTCAAAATGATCTGCAACTCGACCGCCAGCCACGGTGACCGTCAAAAAAACAAACAAAAAGGGGGGGGCAGCAAGAAGTTCGTCCTTTCTCCCTCTCACCAGAGTGACCGCGTACGCAGCGGTGGCCGCCGCCTGGGGCCCGGGGTTCGCGGATATCCACTCGAACAGCTTGCTCACGGACGAAGGTTTTTCCCGAACGTTTATCGACAGCAGCACTTCTTCCACCTGTTCATGCTGCGGGGAGAGATAGAAGAGGCACACACACACATGTCACAGGACGGTCGACGGCCAACGGCCATCAACGTGTCACACGTCGCAGGGAAAAAACGGTCGAAGGTCATCAAGACGTCGCACGTCACACGTCACGGAGTACGTACGCATGGCGAGTATATTGGTTAACAGCCGTCAAAATGTCACACGTCACACGTCACCGAATGTTTATGGCGAGGATACTAGATACATAAAGGTCACCAAGATGTCACAACATGTCACCGGTCACAATGCGAGTATGCTGAACACTGTGGTCAACGGTCATCAAGACTTCACGCGGCACGCCGTACACTTCGACGGCCATCAAGATGTCACACGTCACGCGGAACACAAGAGTGTGTATATGGCAAACATCGTGGTCAGTGGTCATCAAGACGTCAAGCGTCACTCCTCAAGGAGTACTTCTCGTGAGCATCGTGGTCACGGTCATCGATTCCCCCTCGGGGGGTCTCCAGAGCGTACAAACTCCTGCCAGGTAACATAGATATACTTACTTAGATCTCGATCTCTGAGCGTGCTCGGTTGGTACATCCCTGGCCTCTGAGAGCTCCCACTTGGGAATCGCCTCCGTTTATTACTTGCCGGACCGTTCCAGCTGGTCTTTGTTTTCTCCATTGCTCGTCGCACTTTCAGTCCTTCTTTCATTTTTTCTTCTTTCGTTTCGTGTGCGTGCGTGTACTCCCAGCACGGTTGCGCGGGCGAACCCGTCACCGTCGCGGGTGTCAGCGGATGCTGGCGAGTAGAGGGGGAGTTGCAAGGAGCGCGGTCGCCGCTTTCGTGCCTAGGCGTCGCGTGTGCCTCGAGACACGAGGGATGCATCAATAGGCTCTGTCTGGCCTCCATTTGTGATTTTGGACTGAATCGGTGGCGAGATGGTCGCGAGAGGGGGGCGGGCGGCGTACGAGGCTGAGAGAGAAGCTCTGCTGTAAGATTTTTTCTTTTTTTCATTTTTTTCTTTTTTTGACTGTGTAAGGTGTTCCACTCAGGTAGTAAATTATTACACGAAAAGGGACGGGGATTTTATTTCTTTTAGAAATGTTCGATTTCATTTTCATTGCTTTTGCTGTGTTGCTGTGCCGTTCTGTGCTTTATCTTTCGTACATACGACGAGTACACAGACACAGAGCATATGGAAAGAAGAAAATAAGTACCCTACCTGGGGTACGTACGTATGTACGACGTGTGAGCGAGAGTAGCGGAAAACCGCCCGCGACGCGAAGCATATGTGGCGTCCGAGCTGTTTTCTCCTGGAGCATGGCGGCGGGACTCTTGGCATTATCAAGTCGCCAGTTATAGTTTGCAGCTAACTACAGGGGCCATAAAAAAAACAATATTCAATCATGGACCTCTGTCCGCTTCGCATAATTTGATGTTCCCTTCCTGAGCGAGCGTAGCGGGCGGCGTAGGCCGCCCGCGGAGCGAAGCGCCTTGTATTACCCTACCACAAACAGTATACTGTACCGCACACCAGTAAGAAGTATCTACTGTAGTATACTGTACCGTTCTACTACAGCAGTTTGGCGAAAACGATACGTGCGTATAAGGGCACCTGCTGGGGACGGATGCACGCCCGAAATTACCCCCCCCCCTTTCTCCCCTCTTCCTGCGACTCGCCCAACACCTCACGGTGCTTCGTGCTTGGTGCAAGCAATGTCCGCCTGGTCGGTGAAAACCCGACGTGCTCCGTCCCGGCATTGTAGGGGTGCGAGGGTTTATTGGTCACACGACTACTACGGCCATGCATGGCATGAGTACGCCCCCCCCCCCCGGCCCCACCCGCCTCCCCCAACTCTTAATATAGGTGCTGCAAAATACTGCCAGATATCACTATACAATTGTCTCTTGTGTCTACACGATCATAGGTTCTGGAACTAGCGCCTGGTCTCTGGCCAAGTTTCATTCAGGGGGCGCTCGCTCCCTGCCCGTACGCGTAGACTGCTTGCTTCAGAAATTTCGCGAAAACGGGCTAGAATTTGGAAATCACGAGCTGCAGCTTGCAACAACCAAATGAACGCATGAAAAAAATGCAACAACACACAGTCAGAAACGGGGCGCTGCTGCCGGTATCACTGCAGAAAAAAGTACTATTACGGGGGTCCATAGTTAGTGGGACCAGTTATTGTTAGTAAAAATAGGTAAAATATATAGGTTTTTATGTATCCCATAGGTCCTATTAACTATGGACCCCCGTAATACCACGATAGGCTCCACAACAACTATTATTACTACTTCGAGCAACTTGCGTAAGCGCAAACGTGGTTTCGAGAATCATCTTGAGCAATCTCAGCACGATCTCCCTCTGCTCCTCCGCCCTTCTGTCGCATTGTTGTTGGTGGTAGTGTCGTTTTTTGGTTCGTGTCCCGGCGGTCGTCTTTTTCACATGAAACCGTTTATCTCTACTATACGTACGGTATGTATGTACCCAAACGACAGGAGTCCAGCACGCCCAGCGTCCGTGCGTCCGTACCCCCTCGTTCTCCCAGAAAAGAGCGGCACTCGAAACAATGAGACGTGCGGCCATACCAACGTCTACAACGCTGTACCAGTGATGCAATCGATGTGTGCACGCGGACCATACACGAGTACGATAGATGGTAATAGTGCACACCCCGGACAGATCAGCTCACGGTAGCTCGAGCTAGCTCTTTAAGGAGCTAGCTCACCGGTGAGCTACGTGAGCTAGGTGAGCTACACATGTTTTCCTGGCTTGAGCTATAGGAGGGTAGCTCATCTGCACATGTTTTCAAAGTTTGAGCTATAGGGGATAGCTCATCTGCTCATATATGTCCAGAGTGAGCTATAGGAGCTACATGAGCTAGCTCATCTACTCCCGACATGAGCTATAGGAGCTACATGAGCTACACATGTTTCCCTCGGCTTGAGCTATAGGCGGTAGCTCATCTGCACATGTTTTCGAAAGTTGAGCTATAGGCGGTAGCTCATCTGCACATGTTTTCGAAGCTTGAGCTATAGGCGGTAGCTCATCTGCACATGTTTTCGAAGCTTGAGCTATAGGCGGTAGCTCATCTGCACATGTTTTCGATGCTTGAGCTATGGGCGGTAGCTCATCCCCATATGTTTTCAAAGCTTGAGCTATAGGGGGTAGCTCATCTGCACATACTTTCAAAGCTTGAGCTATAGGCGATAGCTCATCTGCACACGTTTTCAAGGCTTGAGCTATAGGGGATAGATGAGCTAGCTCCTGAGCTGTAGAAGTGACCAATACAAGTACGCAGAATAGAGCGATATAAACACCAACAACCGTATGTATTTTTGTACATACCAGGTACAGTATGTGATATTATATGAGATCGGATCTGCTTGTGTTCTGAAAACACTGACGATAGGTCGATACCCAACAGGATTTGAAGTGTCGTTTTTTTACAACAGCTATATACAGAAGCAGCTGTCAGCCGTCACCCTATGCACACCACAAGAGGCGCTCGAACAGAACAGAACACAACACCGACGCACCACACAGCACCACCCTAGCATGCCCACGACCCGGGGTGGAAGCTCCAGAGGCACTTCGACCTTACACCAGGCTGGCGGCGGGCAGCAACGGGATCCATCGATGGATGTAGACCCCTCCGACGACGTCATACATGTGGATGAGGATAAGGATGAGGATCAAACTCAATCCGAAAGCAAGGTGCGCGTTTCTGAGGTCGTATGATTTTGCCCACCTAGACCATGATGCTGCTGTTTGAGCTGCATCATCCAATCTATATGCCTCTCATTTCCTGGTTGAAGGGTAGGGGACTGTACTACTGTAGGCGCAAGGTGATGTACATGTAAGTAGCGAGCTGTACTCGTAGCTGTGAGGGGTTTCATTGCTCGCGCAGGTCTTTTGTGTTTGTAAACCGAACTTGCACGAGTACAGCAGTAACGATGACCGTGGGCTGATCTTATTTATTATGCTTCTTTCAC
This sequence comes from Macrocystis pyrifera, assembly GCA_031763025.1. Taxonomy (NCBI): domain Eukaryota; class Phaeophyceae; order Laminariales; family Laminariaceae; genus Macrocystis; species Macrocystis pyrifera. The sequence continues at coordinate 6,935,090 of JASSKH010000030.1, forward strand.
AGTGACGTTGTGTCCTTTATTTTCAAAATAAAAATAATGCAGCAGTATCATACGACGTACATGATGTGTATCCGAGATGCCTCGCTTGGTCGGCGCTCTTACGCGTGCTGTGCATCTTCTCGCGCTGCGCTCACCAACAGGAGGCGAAGGAGACAGCCCTTCGTGACATACCAGCACCAAGCGGGTTTAGGCGGTGTGTCATACCCGGCAAAACAGCTACCCGGTCTATCGTGTACGACCATGGCGTACGATTCGAGCAAGATTGCTCGGAGCCAGACCCCAAGGAGCAGCCTCTCCGCGGCCTACGCGAAGATGGTGCTGTTCCTAAACGGAAACCAGGACTATATTCCCATCGAAGTGCCCGCCCTGTCACCTGAGCAGGCGCTTCAGGCCATACCTCGGAGGCTTACTAACCCATCGGCAGAGGTGATGGCCCTTTCTGCGGGCGAGGAGAAGGACGAGGATGTCTTCGACGAGTACCAAGGAGAAAGCTCAAGCTTGACGTAGACACCATGGGGATAAATGGGGGCAGCGGTGGATCTTCTGCGTTTTGTTTTCGTTAATGGACTTCATCTGTTTTGTCTGCGTGATTTTTCGGCAATGTATGTGGTTTTTTGTTCCTTGCTCTCTGTCTCTTCTTTTGCACCTTGTGGTAGGCTCCAGCCACGGAAGTCGTGTATAAGGAACGGTATGTACGGGATTCAGATTATACCTTAGTTAATTATAGCCTTGTTAATGAGTGGCGGGTGGGTGGATTGGCGGATTGGTTTTTCGCTGGCGTTGCAGCGCACCACTATTAATAGCAGTAGCCATAATAATCCTGTTCATTTTATTTTGATATATGAGTCAAATGCAAGTATTTGAATATATGCTAATAATTACATCAATATCTGATCATCTTAATCTTGACTGCTGTCGCTCGTACCGTCGTTGAAATTAAATAAGCATAGTAAGCTGAAGCATAGTGAGCTGTACAACCCATATTATCCCTATACATACGTACTTGTCCTGGAGGGTGGGCTTTTTTGCCTACTTATCTTACACGCATGTGTGGCCGAGAAAGAGCTACAATGAGCTGTGTGCATGAGCTATGATGACGTTCTCCTGGGGTGAGCTATAGGCGATAGCTCAGCTGCCCGTGTTTTCCCTGCTTGAGCTATAGGCGGTAGCTCATCTGCACGTGTTATGAAGGCTTGAGCTATAGGCGGTAGCTCATCTGCACATGTTTTGAAGGCTTGAGCTATAGACGGTAGCTCATCTGCACATGTTTTGAAGGCTTGAGCTATAGAAGATAGCTCATCTACACATATTTTCCAAGGCTGAGCTATAGGAGCTACATGAGCTAGCTCATCTGCCCCCGAGATGAGCTATAGGAGTTACCTGAGCTACACATGTTTCCCTCCGCTTGAGCTATAGGCGGTAGCTCATCTGCACATGTTTTCGAATCTTGAGCCACACGCGATAGCTCATCTACACACATTTACCCAGTCTGAGCTATAGGAGCTGCATGAGCTAGCTCACCAGCCCCCAAGATGAGCTAGAGGAGCTACATGAGCTACACATGTTTCCCCCGGCTTGAGCTATAGGCGGTAGCTCATCTGCACATGTTTTCGAAGCTTGAGCTATACACGGCAGATGAGCTAGCTCATGAGCTGTCCGGGGTGTGTAATAGTGCCAGGTGCCCCGTTGAGAGCGTGTTTGTGCAAATACTGGGCCAGAGCGACATACTCCATGATTTACGGGGGTGTCGTGACCCACGACAGCTCTCATGACAGACGATGAGACGATTCATATCGTACACACGGCTTGCCGCAATGCTGTGCCCGTATTGCTTCAAATTAATGCCAAGTAGTATCAACGTACGTATTGCTTCAACAGTGTCCAAGTCGTGTCATATACCCGGTAGGTCATCGTAGAGCTTCGGTAGAGCTGTGCTCGTCACGTCGGTACTCGTGATTGAGGGTTCGGGTCTCCTCTGCGGCGTGCTGGATGGACGGATATGTTACACCTGGAACTCCTTGGATTGTATTTCGGAAAAGCTAAGTCGCCATCCGTAACTCAGCAGCCTAACCTGCGTTTCTTCGTATAGTCGATGCAGTATACCAGGTACAGCAGTGGGTACCCGACTTGACCCACTTAGGACCCCAGTCCCGTTTCGGGGATGAATCACTTGGAGTTAGACTGTTTTTTCCCCCAATTGAGACTGCGGTACTAAAGGGGTTAACAAGAGAGGTGTCGTACAGGCCGAAAACACCTCTATCAACTATGGATATTATTACGGGTATCAGCCTTCTCTCTTATCCAGTGGGAAAAGTACTAGAGTAGGCGGGTCCAGCCGATTAGGCCTCTCTCTTAACTCGTACTATTATCTTAGCTTGCTCTCTCTTAAATCGGGGCACCCACTGCTGTACTGATATGTACCTGGACTTTCCGCTCTCTGGGTCACAAGGAAGGCAGACGAAAATGAGAGGAGCAGAGGCAACGCCAAACTCAATTAAAAACCGCGAGAATTGCCTTCGGTGACACCTACGAGCGGCAAGCAGTTGTTGATGATCTGCAAAATCCACAAGAGCAACAACAAAAACAATAACAACAACCGTTCTAGCCGCTTCGTAGGTCTATCCACACCACCAGCAGGCAGCGTCGCGGCATTCACTTCGCGTGTGTCTGCTATCCTCGCGCAGCTTTGCGCGCGACGCGACGCGGGGTGGTAGACGAGTTGAGCACTCTGCGCCTGCTTCTTTCTGCTTGTTGATGTGCATCCAGACATGAACCCTTCCCTTCCGTTGGTGCGCCCTTCCGTCGGCATTATATCAACCGCACGTCCACTGCAGCAGCAGTAGATATTCCGAGCACATAACGTGAAAAGCGTTCAGATCGATTTTCAGCGCTCGTTTTCTCGACAACGGAAAGGGTCCGTAGTTAATAGGACCTATGGTACAGGTAAAAAACTATATATTTACCTACTTTTACTAACAATATTTGGTCCTATTTACTATGTCCCCCGTAATATTATGTTAATATTAATGGCAGAACCGAAAGCATCTGGCACCTATTTTTTTGTCGACAGTCCAACACTGAAGAACTTTCGGAAAGGCCCTCGACAGGATCTTTCCGAAAACACCTCAATGTTGTTCGGTATTTACAACGTTAACCCTTTCGGTTTAGGACCGCAGTCCCGTTTGGGGACAAATCACTCAAAGTTTGAGTGCTTTGTCCCCTCAAGACGGGACTGCGGTCCTAAAACGGTTTAACCTTTTTAGTACCGCAGTGCCATTTTGGGGACAACTCACTTGGAATTAGACTGGTTTGTCCCCCCAAGACGGGACTGTGGTCCTAAAACGGTTCAAACCTTCCTGTCCTGGAAAAATCGAGCGCCGAAAAACGATCGGACCACCCCTGCTGTGCCAACTCAAACCCTCTTTGGCGGCTACCAACAGTGAAAATTTCCGTACTGAGTGCGTTAATCTTTGCTGGGGGATTCGCTTGAAACGGACAGCTATTTTTCTGGAAGCGTTCGCTCCTAATAGTACTAATTAATAGTACCTACGCAGTTCCTGGCTATGCTGTACGTGCAGCAGAAAATCGAGCTCCGACGAGCTGTGCGATGGATGCCCTGGCTGCGATATTGTCGCCGTGCCGAGAATTTTCACGCACACAAGAGACTGATATACTCGCAACTCGCAGCTCGCAGCTCGCGAAGCTCACGCACGAAAAGCTCGGCGCGCTCTGCTCGCAGGTCGCAGCAGTCTCGGCTCACAGACCTACCTGCTCCACGTACGACTGGAATTGAGAGAGAGTCGTACATACTCATATCTTCACATCGAAGAGAGTGCGTGTTATATGCGTGTGTGTATACTTGTATGGGTATACGAGATCAACCTGCTGCTTTTGCTAAGCAGCACAGCGGAGGAGAGCTGCTGCTGCTACCGGTATGTACCAGTACCTGGGCTGGTATAGCACAACCAACTGTAGTACAACTGCTGTAGTATACCAGGTAAAAACCAGTGCAACTGCTGCTGGTTGGGTCTACCTGGGTACATCTACCACCATCATACCATACGCCTCCAATCTGCGTATTTCGCTGCTCTCACAGGCGTACAACGAAATGCAGGAGGCGTGTGGGAACACTGCTGCACACCATGTCCAACGACTGCGTGGGAGACCTCCCAGTCATACCGTTCTCGTACTACTACTGACTGACTGCTGCTGTGAGAGCTACTTTTATCGTACCACGACCCCCCCCCCCCCCACGTGTGTTCGCACGCAACGCAACACAACTTACAAGTGTTTTGTCGAACTCTGGTCCATCCGCAATAGGTTCCAGATGCTGCGCGATCTGCGCCTTCTTCGCCTGTCTCGCCATCGCCACCGCCTGGCTCTCGACGTAGGCTGTACGCCAGAAAACAAGGATAGCGTTCTAGACCTTTTAACCGACCAACACGCTCGGCAATAAAGCCGCTACGCGCGATAGTTTGTGCGTCTTCCAGCGTCCGCTGTCTGCTTTGTGTGCTGGCCCTGTTGTGGGGTTTCGCCGTGATGATGTCCCGGATTTTTTCTGATGCAAAATCCCCTCCCCAAAGGAGGCCTCCGTAGAATGAAACGTCCAAAAGAATCCGTTGCCCAATGGAAGCACTACTTTTGTTCCTTTTCGAGTTCGTGAGTATCATGCATGCGATGGTTGGCAACTGCTGTGACTGGCGAGCAACGAGTGACGCCAGCGCGGCATGATAAGGCGTACGTAGGGGGAAGAAGTGCAGCTCGAGGTATGTAGCAAGCGATTTCAGCAGAGATTCGGCAGAGTAGTCGAGCAAAATTGAAATTGTGAGTCGTGCATCCTCAGCCGACAGCGATTTAGGGTGGCTAAGGGGAGCCTGACATATCGATATGCGTGAGGTGCACTTACTCGTGTGGTAGGTAAAACTACTAATACTGCTCTTGAAAGTGTCGGCATTAGCTCTACGTACTGAAGTTGCGCTTGCGTGTACGGTACAGCGCACGTATTATTACACGATACGGTACGAATGTATTGTTTTCCTGCTCGTTCGTTGTTCTTTGGCCTGCGCGAACTTTTCAAATATCTGACATGACAACGTTGCACGAACTTCATCCACCGCGGTCTCTTCCCCCCCCCCCCCCCCCCCGTCCATGCCACACATCAGTCTGCTGTTGCGTCGTTCCTTTTTTTGCAGCGGCAGGAGGAGCTGTCCGAGAGATGACAGCTACCCGGCCTGATGGGCCGACTGGAGCCGCCCCGTCGCCGGTCAGAATGAAGTCGACGTCCTCACGCAAGGGGCTTGGAAAGACCTCACGAAATCCCGGTTTGTAGGAACGACAGGTTTGAGATATTACGAAGACCTAATACGTACACTTTATCGGTACGTGCACATATTCTCGACATCACGCACGGAGATGATACGTGATAAAGCCGACTGTGTATGAAGGGAGGAGAGCGGGGGGAAATGTTTGGTTCGGGTGTTCGGCCGGATGATAAGCATGGGAAAGGAAGGAGAGGAGAGGATTGGGCTTTGGGTATTTGGTTGGACTCACCACATTTGTTTGGGGTTTTCATGGCAATGCCACGGCACTGCCATGGGACACGCCGTGGGAAGACCGTGGCGATTCCATGGCACGCGCCCCGTGACACGCGCCATGACGCCGCCATCACACGCCACCCACAAAGGTGCCCGCTCATGGGCGGCGGTGGCCGGACTCACTGCACTGCCTTCATCAACTCACATGCATTGTAGTGAATGACGTCGTCTATCATGCCACTGCTGTCAATCCCACAATGGATGCGCCATGATACGGCAGTGGCACACAGGGTCATGGGACATACTCATGTCACCGCCCATGGAAACTGCTGTTCATTGCGATATGCCATGGCATTACTATACTCCTGTTGATAGCATGCCCATTCTTAGCGGTCGGTACCATGAAAAATCCGATGGCAATGCCATGAATGAATAGTCCATGGTGCCATCAAAGCCATGACAGTTCGTGAAAGCCCATCATCACCCATGGGATGTCATGAACGCGCATGAAGTATATATGTCATGGCTTCCATGGCATCGTCATGACGGTGATGTGGCACCCCCATGCGTGGTATTACCATGGGAACCCATGACAGTGCCGTGACTGAGCCGTGCACGCCATAGAGACTGCCATGGCGCGCCATGCGAAAATCAAGTAATACACTCCCCACCAACCACCCAGAACATAACCATGAATGCTATCGATAGTAATAGCTGGCCTTCGGGTTGTGCTGGTGGACCAACCCCTCTAGAAGGGGTGTTTCGCGCCTCGCTCGAGCTGGCCTTTTTCACGAAGCCACAACACACGGAATATATGCCGACCGCTACGTCAATGCTGGCCAGTCTATGTGACCATCGGGACTTCGTAACCCTTTTCGGACTGCAATCGGCATCGCACCTGCACCCCCCTTACAAAAAGCTCAAAACTCCGTTGACCTTCCCCCTCCACGGTATATTATACTATTCTGTTTTCTCTCTTTTCGGCGCCCCCCCCCCCCCCCCCCCCCCCCCCCCCCCCATTGCATGTATCCCACTAAAAAAAAAATGTGTTGCACGTCCGTGATTTTCCCCCGTGTGTTTTTTTGTCTTCCAGCTACCGCTACGAATAGTAACGATGCGCGCTCTCCGGAAGCTCCAGGCGTGGAAAACCGTCGACACGAAGCATTCGAGAGCGGCAACCCCAGGGACGCCTACTCGAGCGTATCGCATCTGAAGGGGAACCTGGAATCTCTCTCGTTCGCCATCGGGCTGAGGGAAGAAGGGGGGCAGGAAGGGGCTCTCGAGCGGCTGCTGCCCATGCTCAAGATACAGCCTCGGCCGACAGGAGAGGTATTACACGATACGTGATGGGCGAGCGAGCGCCGTGCGTACGTACAATAGTGTGTGAAGCCTCGACAAGCTTTTCGTAGGAGCTTAAACCTGTCGTTCTACATGCGTAGATACATTCTGTGCGTACACGACAGAGCAATAGGTACTTATCATGTCAAAAACAACAGCTTTCGGGAAACAGCCGAATATGTCTCGATAACGCCTCGCTTTTGGTGCGACAAATAACTTTCTGGCGGTAAAGTATTCTAATGTCAAGAACCTCGTTCGTGATGGTATAGACACAGCTGCGCATTTGTACAAACATCGACGGTCAAAACTTATTGCCACAACTGCAAAGGCTCCGTGCAGGCAACGGGGACTGCTGCTGTACCACCGACACCTAGCATATTATTCCTTCCAAGGCCATCGCTTTCTTTGCGTGCGCGATAGTCGCCAGCTTTGCCCGCGTTCTCATTCCCTGCTTCCTTTTTTTATGATTTTACGGTGTACTTTTGTATGCGTTACTGACCGCACGGGCAATTCCCGTCGCCGGGTCCCCCTGGACGGCCGCAGCCAAGCCGGAGAGGCGAAAAAGCGAGGTGAGACCCGTGCTACGAAAGCGGGGTTCATTGTTTAGCCAAACTGTTTATCGCTGATAGAGCTAAGGTTCATCAATCATTGCAGCCATTGCAACCACTTTTGCGACCATTGCAACCATTGCAACCATTGAAACCACCGGCGAGGTAAAACCTGCTCTACGGCGCGGGGTTTCACTTTTCAGCCAAAATGTTTCTCACCGTTGGAGATAGGTTCCTCGACCACTCCAACTATTGCAACCATTGCAACTATGGCAAACATTGCAACCATTGCAGCCATTGCAGCTGAGGAGCTATTCACACCCGATATCGTTGAATCTGATGTATACACTTTTTTCAACAAGTATCACTCTGGACGGAAGCATAAGGACCGTTTATACATTAATATGAAGACAAATAGGTCCTTATGTTTTGCGGCCAGAGTGGCATTCGTCAGGTACCTCAACCCATGGGATCGTGTACCGGCCTTAGCTTAACATTTTTTTTAATCAAAAATCGGCTGTTGGAGCTACAGTAGCCCCTCAAGTGAGGAAGTAGGCCGAACGAAATGTACGTGTCATTGCATCCCTATCGTAGCACGGCGGGTCGAGACCCACGCCTGAGCAATGCTACGGTACGGTAGTGGTGGCGTTGCCTTGCAAGGGCGGTTTCATATTATTTTCTGAGCTCCTCGCGTGAGCAGCTCAAAATATTTCACCCGAAACGTTGCTTCGAGGAAATTTGTTCACGCAACCAGACCAACGTTTCTGCGCGAATCTTGACACGAATACGACTCTGTCCGGAAATGTAGGGGCGGCTCAAGTATAATTACTCGAAACTGAACGGTTCCTGGCGTTTCCGGACAGTGTGAAAATGTAGGGGCGGCTCGAGTATAAATATGAAAAAATATACGGCTCCTGGCGTTTCCGGACAGGGTGGAAATGTAGGGACGGCTCAAGTGTAATTATTCAAGAATGAACGGTTCCTTACGTTCCCGGACAGAGTGGTATACCACCAGTACCAGAAAAAAAGGGGTCATGCATGCTACGCGGTAGTTGCCGACTTTTGAGGCGCTCCAACGGCTAGAAAAAAAAAAAAAACTTACCGGTAGCCAAAAAAAAACGTGCAGCCCCTGTCATAGGACGAGCCTCCTGCCGGCGGCCTGGAGACCAGCACATAGACCGCACTGGAGTCCCTGAAAGTCGAGGTGGTTACGAGGGTGGGGGTCTTTTGAGGGTTCGTCAAAAGCTCAGGGGCTGATAGAATGATTGATACCCGTCACGAGCCACACCCCCCCGTGCTTGAACCGCTGTTGTTGTGTGAGATCTACTCGAGTACCGACATGATTTTTTCAGAACACCCATTATGCATATAGGTATGATAGTCGCAAGGAGCTGCGTCCGACAAAAGTACCAACCAAGCCCGTTGGTTTTGTATCATACAGAAAGCATGTACTGTACGGTCCGGTTCGGTACGGTATGTACGTACTGTGCGTGGCGGTTTCTCTCGTTAGACGCTCACCCCATGCCCAGTTTAGTTCGCTCCTACTCCTCGCTGCGAGTGAGTCTCCCGCTGCCATCGTCAAGACATTTCCTGGTTTTTATGTACACGCAGTCTACATACGCACCGACAGGACGTTTCGCACGACGTGCGTCTCCCTCTATCGCCAAAGCTCTTTGATCCACACTATTACGGGGGGGACCACAGTAAATAGGACCAAATATTGTTAGTAAAAAAGGTGATTATATAGGTTTTTGTGTGTACCGTAGGTCCTATTTAATATGCCCCCCCGTACTAGCTCAAGTAATTGAGTAATTAATTTCATCCACCCTTACCCAAGGAAGCTTAGACCTCAGGGGAACATACCCCAGTCGTGCGAACCCGCTGGGCTTGCTACTGGGCGTTCCATGTTTTTTCGGTCTCGACCTTCTCCTGCGGTGAACAAGCACCGACGACACGTGTGTAAGGTCAAGGAACACTCCTGTATGCAGTAGAGTTGACGCCGTTTTTTTTTTTTGTTATTCCTCTCGGCAAACGCAACTTTGTCCGGCCGACACCGCAGGGAGAGAGGGTACTTGGAGTGCGACCACCCAGACTGCATTGCGCGGGAGGAGAAGATAAAAAAGCTCCAGGAACTGGTGCGTGCCGTACGTAGAGGGGGCAAACATTAATAGCACCACTACCACCACCACCACCACCATCACCACCACCGCCGTGTGTGTCTTTTTTTCGCGTGTTTTCCTGGAATGACACCCATCAAAAGTTCACCCGTAACCTGTCCAGCAGTTGTCAAGGACGGGATCTCGGCACGGCGAGCTTCTGAGCCACCCCGATAGGACGACGCGCCCTGGCGGTTCAATTTATGCGTAGCCCCCTTTGACGCTGCAAGCCATTTTCTACTTGAACTCACTGTGGGATAGGTTTTCCAGTGATAGAAGGTAACAGATGGCAGAGGTAACCCCCTAACCTGGTTTCAAGTTGTTTTTTTCCTGTCTGCTCTGGCGCGCAACAGTGAGGGAATTCGGTGTCTCCGGCTGAACTGTTCCGGAGAATTTTGCTCGATCCGGCACTACTACTACTGTGCGTTTGGATTCCCTTTGATTCAGCGCCGTTGATCCACCTGGAAACTGTCACCCCACACACATTTCGGGCCTAAAATTACTCGGAAGTATAAGGGGAGGGGACACTATTTTGCGGTTGGGAAGGGGTTTCCGACGAAAAAACTGGCGTTTTTCCAGTCACCATGACAGGAATGTACTTTCAGTACAGCACGGCACACAGGCGTTTTGTATGCTCTCCATACTGATACTATTATCGTGTTGACCCTAGATTAATTCCTGCGGAGTTGCTACTTGCATCAAATTGTGCCACCCAATATGACTATGTCGAAGAACCAGTTGCAAATGCTGAGTACACTCGTGGTGTAACTGCTGTGCCAGGGCAGAATCAGCCATTACGGGGGGCCATAGTAAATAGGACCAAATATTGTTAGTAAAAATAGGTAAATATGTAGGTTTTTGTGTGTACCGTAGGTCCTATTAACTATGGTCCCCCGTAATAGTTCCTGAGGGTGCTGAGCGAAAAATCCGCCGTTTGACCCCTTTTGACTGGCCTACCCCCTGCGCAATATGATACATCGGTATCTGGTGGTGTTTTTCTCGGGGACAACCGGCTGGTAACAAAGAAGCCTGAGTTACGTAGGTGGTCGACTTCACGTCGGCGGCTGATATTACGGGGGTCCATAGTTAATGGGACCAAATTTTGTTATTAAAAATAGGTAAATATATAGTTTTTTTCATGTATACCATAGGTCCTATTAACTATGGACCCCCGTAAATTTTGTGCTTACTCCTGAATGCTTTGCTTATTTCTGAATGTTTTGCTCGTTTCGTTGCAGTGTGCTGCGATATTTCCGAAACCAGATGTTGTGCTTGATTCGGTGCAATGTGCTTCGATATTTCGAACATCAGATGTATAGTGTTTGTTTCGTTGCAATAGGCTGCGAGGTTTCGAAGACCAGACGTGGTGCTCATCGTAGTTCGTTGCGATGTTCTGCGAGATTTCGAAAAATCAGATCTTGTGCTGATTGCGTTGCAACACGCTGCGACGTCCCGAAATTTACGTAGATGTGTTGTGCTCACTTTAGGTGCAAAAACGCAGCGGGGTTTCGAAATCACAAGCTCCCTCTTCGTCGCTCGGTACTATCGTACGGGGATCACCTTGCCTTCTACCACCCTCCTGCCACTTGCAGGTTTTCATACGTATATACTTCGAGGTATGTGTTTTGCGCTTGTAACGTACCACTCCCTGGATGAAAATGTAAGGACCGTTTAGACATCGATACGAAGATCAAGCGGTTCTTACATTTACGCCCAGAGGGATACCACTATGTCCCAGAATATAAGGAATGTTCGAATTTTGATGCGAGTACCCACCGGCCCCTACATTTCCGTCCAGGAAGTGGTATTATAGAATCACTGTGGACGTAAATATAAGGGCCGCTCGTGTATTAATACGAGTACCCAACGACCCGTACATTTCCGTTCAAGGAGTGGTATAATAGGGTAGCACTACCGCGCAAAACAAATGTGCTCATTTCTCCCCGGGATCCGGCCGTAAAGGAGAGGGGGGGGGGGGGGGGGGGGGGGGCGGGTGTGCTAGGGGGCGGGGGCGGGGTGTACTCGTTGTCATTCATGGCCGTAGTCGTATGACCATAGACCCTCGCATCTCTACAATGCCGGGATGGAGCACGTCGGGTTTTCACGGACCAGGCAGACATTGCTTGCACCAAGCGCGAAGCGCCGTGATGTGTTGGCGAGTCGCATGAAGAGTGAGCTGCATCCTACTAAAAACCGCTTTTGAGGCGGATTTTCTTGCCTGTGGATGACAGCGTCAATTTATTGATTTAATTTCTGGTGTGGCCACTTCCAGAGACAGCAATGAGTTTACTATGTAACTGCCTCGTGGGTGCCTCGCCATATATACACTGCGCGATACGATCATCCCCCTTGTGCGGAGTAAAGGTTCTCCCCGTACAAACACGATCTAATTCGACGGCCAGCCGTTGTAACCGCCAAAAAAAAAAACGGTACCCTGACTGTCTATTAATAACTCACACAGTGAGAGGCGTGTTTTACAGCGTCGTCGCCAACCGACGCCAACCCAACCTATTTATATAACAGGTATATACTATAAAGGAGGGGGTATGACAGCGTCAATGAATTGATTCATTTTCTGGTCTTGCCACTTCCAGATACTGTGAGGGGATGGGGGCGTACTCATTTGTTGCTTGCCTTAGCCGTTTGACCATTGACCACAAATCACTTTCGAGACGGAGCACCGTTCCTACTCCTAATAGAGCCACCTCCAACAATTGGGCGCTCATTGCGTTGTTTCCGTATATTACATAGAGACTCTTTGCGGGGGCGGGGTACAAGGCTTGGGCAGACGAACGGTTAACCTTGTACCACTAGCATAACGGACTATTAACACCACCGTGACCACACTAGTACTCCAGTCCCGGTTTGGGCACAAGTTACTCGGGATTTGACTGGTTTATCGCCAAAACGCGACTGCAGGCCTAAACAACGGCGACGACAGCAGGACGTGGGTTCTGGGTCGCCGGATCGAATCTCACCACCCTCCGTTATCTTCCTCTCTAAACCAATTACCGCTGGTGCTCTAGATCGACGAGGAACAAGAAGGCCTGGATGGGCTGACGTCCGAGATAGAGTCCCTCAATGTGAGCGAACACCCGAACAGGAATGGTACGAGTATAGGAGAGGGGGGCGCGCGGCGCGACGAGGGGGGGGGGAGGTCAGTTTGCTTTTGCATACGTCCGGCCTTTTCAGAGTATTGATGGCGTAATTTGGCACCGATGCCACAGCAGATGACTGATGTGCCACCGGTGACACATTGAGCATGTCTTCACAAACAATGAATGTACAGCTGTTACTTCGAAAAAAATGTTCGGATGCACATCTTTGCATGGCGGTGTACGTATGACAATTGAGTCGAGAGTGACGTGTAACATACATATGGCAACGAGGTGCCCGACAGTCCACGAGGAGAAGAGCCTAAACGATTTTTCCAACACAAGTATACATGTCTTTCGCCTCTTTCTCTCAAGCTTGATAACACTGGAGACACACCGGGCATTTTCAACGCCATGCAAAAGTGAAGACACCATTTGCTTCCTGTAAACTACGTAGAGACTCTGTTTCGTTTTGTTTTTCTTGGAGTATGCTTGGATGGAGCTACATATTGCTGTAGCGGCAGCAACGGAAATACTAGTCAACGATAGAAAAGGAACTACTCAGCACCGACATCCGTGCACACCTCGAGGGCAACTCCCTTACAGCTCTCCGACCTCTCCAACACGGCACAAGCCCATCGCATATGTATCGTCCTCGCGTAGGATCGGCACGCGCGAGCCGCCGCTGAGATGGAGACGCTCGACGACAAAATCGACACGTCCATGGCGAGGAGGGTAGAGATCGACGCGCAGAATGCCGAGTGAGTGATCCACCCTACAACGCACCCGCCGGTGTGATCGGCGGCCAAAAATTAGGGCAAGCTTAAGATGGAGGTACTGCTGTAGCTTGAGCACGGGATTACTTCGAGGGTGTGTGGTTATTGGGTAAAAATGTATACCTCTCTGGGTGGAAATATAAGGAATACTTATACATTAATATAAATATCAAGTGTTCCTTATATTTACGGCCAGATTGGCGTATACTGTGGGGTGCTCGGGTACCAAAGACGAGTTCTACGGTGTTCTACTGGTATCGGGTGTAGGGAAAATAGCACCATTTGTTTTTAGGGTTGCTTACGTGAAGAGCTCTATACCTCCCAACCAAACAACCATATTTTGCTGCATCCAATGGGTATTGCATATTACCTTTTGCAAAGACATCTTTGCATCCGATGGGTATAGCTTCTTATTTTTTGCAAGGCCACTTAACAACCATATTTCGAGCTAATCCCGACACAGAACCGAATGGGCTTGCAAATAATAATGTGCAATACACATCGGATTGCAAATATATTTGGTAGCTCTTATGATACACCCACACCAAAGCGAGAATGCTTCAAGATCCCATACAAAACCCGTCGTACGCGCGGTGGAAGCATCAGCAGTATCAGAAGTATCACGCACAGCTTGCAGCCATGAGTTTCAACGAATTCCTCCATTTCACAGCCTTTGTTTTCTATATATTTTACAAACATACCTACACGAAAAAAAGTCAAAGTTTTTCCGGGACGATTATGCCTGTCTGTTTCGCTTACTGATGAACGAGGCGTGCTACGATAGGAGTGCTGCTGTACCTTTTTTTGGCCTAAAGTCCTTCTGCACCTTTTTTCGGCCGAAGCATTGCTAACTGACGGGGTTCTTCACCCAAGGAGAAACTACGATAGAATTTCGACGTTCCTTTTTCCACGAAATCCACACGATTGTTGCCTTGGGTCTAACTGTGCTTCACGTATCGCTCGAGTCCCATATCGCGTGCCTCGTAGTACGTTCAAAGTAAATCAATGTCTTAGATTTGGACTACGCATTGTATCATACATCTATCCGTGATTTTTGTCGTTGTTGTTGTTGTTGTTGTTGTTGTTAAAACCCGCTTGGACCGCGGTCCGGTTTTGGGGACAAATCACTCAAATTCTGACAAGTTTGACGCCAAAAAACGGGACTGCAGTCCCAAGAGGGTCAACAATAATCATTTCGAGCATTCCCCTTCGATAGATAGCCCAGGCCGAGGTTACAAGCATTCATTTGAAAAAAGAAAAAAAAATGTTGTACGTATGTCGGCGAATGATGTTGCGGATCTCTCCTCCTGAAGAGACGAGCCCTAGAAAAAAAACTAGGGTGCTGGTCATGCCCTCACACTTACCGCACGTAGCACACGTCCAATTGTTTTGTGAGCATGTCTTTGATTTTGATTCGCGGGCAGGTTGCAGATCGTCGTGGACGAGGCAGACTTGAGAAAACGCCAGCTTCAGGAACAGGTGAGTTCAAGCTTTTTTTTGTTTTTGTTTTCGTTTTTTTGTTTTCGTCATTTGGCGAGAGAAGCCAACCAGGAGCGAAACAGTACGTATCGAGATCGAGATCGTGCACGATGATGGGAATATAAGCGAACACGAGACAGACGCTACTTCTATGTCAGGAAGATGTCCGCAGTTCGTGAGTACATAGCGCGGTAGGCCAGTAAAAAGCGAGCACCATGTTCACGGCAGATACAGCAGCGATGGGAACAGGTGAACTACACCACTGTGAGGGTGCTGTGGACCTGACAACGGCTGGCTTCGACCTACCGTACACAGTAGAAACACGGAGGCATACTACATGCCAATATTTATTCTGCAGTTGACGCACGGCAACGCTCTACAAGTGTTGCTCTGGGTGTCTGGTACGTTTGAAGTCCGAGGAATTCAGGCAGGTTGGATGTGGAAACTTAAAGTTTGCACACCTCGGAGACAGATCGCTGATTCCCACTTCATGATCAAACAGATCTCTCAGGGCAGATATAGTCCCGGTCTGTATTTTCTGGCTCATTCTGCAGGATGGAAGCCGTATGTACACAGCCTGCACGATCCAGGACATTCTTCCAGGGTTGGATCTGCAGTACATAGATCCCGCACAACATGTCATGACGGCAAACTAGGGTCTAGATGATCTAGATGATCTAGCTGATCTACTTGATCTAGATTATCTAGATTATCTACATGGTGTAGCTGGTCTAGATGATCTAGATGATCTAGATGATCTGGGCCGTGATCTGTCTGACGTGGAGGGAGAACAAATGCCGCGATATCACCTCTGAGCTACTAAATTGATTAAAGAAATGCCGTTTTTTACTTTGAACATGACAAACACGCCGACGCGAAAGGTGGATGCCGCCAAGAGCGAGGTGGAAGATTTGACGGCGAGACTCGAGACTCGAGACAGGGAGCGCAAGGAACAGGTGATGGGGAGTGGTGGTACCATACATACCAGGGTACATAGTAAATCGCATGCTTACCGAGGCAGGCGCTATATCTCCGCTCGTTTTGTTGCGAAAGAAAACGTTTTACTGTTTGAGCCGTGCTGCGGCGCTATGTACTGTTCACTTATAAGGGGGTTGGGGGTGGTGACGTTTAGTATTACGGTAGACCATAGTAAATAGGACCGATGGTACACACAAAAAACCTATATATTTACATGTTGTTACTAACAATATTTGGTCCTATTTACTTTGGTCCCCCGTTATAGTTGATGACGTGGGTGTGGATGGGGGAAATACATTAATTACTGTCTTGACCCATTTTCGGACTGCAGTCCCGTTGTGGCGACAAAACTGTCAAATTATAAGTAATTCCCCCCCCCAAACGAGACTGCAGCCTTAAACGGGTCAAGTTATTCAAGACATTCATTCATTCATACTCCTGCTGTAATTCAAGACGTTTTTTTTTTTAGATTCCACCTCGGCGACAACACGCGACAGAGGAGTTGCACTTTTTGAGCACAGCAAGTTCTTCTCCCATTGACGGGGCTCGTCAAATGAAAGAGCCGCTCGATGAAGCAGGATCCGACGTGTGTCTTTTCCGTCGTTACGCATAACCAGGGGCAGATTATCAGTTCCTACTTGGCGATCTACGTGCGTAGGCAGTTCTTTCAGGGAAGATGGATTCCTGAACTGCGTGATCTAGTTCCTGTCGCCTGGCGGGAGCCCGTATAATGTGAAGCATCTAGCACACGTTTTCTGTGGGTTGGATCTGTATGTGTTCTGCATACACCCCACACAACGTAACGCAACGGCAGGATAGGATCTATAGTAGATTGCTAGATCGCGATCTTTCCGGCGTGTGTGCAACATTATTTTGGCAGATAATCTACAGTAGCCCGATCGGGACTGCGTGTTTTGTTGCGTTATTATTAGCTCACAAATTTTGTCCACTTTTTTATTTTTCGTCGGGCAATAAGGTTATAATAAGGTATACCGTTCCTCAAGCTAAAGGCCACAAATAGAGCGTTGACATCGAACAGGAGTGATCCGATCGTTTGTCGACGTTCGTCTTTCTAGACGAAACGGCGGTAAAAAGGGGGGCTAAAGTCGAACATTGTATTGTCGGAAGGCTCTTATCTCGACCAGAATATTTTCCGAAAAACGCCTTCCTCGATGTTGATGTTGGCAACCTTATTCCCGTCCTGGAATAAATCGAGCGCCGAAAGGCGATCGCACACCCCTGTGTGAAGTCAAGTCAACACTCTTTGACGGTATGTCCCTGCTATAGGAACGTGTCGGTTTTTTTGTCACGTCTGGAGGGTTAAAGTCCCCCCCCCCCCCCCCCCCCCTACTATATATATATTATATATGTGGGTTGGGTTGGCGTCGGTTGGCAACGACACTGTAAAACATGCCGCTCGCTACGTGAGCTAGACATCCAGGGCACCGTTTGTTCGTTTTTTTTTTTTTTTTGGCGGTCGCCCACAGCTGGTCGTCTAGTTAGATCATTTGTGCGAAGTAAAGAACCTTTACTCTGCACAAGGGAATTGATCGTATCACGTAGTGTTCAAGGTAAGGCACCCAAGAGGCAGTTACATAGTACTCCCATTGCTGTCTCTGGAAGTGGCCACACCGGAAATTAAACTAACTCGTTGAAGCTGTCATCCATATGCAAGTCCGCCTCACAAGCGGTTCTTAGTAGGATGCAGCTTACCCTTCATGCGACTCGCCGGACACCTCACGGCGCTTCGCGCTTGGTGCAAGCAATGTCTGCCTGGTCGGTGAAAACCCGACATGCTCCGTCCCGGCATTGTAGGGATGCGAGGGTCTATGGTCATACGACTACGGCCATGCATGAGATCGAGCACATCTCTCCTATCGAGTACACCCCCCCCGGTAGAGAAGGCGCTAGAATACACCAGGAAATGGAGGGTGACGGCGAACGTCAAGAAATGCGCAGTAGTTGTTTACAACGAAGATAAAGTAAACCCGGTAAATTTCAGTTGGAAGTGGGGAGAAGATTAATTGCCGATCGTAGACCAGTATACATACCTTGGCGTAGAGATCTCAAAAGACTGCTCTTGGGATACACACATAGCAAAAGTAATAGGAAAGGGTAAGGCACAAGTAGGCAAGATGGATGCGATCCTAACAGACCCGAACCTTGACACTAGGGTTAAGAGATGTATCTTGATGAATGTGATAGTACCAAAGCTAGAATATGCAGGAGAAGTATGGGAAGGGAACGCGAAACTCGTAAAACAGTTGGAAACAGTACAAATGACAGCAGCTAAAAAACTCCTAAGATGCTCAAGTACGACTAGTAATACAGTATTAAGAGCAGAACTGGGAATGCGCCCACTCAAGACAAATAGAGACATGAGAAAGTTGAACTGGCAATATAAAGTAAGGAACATGCCAAAAAAGAGGTTGCCAGCCATTGTTGATAGAGCTGTATGGGAGAAAGTAACAAAAGGGCGAGCTGGAATAAGGTGGGATGGCGTAGTTCAGAAAGTATGGAAGGATATAGGGGGAACCAAGAAGAGATTATGTCCGCCGAGAAGTTTGGGAGGTACAAGGCAGAACTAGAAGAAAGGATAGAAAGAAGGGAAAGGCTAGCACTAAAAAACAAGGTGGAATCGGAAAAACACTTAAAGATATACGGGGGATTGAGGGAAGGAATAGGAATGAAAACGTATTTGCATGGCCCAATGGACTTCGCGAAAACGCTGAAACTGCGCTTTCGTGTAGGGGACCTGTACCTGCCAGAAAGAAGAAAGAGGTACACCAGTAGCCGGGAGGAGGAGGAAGTAGACGCACAGATGTGCCCGTGTGGCAAAGCAATAGAGAGTAGAACTCACATAGTATGAGAATGTGAAATCTACAAGGAAGAACGGGATGGGTTAGAAGAGAAGATGAGGAAAATAGACGAATGTGACATGGAGGAGTTTGATACAATGAATATCAGCGGGAAAACGATCGCTATCCTAGGAGATAGATGGTGGCACAGGAGGCCAAGCAGGAAGGGGATAAGATTAGCAAAAAGTTTCTGTGTAATATACGGAAACAAAGTAATAAGCGCCCAATTGTTGGAGGTGTCTCTATTAGGAGTAGGAACGGTGCTCCATCTCGAAAGGGATGCGTGGTCAATGGTCGGATGACTAAGGCGAGCAGAAAATGAGTACGCCCCCCCCCCGGTTTCAACCGCCTGCTGCGAACCAACTCGCGACTATCAATTCCAGCCCAGCTCCATTTTTGGGAGTGAAGGTACTATCGTGGGGCGACTACGATCGTGGTCTGTGTTAGCTATGAGTCCGAAAACGAGATGGTCGTGCGTTCCGTCGCCGCACCCTTATCCATCTCGAATGATAAGCAAAAGCACCGCAAAGTAAGCATCAATCGTGGTACGTACACGTTTGGTTTTCAAGTATTTGTTAAACCGCGTTTGGGTGGAAAAGGGTGACGAGCGTCGATTTCGACCCCCCCCCCCCCCCCCCCCCCCCCCCCCCCTGCAACTCGCGCCGTCACCGCCGTAAACTTGTCCCGCAGGAGATCGTGAGGAAAATGCTCGATAGTGCGCAAATGGTGTTCCGACGAGAGTCACCGGAAGAGGTGAGACACATTCATGCCGAGGCGTTCATGCTGGCACGGTAGTGTCGGGACGCGCGTGCTGGGACATGCATTCTTCGCTGAGGCCTTCGTGTTGAGACAGTTCATGCTGAGACGTGCATTCATGCTGAGGCAATCGTGTTGAGATACTCATGTTGAGCCATGCATGCATGCTGAGGCATTCGTGCTGATACTTCATGCTGGGGCATTCTTGCTGAGACGTGCACTAAAACCCCTGAGAAAATTACGCTGACACATTCATGCTGAGGCATACATTCGATGCTTGAAGACATTTCATTCACACGATCGGCTCTTGCCCGTTGCCCTAGAGGCGAGGCCCGGTGTTGCCGCGTACCAGTACATGGCATGGACTGGCTGGCCAACAAGAGGCACCTCATCTCAGCAAGACTTTTGTAACCTGTAATAGTGTGCACCAATCTTGAGCAACCCTGAGCATAGTTTATTGGATATCAGGCACCAGACGGAACGTTGTGCAGCGCCCGCCACGGAGCACGATTGACGGGTGCTACAGTAGAGGTGCACCTTTTTTCCCTGAGGCTCCTGACTTGAGGAGCTCTACCAGGTATATCCCAGTGACACCCGAACACTGACTTTGAAAAAAATTGAAGTGCAAGCCGATGAATGGTTCCATGGTCCCGTGGTCAGAGCATACGAAATAGTCGTTTTGCGAAGCAAGAATGGCATTTCGACGATTTTCGTTCAACCCTTTTCGAACTGCAGTTCTCCGTTCTGGGGACAAACCACTCAGACAAAAATTGAAGTGCAAGTCGATGAATATTTCCGTTATCCTGTGTTCAGAGTATTCAAAGTAGTCATTTTGAGAAACAAGAATGGCATTCCGACGATTTTTGGTTAGAGCCCTTTTGGGACGGACCGCAGTTCCCGTTTTTGGGCACAAACCGCTTAGATTTTTAGTTGGTTGTCCCCAAAACTGAACTGCAGCATTAAAAGGCTTAAGGAGCCCCGTCATTCAGAAACCATTTATAGCCGAAATGTGCTATTAGTATTAATGCGTCCATCATAGCACGTCTTCGCGCAGTCGGCATGTCCACAGTTGACATGTCCGGCGCGCTGGACCGCACCGTAACGACCCCCAAAACCCCCCCAAAAAAACTCTTTGGAAGGTAGATCTGCGTGTAGCATCAACCAGAGACAGGAGGGTTTTGTGTGTCGTCGGTTATATTTATACTGTTCCGACGCGACGCTGCCTGGTTCTTCACACGCTGTGTGACTTGCACGCGGATCTTCGCCCAAGATGCGTGGCGATCTGCCGTACGATTCATGTTCTGCATTTTCAGTAAATACCTGGTATTGTTTACTGTTTGATCGACCACTCGATTGATGCGCGCGTGTGGTGGATGACCATATATGTGCGGTGTAAAACTGGTCGTGGCCACACTGTTGTCCTACCATTCGCTCGCTCTTTTTTGTGTTTTTTATTAATCCTCCGGCGCATTGATAAAAACTAAAGTAAATAACACTTCCACATGTACCAGGTATAAAACAAGACTCGTGCCCTGCTTTGTGCGCCTGTCTGCCGCATACGTAAAACCCTCGACACGACAGGCAGCATCGGAGGAGGTCCAGTCCGTCAGGGCCCTACCCACCCTCACCGCCTAAGACCGTCGAGGAGGTAGTTAACTTGAGGCCAGCAAACGTGACGCAACAAAACGTCAAAGCAGTTTTGGTGTGTGCAATAAGGGCCGTTTTTAACTACACGTGTTTAGCAAGTTTCTTTTTCCAAATTGCCAAGTTTATGGAAATATAGACTTGCCAAAAGAGCATTTTATGAGCCACAAACTTGATGTTGGATATTTCCGTAGTTTTCCCTTGGGAAGTTTATGGAAATTTCCATTCGCCATTTGTTGCGTACTGGGACTTGCTTTTTCGAGACTTGAAAAAAACCTTGCCTAAACCTTTTGCCTAAATGGCCAGTTTTTTACTTGTCGTTAAAAACGGCCCTTAACACATCCTTGCCCTATCTCTGTCGCTTGCGGATCCCTTTGCCGTACGACAGTCTATTTTCCTTTCCGTGTACGTCGACTAATTTAGTGACTGACGCAAGACGTTGAGTGTAGCACAGGGTACGGATCCCACAACAGGCATGTAGACAGGGGGGAGAGTGGGGGGGGGGGGGGCTCAAGAAAGCGCGGGGTTATAGGGATCTGGTCGCTTTCTGACCGTGGAGCAACAGCGAGGCTTGCGGGGGCGATCAACCGGCTGCGACACTTACTTCAATTCGCCGCAAAGAGAACCGCGGCGCGGTCGTTGTTGCGCTCGTTCGTTTCGTGTCATCTACCACGTAAAATTGAATGTTATTTGCTATACTGCGCCGTGGCATACCGAGTACAGCTAATTTGCCATATTGCACTCCACAAACTGATTTTACCCTGGGAATCCTGACGCCTGCGCGCTGTATCACCGTTACAAGCGCGCGCGTTTTCGGTTTCGTGATGCGATGCATGTAGAAGATTTCACATGTCGGACATACCACGATCTCTCTCAGATAATCATCTCGATCTTAACCTGCCGTTATGAGTTGTTGTGCAGGATCTGTTATAAATACATGTCCAACCCAGGAAACATGTGCTACAGAAGATCATACAAATTTTACGGCTCCCACCCGGCAACATGAGCCAGATCATACAGATCAGGAAAGTTTCTCCCCTGAAGTTTATCTAGGCAGATGTAGGTTTCGTGGAGTGGGCAATCGATGAGCTGTCCGTTGTGTGGAAGACTCGGAACTATTATTCGGTCCATGTTTTTCCTCTCCTGGCCGCAAACGGCGAGGAACCCCACCAGGAGAGAATATGTGAAATGTATACATGGTACAACTTGTAAGTACGTACAGCATGTCGCACTGCTGTAGTAGCTGTTTTAAAACTGAATGCAAATACGACGGGAAATCATCAAGAACACACATCTGGCCGAACGTATATACTACATGTGTAGCTCATGAGCCAGAGGTCAGCAGCTAGAGTATTACTGCAGGAGGAGCTGAGATGACCGGAGGCCCGGCACAACTGTCAACAGACTGTTGCTCGCTCTATAGCACTATATCACTTCCGGGCTGCGTTTTGGTTCTTATGGTGTTCACCAACGAATCGCTAATAATTTAGTCGCGAGTAAATGCGGCGGTCCACATGTAGCACAATGTCATGACCACACTACTATAGATTGATACTACTGTATTATTGTCAATCTCCCAAAACTTCTGAACTCCAGCAGCGAGGTGGTCCCCGAAGGAAGCCACGAGAAAGACCTATTAATAAACGATTTTGCTACAACACTGCAAGGAGAGTCCTTACTATGTGTGAGAGAGTCCACCGCGGGTTGCTGGTTGGCAAAATCTTGGATTGGCTCTACGCCGGATCCGTTGCGGACCGTTACAGAATCGTTGAAAGTTCTCCACACATCAGACAGCTCACGATCTCACGAGTATATACAGCAGCAGCAGAAATACCGTCTCGAACCCGGTGGCTTGGTAGTAGGTGGTCCGCGAGCCTATCAAGATCAATTTCGTGAGTTCGAGTCTCACCGAGTGCATGCTCGTAGGGATTTTTTGTTGCATAAAATTGATTAGCGGAAAGCGCGAAAGCGTGAGTTAGCTGTACACCCGATGGAAATCGACGAGCAGTGGGAATGCTGAACCCTATGCGCGATAAAAACTAAAGGCACGTACCGGGGGGGAGAAGGGACCACACCTGTGACCACGGCTTGTCCAGAAGATCGCTGAGGGTAAATCCTCCTACGAGTTATTAGGCTGGAAAGTAAAGGTGATGAGTATTAAAAAAAAAAAGAATATATCCTGTTTTCTCCGTTATGACATCTCCATGCTGTGCAAGAAGAGATACAGATATCCTACCCGACACATTGTGATTGTGTCATTTAGATCCCACTCGGCAGACATGATGAAAATCTCAATCTTTGGTGCAGATAGAGATCATACCATCTTTTACCAGTACACCGGTACAGTATGGGCCCGCCAACAAGAAACACCTTATCTGAGCAAGCCTGAGATTCTTATTGGGGCGCCATCTTAAAACAACCTTGAGCATAGGCTATTATATAGGATTTAGTGTAGAGTTCACCACTGAGCCGATTTTTTTAACCCAATTTTTTCTTTTTAACAGCGTTCTCCAAAAACACCATTATTATTATATGTTCTTGTTGCGCACTTTTTCTTTCTTTTATTG
This sequence comes from Macrocystis pyrifera, assembly GCA_031763025.1. Taxonomy (NCBI): domain Eukaryota; class Phaeophyceae; order Laminariales; family Laminariaceae; genus Macrocystis; species Macrocystis pyrifera. Next base: position 6,958,819 of record JASSKH010000030.1, read on the forward strand.
GCGGGCCTATAGTATACCTGGTACTCTGTATGTACAAGTCTTTTTTTTTTTTTTTTTCAATCATCGCTTTTACTTTCCAACTCGTAGGAGGTTTCACCCTCAGCGTTCTTCTGTCTGGACAAGCCGTGGTCACAGGTAGTAGGTGTCGTCCCTTCTCTCCCCCCGGTACGTGCCTTTATTTATTGTTTGTCGCGCGTATATACGTCGTAGGGTTCAGCGATTTTCCCACTGCTCGTCGATTTTCATCGAATATAGCTATTAAATAACTCACGCTCTCGCGCTTTCCATCAATTTTTATGCAAGAAAAAGCCCCTATTTACCAGCATGTACTCGGTGAGACTCGAAGCCACGAAATTGATCTTGATAGGCACGCGGACCACCTACCAAGCCACCAGAGACGCTACACAGCAGCAGCAGTAATCAGGCGTTCCTTCTGCTCGAAAAAAAAATAAATGAAAATTCAAGATCCTGGAACCACATTTTCAAACTTCAGCGACGAGGTCCGCCTCGAAGGAGGACGCGGAAAGTGCTGTCGCTTTGCTAAACTCACGAAAATGCAACAAAGAGCTCATATCTGCCCTCCCAAACAATGGAGGAATGGGAAACTTCGGAGCTCGGGCAGAAAGACGAAACATCCCACAGGAAAATAAAAGGGGGCTGACGTGGTTCCAGTATCTCTGTGTCAGCAAACGCCAAAATGATCAGCACCCCCTAAAAAAACACCCAACCAGAACCAATCGAAACCCTCGTGAACATTTTTCTGGTTCTGCAGCCCCGCTGCGTCGTTGCAACCCCACACAACCTTTCCCTGGTTGGCTGTCCGTTCTCACCACGAGAACATGGGTCGAGCGTTCCAGAAGAACAAGTCCCCGCGCCGAGGTAGCGGCGGTGGTGGGCGTGGTGGCAACCGTGGCTTCTCCGGTGGCGGTGGGGGCCAACAGCAGCAGCGTCGCAGCAGGTCCTTCGAGCCTTCGCCCTCGAGAAACAAGAAGGGAATGTCGACCTTCAAGCCAAGACCGCCTCCACCCTTGCCAGAGGCTCTCTCCTCTCTCTCCCCCCAAGTTCATCAAGAAGAGCAAGTTCGTCGGTGCCAAGGCCGGGTACATGTTCTCCCTCGGCAAGGCCGGCCTCGGGTACTACGTTGACCGCGTGCAGGTCGGTGCCATGTCGGACAAGTCGAAGGCAAGGCTAGCGGCGACCCTAGTATCGGCTGCCACTGCTCCTGTTGCTGCTGTTGTCCAACCTATTAATGGCGCGACCACTACCACCCCTAAGCTCGCGAAGGGCACTACTGCTGCTGCTGCTGCCTCCTCTACTGCTGCGGATTCCGCCAAGAAGTCGCCTAAAGCTTCTGGCGGGGCGGAGAAATCACGGACAAAGGCCGGCGCCTCTCCAGCAGCAGCAGCAGGTGCTGCCGCTTCTGCGGCTCCTAAGCTTACTCCTCGCAAGGGCAGCACCACGACCAGCAGCAGCAGCAGCAGCAGCAGCAGCAGCAGCAGCAGCAGCAGCAGCAGCAAAAGCAAAAGCAAAAGCGAAAAGCAGCGCCAGCAGGAGCAGCAGCGATGGTGGCGACGAGACGAGGAGGCAAGGGGACGTAAAACGAAAGGCAGAAGAAGGGTCCAGCACCGACGACTCGGAAGAGTCTAGCGACGAAGAGGAGGAGGACCAGGAACAACATGGGGGAGGGGGAGCAGGAGTTTCTGGGGCTGGGGCTGGCGAGGCTGTCGGGGCTGGGGCTGTCGTGGGTCGAAGGGAGTGGAGTAGCAGCAGCAGCAGCAGCAGCAGCAATGGCAGTGGGAAAGAGGTGACGAGTGGCGGTGCCGGTGCCGGTGTCCTCGAGGAAGATGACGGCAGCGATAGCGAGGGTAGCGATAGTGACGACGACGAGGGGGAGGAGGAGGATGGGGAGGGCGAGGAGGAGGAGGAGGAGGAGGAGGAGGAGAGGAGGAGGAGGAGGAGGAGGAGGAGGAGGAGGAGGAGGAGGAGGAGGAGGAGCAGGAGGAGGAGGAGCAGGACGGGAAAGGGGGGGAGGAGGGGGGGGGGGGAAAAAAAACTGTGAGGACGCGAGAAAGGCGAAAAAGGTGGGGCCGAGAGAAGAGGAACACGCTGGTAGCGCGGGCGAAGAGGAGGAGGGGGCAGAGGCGGCGGAGACGGTGGCGGAGGATGAGAAGGCGTCGTTCGAGTCCCTCGGGGTGACGGGACCTCTGTGTGAGGCCGCGGCGCAGTTGGGCTGGTCGCACGCCACGGAAATCCAGCGGCAAGCGCTTCCCCTTGCCTTCGAGGTGACCAAGAATTAAAAAGTTGGACATTTCTAATAACTTGCGATCTGTTCGACGAGCGGTATGATAAGCATGGTTTATCTGGAGCTTTTATACGCGTGTGAAGGCTTTCGTTTTTTCCCCGGTAGTCGGCGGCGGAGGAGGGTTGCGGAGACGGGAGCTGATGTGATCGGTCTCTGCGACCTTCTGTGGAAATATAGTCTTTTTTTCTGGCAATATCGTAACGTTCACCAGTACCAGGTACCGGTACCTGATATGATGCGTGTATTTTACTTTTCTGGTCAGATTTGCCTTGGAGTTGGAAGTTCTCAACGCCGGCCCTTGGAACCAGAAACGCCTTCTCGTATATAAAAATCTCCATACCCCCCCCCAGCTGAGATGAACAGAAGAATGTGAAATGGAGAAGTGTGGTACACTACAGTTGTAGATAGAAGGGAGAATACGATCGCTATCCTCGGAGATAGATGGTGGCCACAGGCGGCGAAACGGGAAGGGGATCAGATTAGAAAAAAAAAATCTATGTGATATATAGAAACAATGTAATGAGCGCGCAACTGTTGGAGGTGTCTCTACAAGGAGTAGGAACGGTGCTCCGTCTCGAAAGGGACAGCAACAAATGAGTACCCCCCCTCCCCCCCCCCCCCCCCCCCCCCTCGCTCTGTCTTGAAAGGGATGCGTGGTCAATGTTCAAATGACTGTGGCATGCAATAAATGAGTACGCTTCCCCGCCACGGCGTGCTCTCCTGCTCCTTCCTCAAGTATGACTCGGGATTGTATAGTACGCGATACCCCTCAAGAATACCTGGTACCTGGTAGTAGTTTGGACCAGGCTGAACTTGTACCTAGTACTTCCATGGGGCAGGGTGCGTCCTACACCAATTTCCGTGCTAAAAATATGATTGCGTTTTGTTTCGAGCAAAATGCGGGCCGAAATGTCTTTACTTTTCCAGTTTCTCAAGTTCTGTTGCGTACTGCTGTACCACCACTGCTGTGTTTGACCAAGCAGGGCAAGGATGTGATCGGACTGGCGGAGACGGGGTCCGGTAAGACCGGGGCGTTCGCCATCCCCATCCTTCAGGCTCTGCTGGAAAACCCGCAGAGGCTTTTCGCTGTCGTGCTGGCGCCCACGCGAGAGCTCGCTTTCCAGATCAACGAGGTGAGTTTTGCTTCTTTTTTTTCGTGCTTCGAGTGGGTTTCATTTTTAGGTCAGATCGGCGACGGAGCGGGGATTTGTGGCGTATACGAGTATAGCAATACACATCCAAGTCGGCAGAGCCTTTTTTTTCTGCCCGGAACGACCAATTCCTGTCGCGCACTAGAGAATGGATTGATCAGTCGTGTGTTCCATAAATTTATAACTTGCCTTAGTTTCTTCGTTCTTTCCTTGATTTCGTTCCTTCGATTGTTTGTTCCATGATGTCAGTGTTTTCGTTCGGTCCATGATGTTGATTTTAATTCATTCGTTTCTTCGGTCGTGATTTCGTTCGTTCAAAGATTTCACCCGTTCGTTAAGTTGTTTAATAAGAAAACATGCCGATATATATACTTGTGCTCTACAATAGTTCTTTTGTTTCGTTTCATTTCGTTATCTTTTCCCACGATTTCATGTTGGTGTTTCTATCATCCGACAGGTGATGGAGGCTCTCGGCGTGGGCATCGGGTTGAAGACGGTGTGCATCGTAGGCGGCATCGACATGTTCCAACAGGTGACTATCATCGTAATAGTATTACGGGAACACATACCGCATCACATCCGGGCGACAAGATAACACACCCCCTGGGATGATTTTTTTCAAGCCGATTTTCTCCTAAAACATGCCTTAAGGTTGCCACGCACAACAAAAATGGTGGCTTTGGAAAGGTCTCGTCGAGGTATTTCCATAGACGCGTCGCTTTGGCGTTTTCACGGTCCCCGTTGCCGAGAAAGTCAGCTTTTGAAATTCGTCCAAGAGGGTGTGTTGCCTCATCGCCCGTGTGACACGGTAGTTTCGCGTATCAGAACCAAGTATGGTGTGTAACTAAATGGAGATGTATGGTTTTTGGGTCCATCGTGGGTTCTGATTACTGGAGCCCCTGGTGACAGTTTTATTAGTTACCACTCTATCCCTAATTATAAGGACCGTTTGTATTATGTATTAAGACGATAATGTTATTTATATTTAGGGACAGAGTTGTACCTACTGTAGTACCTGGTTTGTATATTGGGAGAACAGCAAGTCTGGTTTTGGTGTCTTGCCACGAAGATCGGTCCTCGTGAAGAGGCGGGAGGGGGGCAGGCCTATCGTGGTCTGGCTGGATGCTGCTGCTGCTGCTGCTGCTGCTGCTGCTGCTACTACTGCTTGTTCTGTGGGTTGTTGTTGGTTGTGGTGTTGGTATTGGTGTTGGTGTTATTGTTGGTGTTGGTGTTGTCGCTGGTGTTGTTGCTGGTGTTGGTGTTGTTGCTGGCGTTGGTGTTGGTGTTGGTGTTAGTGTTGGTGTTGGTTGGTGTTGTTGGTGGTGTTGGTGTTGGTGTTGGATCGGTGTTACTGCTGTAGTGTTGTTGGTGGTGTTCGGGTTGATGGTGGTGTTGTTGTTGATGTTGTGGTTTGTCGTCGTCGCCGTCGTCGTGTTCGTCGTCGTCGTTGTTTTGTTATTTATTTTTGCTGCTGCTACTACAACTCTTGTTCCCACGGGGCTTCCGACGAATCGCAGCAGCCGTCGCACAGCTCAGTCTTGACCTTTACCGGTACCACGACACAATGTGCTTCCCTTTTCGGTATGTGGTACTTTTTTATACAGGCGCGTGCGGCTGACAGTCTCGCGCACTTACAAAAATATTTTCTCACTGTCCCGTCACTCCCGCCCTGCGCCTGTCTCCCTTAATTGCCTCGTGTCTTCCGTCGGTTTTCTGCAGTCCGTCGCGCTGGCCCTGAAACCGCACGTGGTGATCGCCACGCCGGGGCGTCTGGTGGATCACCTCGAGAACACGAAAGGCTTCAGCTTAAGGACCGCCAAGTACCTTGTGCTCGACGAGGCGGATCGAATGCTTGGCATGGTGCGAACGCGATGATGTGGTATTTGTATTTCAAGTTTGTTTCTGAAACCCACCCCACCCCCCACCATTCGACGCGAGTCGATGAGGGAAGAAAGTGGTGAACCCTTCTCGCGATAAAAATGAAAGGCGCGTACCGTAGTGGCGGCGGGGGGGTGGGGAGGAGAGTCTACTGTATGTGACCCCGGGTCTGAGCTGCGACAAGGGAGGTAGCAGGAGAAAAAAGGCGAAGATGATATATATAGGATGAAGGAAAGAAAAAAAAAACCCTACCCTACCCGATCTATCCTACCCCACCCCACCTTAACCCCGTCCTCCCCCATCCCACCCCTTCCCCCGCCCCCGCTCCCACCCCACCCTCCCGTATGCGTGTGTGTATAATACGTCGTTCTTGACAGGACTTCGAGGAGGAGATCAACAAGGTGCTCAGCGTGCTTCCGAGGGATCGGAGAACATTCCTCTTCAGTGCGACCATGACGTCCAAGGTGGCCAAGCTGCAACGAGCCTCCCTCAAAAACCCCGCTAGGGTGAGTGCGCGCATCGTTCTGTCGGTCAGTCGGTAGATCGGTTGGACGGACGGGTGGTTGGTCGGTATGCATGTATATCGGTCAGTCGGTCAGTAGGTTTGTCGGACGGACGGTCGGTTAGTATGTATGTCTATCGGTCGGTTGGTCAATACGATTGTCGGTCGATCAATCCGACTTGTCTGTCTTTGCCTTAGTCAGTCGGTCGGTCGGCCGGTCGGTCGGTCTGCCGGTAGGTCGGCCTGTCTGTCGGTCAGTCGGTCGGTCAGTCGGTTGGTCGGTCGGTCAATCTACAGTAGCTGGCTGGTTGTCAAGGAGATGACATGTATCGCCTGTTCTGGTACTTTGTTGCCGAAACTCTCTCGTCGCCCCGGCCTATGTACTAGTCAGCAGCGCCGACTACTAAAATTGCGCGTCCCCTCTTTTTGGTGGCCCAGGATAAGCACGACACATCAACTTAAACATAACCCGTCAGTTGCCATGCCAACCCTCCGTCGCTCCCCCCCCCCCCCCATTTGGCCCGCACTCTCACCCCCCACGCACATACTGCGGCTCTCATTATCATACTATCCTCTCCCCCCTTGAAATCGTCGCTGGCGCTTCTTCTATTCGTGCCTGGCGCAGGTTGAGGTGGCCCACAAGTTCGCTACCCCCAAGACGTTGGTGCAGCAGTACCTTTTCATCCCGGCAAAGCACAAGGACTGCTACCTGGCCTACGTGCTGAACGAGTTCGCGGGGCAGAGCACCATCGTCTTCGTGTCGACGTGCAACAACGCCCAGGTGCGAATAGCACAATGCTACTTCAGGTAAAGTAATTACGTAGCAACCACGGTAGTTTCACGATTGCGCTTCTGCGGTAATCGACCACCACGGTTTTATTAGGTACTCTCAGCAACCCGGTATTTTTAACCCCTCTATTGTAAAACAGTGAGGTATTTGGACGAACGATACCTTCGACTAGTGCGAAAAGAGCGGTCTCCAATCGAGACCGCTCTTCCACCCCTTGACTTGACTGACCGCCTCGTACTGGTGGGTACGGTAGACTCTATACTATCCGGGTAGACTCGGTTCTATTCGGGTGGTAGACTGGAATGGAGTAGACTCGGTTGGAGTAAACTCGAATGGAGTATAATCGATTCGGTTCGGGCAGTAGACTCGATTCGGTTCGGGTAGTAGAGTCGATTCGATTCGGGTAGTAGACTCCTTTGGAGTAGACTCGAATTAAGTGGAGTAAGACTCGACTGAAGTAGGCTCGATTGCAGTAGACGAGATTGGACTAGACTTAGACTCGACTACAGCAGACTCGATTCGACCACAGTATACTTGATTCAACTACAGTAGACTCGATTCGACCACGAGTAAACCCGATTCCAAGTAGACTCGATTCGATTGTTAGACTTGAGGTTCGAGTGTAGACTCTATTGGGCTATCTGACTCGATTCGACAGACCGACCCATCGTCCACCGTTCTCCAAAAAGATGATGGCAGATTGATATTGGTGGTGGTGTGCGTCTCAAACTCTGCTCTATCTGGTATCGCTTTTGTGCTTTTTTCGGACAATATAGTGGTCAACAACCCGTATATGATGTTTGTTGCTCGTAGATATTATTTACGTTGGTCAACGACCCCCCCCCCCCCCCCCCCCCCCCCCCCCCCTCCCCCCCCCCCCCCCCCCCCCCCCCCCCCCCCCGCCCTCGACCCCCCCCCCCCCCCCCCCGTCCCCCCCCCCCCCTCTATGCCCCCCTTCCCTCCCCGCCATCTTGCCACCGCCAACACTACCACAAACGGTAACGGTAACTATCGCCAACGGTAACGGAATCGGTTTTTTGCCGCCTCCAGCGTGTGGCCCTCTTGCTGCGTAACCTCGGGTTCCAGGCGGTCTGCCTGCACGGGCAGATGGGCCAGCCGAAACGTCTGGGGGCGCTGGGGAAGTTCAAGTCTGGCCAACGAAACGTCCTGATCGCTACCGACGTGGCGAGCCGCGGGTTGGACATTCCGTCGGTACGTGCCGGTATGCGTTATGGGGTGATGTTATAGTAGGGGCGGCAGATGGCCGCGAACCGCTTTTGTGGGGCCGCATGATATTCGGTCTGTACAAATTCGTCGCCCGCCAATGATCTAATCCGTTCAGCTGTTGTCGTTGTTGTTGTTGTTGTTGTTGTTGCTTTGTTATTGTTTGTCTTCGTTCCGATTCCCCCAAGTTGTATGCACCCTCTCCCTTACCTTACCTCCCCCTCCTGGCGTTTCCAGCGTTTTCGAGCACTCGAAGTGCCCAACAACGAGGGCTGGAAACTTTTACGTTTATCACTTCATTGTACAGCATTTACATCGCAGGAGGCAACTCTCTACCCCCCCCCCCCCCGCCCCTAACAGGACGCAGCTCACCCTTCATGCTACTCGCCGAGCACCTCACGGCGCTTCGCGCTTGGTCCAGGCGAGGTCTGCCGGGTCGGTGAAAAGTCGACGTGCCCTGTCCCAACATTGTAGGGTTGCGAGGGTTTATGGCCACGCACGACTACGTACATGCATATGACATGAGTAACCCCCCCCCCCCCCCCCCCCTGTGCAAGCTACTATACGTAGGCGTTCACCGTGTCACCCGCTCGTTGGTGTGTGTCCGCTTCTGTCACTGTGATCCCCCCCCTGCCCTTTGCGACGTCGTGCTTTTATTTTGGGCCTTCCTCTCGTGGTTATTCTCGATATTACCGGTAACTATGTTGATATTACCGGTAACTATCTCGATATTACCCGTATCTATCTCGATATTACGGGTAACTATCTCGGTATTACTAATAACTATGCCCGTCTTTTTTTCGTTCAGGTGGACCTGGTGGTGAACATGGAGATCCCTAGCCACGGCAAGGACTACATCCACAGAGTGGGCCGAACAGCGAGGGCCGGTCGGGCCGGGCGTTCCATCGCTTTCGTAACGCAGGTTTGATCCGCCTTCCCCCCCGGCCCCGGCCCCCCGCCCCCCCCCCCCCCCCCTCTCGCCCCTCCTCCCGCCCCTACTCCTCCCCGCCCGCCCGCCTCCAACCCCCGATGGTTGCTATCCATATGGTCATACTTAAGGTATTGCCTTGTGGTTGGCGCTTTGAGTTTAGGCTGAAGACGGGATGAATGTTCGGGTCTCTCTCTCTTCCCCCCCACCCCCGGTGTTGGTCCAGTTTCGTTTTGTTTTTCGTTTTTTGCGTTCGTTTTTGTTTCCGTTTATGTTCTCGCTTCTATTTTCCTTCTGTTTCTTGCCTTTGTCTTTTTTTTTTCTCCTTTTTTTCGGTTTGGTTTTTGTTTCCCCCGTTGTGGAAGGCTCATTAAGAGGGTCACAAGAGAGGAAGGTGAGTGCCGTGCCGGTCACCGACAGGCCGACAGGTCACCAAGCGCCCACGGGTAGGCAGGCAGCAGGCAGCCTTGTTGGCATTTTTTGTTCAGGGGATATTTGACGAGGCGTTCGTGACTTCGGGGCCGACCCACGGTCCGCAGTTTTGGATGCCATAAACAAGAGCAGCAGCAATAGCACCCGAAACAGCAGGAGCCCCTCTCCGAAACATGCAGTCCCCGTTTAGTGCTGGAGGCTCATTTTACGGTGTATTCGTTTGCTAAATATGTTGTCGTACCCGGTACGTTGGGACCTTATTTTTGGTTATGTGCCGTGGTTTATTTGCGATTATTTTGTTTTTTAGTCTGACAGTCTATCTACTCTGTGACCGCAGAACTTGAATCTTTCTATTGATTGGCCGAATCAGGACCGACGGACACTGGATGCATTGATTTCGTCGGGTAGAAATAACGGTTCAACGTGAAAACAACAACGCAACACTAAAATATCCCGGCATATCCGCATATCATTGCCACCCCCCCTGCTCCTCCCGCCTGCGACCGAAACGAAATAAAATCGTATTGAATTGTACACAGTACGACGTGGAGGTTTACCAGAGGATGGAGGCGTTGATCGGGCAGAAGCTTCCTCCGTACACCTGCGACGAGGAAACCGTCCTCGTCCTGCAGGAGCGGGTGGGGGAGGCACAGAGGATGGCCGCCAGGGAGATGCGCGAGGTCGATTCCAACAGGCGAGTGGGCACTATTTTTCCACAGTGTATATACCCGGTTCTTCATACGTTGCTCCGGATGCAACCGGTTGTGTCTTTGATTGGTGGCAACAGTACCTTGAAGGGTTTCGTTGTGCGCGAACGAACATGGTACGGCTGAGCACATCGTCACTCATTCCACAGTAATAGTGATCTGGAGAGAGACATGTACCGTATAGCACTGAACATAACACACCCCCTGGGACGATGTCGGTAGACAGGGCGGTAGGCCGGTCTATCGGTAGATTGGTATTTCAATTGGTTGTTCGGCCGATATGTCGGTCGGTATATCGGTCGGTCAGTGGGTCGCTAGATATGTCGGTATATCGATCGGTCGGTCGGTAGACCGGTCGATAGACAGAACGAATAGATCAGTCGGTTGGTACACCACAGTCTGGATGTTGGTAGATTAGTAGGTCGATTGAACGGTCGGTAAATTAATCGGTCAGTCGTTGGGTTAATCGGTATATCGATCGGTCGGTCGGTCGGTCGGTCGGTCGGTAGGTAGGTAAAGCGGTTGGTCGGTAGACCGGCATACCTGTTTTTAGAAGGGTATGTCGGCTGATAGATTGGTGTATCGGTCGGTAGATAGGTAATCGGCCAGTCGATTGATTAGTCGGCAGATCGGTATGTGGGCTGTTGGATTGATATCTCGGTTGATCGGTCGATTGGTATATCGGTAGATCGGTCGGTGGGTCGGTCGGCCGGAAGATTGATCAGTCAGTCGCCTGGTTGCTCGGTAGATCCGTTGGTATAGCAATCGGTTGGTAGATCAGTTGGTAGATCGGTCTGCCGGTCTTTAAATCGAGATGGCGGTCGGTAGATCTTAGTGTTGTGGTTAGATAGGTCAGAAGGTAGATTAATCGGTTACTCTATCGGTTGGTCGGTAGATCTGTTGGTATATCATTTGGTCGGTTGGACAGTCGGTAGGTCGGTCGGTACATCGGCTTGACCGTCGACAGATCGGTTAGTCGGTTTGTTTGATCGGTTGGTCGGTAGATTCGTGGGTGGATCGATCGGTCAGTTGGTACAGATCGGTCGAGTTTTTTTCTATTTTGTATGTGTAAGCGATTGCTTTGCATGCAGGGCACATACATACGCCGTGCTTTTCTCGGTACTACAGATTGGCTGTGGATGTCGCATGAGGAGCTTTTTTTTCTTGCCCTTTCAACCACAACTCTCTCCACGAACTCTGGAACAGGTGGCACGTGGCAGATTCAACACCGTTTCGGACATAGCTCTCTATATAGTGTAAATGTGTGCACATACATTGCTGGGTTTAGGACTTTTTTCTTTCTTTTAATGTGTCCATCCATCGTTGGCAGCTGGCGTGGCGGGCGGTAGTACGGCGGCTGATGTGCGGTATCTCGACAACGTTTCTTGTTTTTTTTCAGATGGATACTTATATCATGTGTCGTTCCTTTTGTTTTTCGCTGGTCGTGATGCCTTTCGTTTTAGGGTGGTATATGGTGACTTCAACAAGTCAACGCCTGGTGGGCATTGCGAACTTTTTCAGCTGCACAAAAAAAACGTCATTGGATTGCACCTTGCGCCGCCCGTTACCCCACGTCCAAATGCCTCCGAAGAGAAACCTCAACCTGGTAGCTTTTTGCGGGTACGCTGCCGGCCAGCGTTGCTGTCGAATTTTTGCGCTTTTTGACCCCCCCCCCGTGATCGTCTGATCCCGGTGGAAACCCAAGACGTGTCGCTTGTTTCGTTTTAGAGCGCTAGGTGTTGTGCTGTGCCACTATATATACGACAAGATGGTACGTACCACTCTGTCCCTAAATACAAGGAACTTTTAAAGTCAAACGTTAGACCTATGCCAATGGGAAAGCGAGGTATCAGTAAAAAGTTTGAATTCCAAAGATACCCGCCAAAATGTTTTAGAACACGCTTCCTATGAGCACGTTTAGAAAAAAAGAAAAAGTTCCCAACTTTTGGAAAAGCCCGAAAAAAGCAAATCTGGGGCCGATGTTGGGCCAAGATCGGCTTGAGAAAAACTCAGGCGGATGTTTGGTTCGAAGCGGCGAGATCCCGAGTCCTCGACAGACATCGATCGACAAGACCAACAATTGCGTCATGAATTCTGAACAGAGTGCGCTCCTTAGGGGCTCCGACCCACCCTTGGGTAACCGTCTTCACACAATGGCCAGTAATGTGTGGCGGCCGCTGGCCCGGCGTACGATAAACATGTGAAAAAACAATTAGCCGTTGGTCTGTAGAAAACAAAGACAAAATGTCTCGATCCGTCTCGAATGGCTAAAAAACAGGTTTTTTTTTCAGGTTTGGGAGGATACCGCAGGACGCCGCCGGCAAGCTCTCCCCCCCTAGAGCATGTATCCACTTTCTATCTTCGATGCCGACATCTATACTCGTTGTCCTTGCCCGACACCAAGCAGGTTGGCCGTGGGCTGAGTCTATATCGAGGTCGAGCATCTATCGTCGCACGAGTTGATTTTTATCAGCGTGTTGACAATTTGCAACGAGAGAAAACAAATTGCGCCGCCTGCAGCCGTTGGAAAAAAAGAAGAAAAAATCAAACATTTTTTTTCCCTTTTTTCCCACAGCGGCGGTACGAGGATATTTTCGGCTGTTTTTTTAAAAGCAATATTTTTGAAAGAAAACTTTTGGACGTCGGGTTTCCATTGGCATAGGTCTTAGTATACAAACGTTCATGATGTTTAGGGACAGAAAGGTATATCATGCCTGTCTGTATACATACATAGGACTCTTGCAGCAAGATGTTTTGTGTGTAGCTGTCGGCAACTTGTGTGTGTTGGGACTTTTTTTTTCGAGCGAAACAAAAAGTCACCGGTCCTGTTTTTTTATTTTTTTATTTATTTTTAGATTATACCGCGTTCGGTCGTTGGATTTTCGATCTTCACAGGCCGTGAACTCAACCCGCGGGTTGGTTCAGGGTGTTTTCGGAATCTCACGGGCCGGGTCGGGTCGGGAGGTTTTCAAATTCTCACGGATCGGGTCGGGCCATCTTGCTCGACCCGACCCGGCCCGAACTGGCTCGCGAGGTTTGATCCGACCCGTGAACGGCCCTGCTATTTTTGCGCCGCCGTGCAAATTAGAATTTGCCTTGCATTCGCTCGTAGTATCGTGTATTATGGTGAGTAGAAACAATACGCCGTCGCGAAAAATTGCGCAAACCCGGTTCCCCCCCCCTCCCCCCCGCGCGCTCTGGAAGTTGCCATACCAGAAATCAAATCAATTCATTGATGCTGTCATCCATGTGCAATAAAATCCGCTTCTAAAGCGGTTCTTGGTAGGATGCAGCTCACCCTTCATGCGACTCGCCCAACACCTCACGGCGCTTCGCGCTTGGTGCAAGCGATGTCTGCCCGGTCGGTGAAAATCCGACGTGCTCCGTCCCGGCATTCTAGGGATGTGAGGGTCTCTATGATCATACGACCACGGCCATGCATGATAATGAGTACCCCCCCCCCGCGCCCTCCGTCCCCCTCCGTCCCTCCCCCCCCCCCGCGCCTACGGGCATGCCTTTCCGTTTTGTCAACACTGTGCAGGAAAGGGAAGCGCAGGGGAGGAGAGGGCGGGGAAGACGCGGAAACCGTCGTCAGAAGCTTCAAACGACAAAGAATGGGGGGGGGCGGCCGCGGCGGAGGGAGGGGAGGCGGAGGAGGAAGAGGGAGAGGCCGAGGAAGCGGTGGTGGTGGTGGACGAGGGGGAAGGGGAGGACGGAGATAAAAGACATAGCAGTGCCTCTTTTCTATGTAGGAGTTCGACGATGAGGGAGGGGACAGGAGGGGGCATACTCATTTGTTGCTTGCCTTAGTGGATGAGGGGGAAAGCGAGGGCGGAGATGGAGTATACCGTGTACCTGGCACACCGCAGTACCTCTTTACTATGTAGGAGTTCGATGAGGGGGGAGGGGGGGAGGGGTACGGCCGGTACGTTGATTGGTCACTGTTGATTCCCCCACCCCCGTCGTGAGCATTTACTTTGTGCGTGCGTAAGTGGTACATGCTAATGCTTTCGGTAGCATCTCGAACAGTAGGTTCGTAGCTGTAGCAGTAGGTCTTTCTGAGAACAATGCGGAGGGGAAACATACGGGTGGCGAGAGCGCATGCAGCCGACGAAGGTCTGTTTTTTTTTGTAAAGTGCGATGCACGGGTGGTAGCTTTCGACTGCTGGTGTTAGTGCTGCTGCGTTTTGCTGCTGCTGCTGCTGCCTCTGTGGACTGGACTGGTTGCCCCGTAACTTCCGCTCAGGCATATGGGAAGAGGGAGGCGTGCTCACTTGTTGCTTGCCTTAGTCACTTCACCTTTGACCACGCATCCCTTTCGAGACGGAGCAGAGGGGGGGGGGGGGGAGGGGGGCTGTTTTGGCCGCGGTGCGCTACCAACGTCTTCTCCGAGATTTAATTGGTCGTGTGTTTAGTCCTTTCGTTTGTTTGAAGGCACTCGCTGGTTTGCATCGAGAATCAAAAGCCTGGTGACCTCCCGATCAGAAACGAGACCGAAAACAACAGAAGCAGCGGTCGAACTGGTATTTTGTCGGTACCTGGTTTCTTTCTACCCAAGACAGCGAATCGACGTTGCTACTGTGACCCTTCACCTTTCTCCAGCACTCTCTTTGTCACCAGCCAGAGATTTACGCCCCGGTTTCTCCACGTGAAATAGGAGAGGCTTTTTCTGTTTCCGTTGTCGATTGGCCGAACGATTCTATTAGTCAAACGAAATGATTCCGACCCCCCCCCCCCAACCAGACACGGCACATTGGCACATTGACGGTACCTTTGCTGTGACTCCCCTCTCCTCTCGCATCCCCACACTCTGGTCGCTAACTAACCACCTCGCGAAAAAAAAGCAAGAATGCGCCGCGCGAGTTGCCACCTTAGAAGCCCGGCTTCGTCTTCTTTTGGTTTTCTATTGGTAAAATGAATTGCCGCAAGGGTTACTTTCCACCCAAGACGGTCAATCGACTCTACACGTACTGCCACTCTCCGCTTGTGTCCAGCACTCTTCTCCTCAATCGGCCACCAGAGAAACACGCCGGTTTCTCCACTTGAAATGGGAAGCTCTTTCTTCTCTCAGTTGTCTATGCCAGTTGAAGCACTTTGTGCGTACTGTTTTGCATATGGAGGACAGCGTCGAATGATTTGATCTGTTTTTCCGGTGTGGCCACTTCCAGAGAAGGTATAGGTGATTTACAGTAGTACAGCAGCTTAATGACCCCCTCGGTGGTCCGCCACCAATGATGCGTGGTCAATGGTCTAATGACCAAGGCAAGCAACTAATGAGTACCCCTCCCCCCCCCAAAAAAAAAGTAGAGCAGGTAGGTGTGTGTTGATGGGAACCCGTTTGAGCTGTGAAGACATTGGACCCACCACATGTTGCGGGGCGGAAACAACGACAAAGGAAACCTGTGCAACTAAGGGCCCATCTTATCGAGGACTTTCGGTTCATTCAATTTGACTTGATGTTTTTTTTCTAATTTAATTTAAGGGCCCATCTTCTCGAGGACTTTCGGTTCTTTCAATTTGACTTGCTCTTTTTTTCTAATTTAATTTGCATCTGATCGAACGAAATTTAGTGCTCCCCGTTAAGATGCGCTCTAAACATGCATATAGGCAGCAGCCTCATCCATTACGTTTAAGCGTGCCCTTGAAAAAATGATGATCGTATATACTAACATAGGTGGATGTGACGTATATACCTGCGCATACATGCCCGGCGAGAAACATGAAGGGTTCCACCCTCAAAGCGAGCGACCAGATCTTCTGTCTTACTCACTCGTCCTCTCTGTGGCACATACCGAACGACAAGGCTGGGCAAAGCCTTCTATTTTCCGTGAACGACGTGGGTCACGCTCCGCACCCCATCCCACGTTTTCTCCACATTAGTTATTCCGCATTCCAAAGCCTCATTGATATGACAGGAATGGTTGAACGGTAAACCTTCCAGAGGGCTGCCATTGTCGTTGCTTCCACTCCTACCGCATCTAGTTTCAGAAGCTCTCGTTCTCGTGACGACACCTCATAATATACCGCACCACACGAAAATAACTCGCGGGCAAGAATATTACTGTTCAGCTTGCAAGTTTTGGGCAGCATTCATTTTGATTATGTGCGTGATGCCTCTCACTTCGACTACGTTCTGTTGTCATCATGTCACAGCCAGCCCGTTCCTGGGGCGTGGACGGGCTCACAGTGGATATTTTCTGTGCCGAGAGGTGCGTCTATCTCACTTGAAACCCCTTCCTCGAGATTTAGAATGGGGGCATTTGATTGGGCAATAAATTGAAGGGTTTGATTGGGCGACTAAACACAAACAGACGCGTTCAGTTTTGGTCGCTGCCACCACCCGCCAGAACTCTACAGCCCTTCTGCCACCCAAGCCCAGCTATGCAAGCAAGCAACTCCGCGCAACCTCAACGACCCCTCGAACCCCCAAGCGGGGCTGCGAACAGCTTGCCGCCCGTTGCGCGGGATCGGGACCGCCCTCCTTGCGGCAGGTAAGGAGCACGCCATGAAATTCTCTCGTGGGTGGAACCTTGGAATCAGAAGAAACGCTCCAAATTCGAAACGACAACGAAAAAATGCACACCAGAGAGCTTGGTTTGTGAGCTTGATTGGCAAGGGTCTTGGAATGTTCGGGAGGGTGCACAAGCTTGCGGACTGGGCGCAATGTGCAGAAGGCCTCGAACTTGCTGCGGGTGATGAGTGCTTGCCGAGCAAAAGGTTGTACCCCTCTCGCTTCTAGGCCGCAGCAGCAGCAACAGCTAGCTGCGCGGTACAAGAAGTATCTTTTAGGTAGGTGCGTGGAGTACGGTATTTTGTTTTCATTTTTTGCGGAAACTCTCTGTTCTAGCGAGCTCTGGTCCGTATACCCGCTGACTGACCTCGTATTAGCCTGCAAGAGTGTATCATGGGGGCACAGGAACCTTGTCTGTTTGCCGTGACATGCGACGAGCAGTAAGCCATAGGATCTAGGGTCGTCGCCGTCGTTGCCATATCTGGATAGGATGCTCTGCTCGCTTGTTTGCCTTCCTCTGTCACACAGAATCATCATCACTTCACCAAGAAACTTCCGGTGGGGAAATCAACCTCATTTCATTCGTTTCGTACCCTACGAGAGACCCACGAGGGTGTAGCGTGGCAGGCACTGGCGCCTGGTGTGTTCGCCGTGACAAGCGACAAGCCATTGAGCCATATAGGCGAGATGAACAAGGTTTAGGGTCATGGCCGTCGTTGCCATGTCTGGATTGGACACCTTTGCCCGCTGGTTTGCCTTCCTCTGACAAGCGGAATCATCATCTATCTACTTCCGGGGAGAGATCAACCTCATTCATTCGTATCCTACCTATTATTAATAGTCCACGAGTGCACAACAGGGGCACAACAACATGCACCTGGTCTATTCGCCGTGGGCAAGCGACAGGCCATCAGCCATAGGCGAGATCAGACAGGATCCAGGGTCATGGTCGTCTCAGCCAAATCTGTATTTGACGTTCTGCAAGGTTGCTTGGCTTCCTTTGACAAACAGATTCATCACTTACTTTTACTTCCGAGGAAAAAAATCATCCTCATCATCTGTCATCATAGATCCGCTTTCTACCGCACGAAAGACTGTGCTGTTCGGGGAAGTCACTGACCTAAAGCAGCACGAAGCAGCAACTTATCCTTCACGAGGCACGAGGATACGTCGTATGAATGCGAAACACGCTTGATCCGCGCGTAATACGTGTAACATGATGCGTATACGTAATACCTGGTGTCTTTTCGCTTGCATCTATTGATTAATAATAGTTCCTATTAATAGTTCCAAGACTCGCAGATTAAAAAATTCTCTGGATCACCAATTTCTGCCCGCGCTCACGCAAGGATCTGACCCACGCATGCACTCCCTTCCAATGTTCTTCGTCGAACTCACACAACAATTTATTCGGGTCAGCAAAGCTTTTATTGTCGAAACTGCTCGTTGCAACAGCAACAGCAGCAGCAGCAGCAGCAGCAGCAGCAGCAACAGCAGGCGTGTGCGGTTGTCGGAGCTGATGGTTTGTGCGGCGCATTCGGATCTACAGCAGTATATTCCTTTGCTTTGGTTGTTTCCTTTTCGCAAAAATATTATTGTGTGGGCTGCGATGAGGCCCTTCTCTTCCCTGCTTGTATGGGAAGCTTCGAGAGTCAACAAACAAACACACAGCTTACCTCCTCCTGAACCGCTTATTAATTTTGAATTTTTGAATTTTTGCAAAACAAGAACAAAAAATCAGTATAATACACCAGCACAGACTTGAACCTTGGGTCTCGTGTGCAGTGGTACGCGCAACTTGACCACTCTGCGAGGTACTGGGGCCTGTTGACTATACCCAAGTTTGGGCAAAACATACTTTGAGGTACAAGTACTGGTGATGAGCCTGACCAGTTACCCTGCTGGCATACTCGTGCACTGCGGTAGTAGGAAGGAATGGATGTTTGCGCCGGCGTATACCGGTTAGGTACTCTCTGTTTTCATGAGCCCTCCTCAATTTTTTTCCACAGACAGCAGCAGCAGAGTGGGTTTGAGCGAGGGAGGGAGTATCGTTCAGAGTGTGAGGGTTCAGAGTGCACGGCACGCCTGGCACGAAGTACATGATACATACATGCGAGTCCAGACTATACACCCGAGGTGCCAGGTGGATGACAATCAACCTCCCTTCTTATCTCATTTCTCCTGTGTGATTTTCGGAAACCGAGCAGAGGTTCTCCCCGATAAACTTCGTGTGCCAGTCAGTTCTTGCCTACGTATCGTACATATGTACATATGATGTGATACTGATATGCACCCCGCGTTGGGTCGATTCTGCCATCCGACACTCCCAGCGCCCGTTAACTTTTTTTTGCGTCGAATTGTGCTGGTGGCGTAGACCTCGCCTACGCAGGGTACAGCACTACTACGAGTACAACTGCAATATGTACGAGTACGTACCAGTACTACTACCGCTTGCTGACAAAAACCAGATAGATGTATAAATGGCTCAGAGCCGGAACCCTAAACTACACAAAGGAGCACGTGGTTACCGTGAACCCGCGCCTGGCAATGCCACGGAAAGTCGTCCACAAGGATGTCGGGACAGTCAGCCAGGTCACCGGCGCTGTCAACACAAGCACGCGGAGAACCGGGAAGACCACGAAAGACTTAGTTAGTTGTTTCATGTTTCACACGTGGACAGATTTTGCCGCAGACAGCATTCAAGGACACTTTTCTTTTCGTTGGCTTTTCGTTTTTTTCTCTGTTGGCGTATCTGGGTTGTAGTGTACCCGTACAGTGTGTACCTGTACCTGTGTGTGTATTGTACAGGTTGTGCGTTTCGTACCCAGTACGTGTGTTGTGTTTACATTTTTGACCGTTCTTTCTACCCGTCGACATCCAACACAAGTTGTCCGTGCCGATTCAGTCCTACGTATTAAAATAGAGAGATATAAGGTCTGTGGTCACAAAATTACGACACAGAAATTACACGTATCATACGTCGTACGTACAGAGTATTAATAGTAAGTACATTTAGATACTGTAATAATAGTAAGAATAGACTGCTGTATAATGGCAATATGTCATCGTACTGGATACGACAGGCACGACATAGATATATCGTGCCAGGTGCATACATTTACGTATATATTTGATGTTGATGGAATGCATGGCATCGCATGGCATCGCATCGCGTTGTCTATCTCTCCTTGCTCGTATCATACCGGTATCATACGGCAGTCACTATTATAGGGAGTGGGAGCCCGTCAATGCGCTGTCCAGGCTCAATGTTTGGTTTTTTTCTGACCTAGATCTACAGCAACTCAATTAGATAGGATTTAGAGTGCGTACCTTTTTGTTAAACTGCCATCTCCTGACCCAATTTTCTCATTGTTGGTGCCGATCTGAGCCTACTTTTCTCAACACCATGTTTCTTAACTGCGCGCGCCCGCTCACTGCTGTACATGCGTGCTGGAATACAATGCATACCACAGCAGTATGTTTCTAGTGGCGCTTTGTGACCGCAGATCCTATATCTCTCTATCTACATGTACCAGATACATACCGGCAGTACGCGCGATCGAAGTACCACACACAGCTTGCAATTATGAGTTTCGACCAATTCCTCGATCTCCCATTTGTTTCTGTATTTATTTTCAACATAGTAGAATGCAGAACCAGTACGAGCACAGCTGTGTGTGCGTGTGCTGGATGTCGACGTGTAGAAAGAACGGCTTACAGTAATGTGAAGAATATACACGCCTAAGAAACTGGACTGCTGTTTTGGCCCAATCTGGATTTACTGCTACGCTGGATTTCTCGCTTGGGGGAAAACGCATTCCACATTACTATGCTATGGCAATTCTTCAGCATGAAACGGCAGCAATTATACTCGTATTTGCTTCATTCAGAATAACCGTTACGGCTTCCGAATTAATAACATGGAGATAAAGGAAGAATTCTGGAAGAAGAGGCGTTACGCCAAGATTAAATGAGTGCCGTTTAATAACAAACACACGAAGCATGTATATACCTGGTATGGCTAACCACGATTTTCATGTGTACCCCCCCCCTCTCTCCTCCCTACCCCCCCCCCCCCCTCTTTTTCGACTCGTTGCAACACTATTATTACGGTTTACCAGGCCGAGCGAAGGGACTGGACGACCCGACAATCTGCTTCAAGACGAAGACTCAACATCAATACCAATGTCAAGACCAAGATCATGATCAAGACCAAGATCAAGACCAAGATCAAGACCAAGACCAAGACCAAGACCAAGATCACGATTCACCACTTTTTCTGAGACTCGAAACGAGGTGCGATTACATTTTTAATTTTTTGGTCTTGGGCTGACTCTTATTGGAGCCGAAACTCGAAAATTAAACAGGATTTCCCCTTTATGGTGTTGAAACCCACATAGCCGATGGGAGATATTATTTGGTATGCCACAGCAGGAAAAAAACTGCGCTTTCAACACACAACACCTACCACCGTCGATGATTCTTCGCCTCACAGGGCACGCGATGACGTCAAAACCTTCGAGGCCGTATTCTCCACTGCTCTGAGAGTGCTCGCTATCGAGTTTGAGGGTCGTAGATGCTGTTTGGCCGGAGTTCTCGCTCGACACATCGGAGCCTGACCCATTCCTGGCCAGTTTTTTTTTAGACGTCTAAGAACAACTGGCCAGAAATGGGTCAGGCTCCGATGTCTCGAGCGAGAACTCCGGCCACACAGCATCTACGACCGTCAAACTTGGTAGAGAGCAGTCTCAGAGCAGTGGGGCATACGGCCTCGAAGGTTTGACGTCATCTCGTGCCCTGTGAGGCGAGGAATCATCGGCAGTGGTAGGTGTTGTGCGTTGAAAGCACAGGTTTTTATGTTTGGGCAGTGATCGGAAATGGCTCATGTCTACCGACGGCACTACCCTGGGGGTTCTACACGATGACGGGAAATCCTGTTTTGTTTTCCGGTTTCGGGGGTCCCATAAGCTTGAATCTTGTCTTAATGCACTTTCCAGCTCAGCTCGCAGGAACATTAATGTGTATGCTCAACGACGTTGCACAGGCTGTGGTCACCCCCCCGCGCGCGCAGATCACTGCCTAAGAATGTGGTCAGACCCTCAACAGACGCGAGCTGTAAAAATAGGCACGGTAGGGAATTACACAGATGGAGAATAGATGAACTTGAAAACTAAACAAAAAACACCAAGGATAATTCCAAGAAGAGATGGTCAAAAAGGCAGAGCAATTTGGCGAGTTGTTGGAAAGCATAGGTACAACAAAGGACGACACGGAAAGGGACAGTGCAGGAGCGAAACTTCGAGAAGGACGGGAGCAATTGGTTAAGACAGCAGCAAGTAAAACTCATACCAGGCACCTGGTAGGGAAGAAGCTTGTACGCAACAGAGCAGGAGTAGAATGGTAGGATGAGGAAGAACAAGAGGAAACAAGAGTGAGGAGAGAGGCACGCAAGTTGTACATCGAGCAAACTACGGAAGAATGGGAGGAGTATGCTGCAGCAGTATGTACTCAGAAATAAAATATTAGAGACGGTAGAGAAGAAGAAGAAGAAAAAAGAAGAAGAAGAAGAAGAAGAAAAAGAAGGACACCAAGAAAAAGAAAAAGAAGAAGAAAAAGAAGAAGACGAAGAAGAGAAATAAGAAAAGGAAGAAGAAGAGAAATGAGAAGAAGAGGAAGAAGAAGGGGATGTGGAAAGACGTAGAAGTACGAAGCAAATGAAACAGACGAATATTTTGATAAGGGGACGAAGCATATGTGAGTAGGAAGCAAAGAGATGCTGGGCGAACAGACAGGAGAGGCAGGCACGGGAATATCTACACTGAGATCCTAAAGCGGTTAAATGGTCAGTATTTCGAAGGTGAAGAGGCAAGTGCACCCTTCTTAGTAGTGAAGCATAACCGCAAGCTTCAGTAGTAGGAATGTCCACAACCAACAAGCCTTCAACGAAACAATCGAGAAGGAAATCAACAAATTAACGCGTGGATAGAGGAGGACATACACCTATAGATCAGAATGAGACAAAAGTGGTTCAAGAGGGATACAGGGACAGTTTACAAGGGACGAAGTAAAGTAAAACAAACGTGTAGCTAAGCTTGACGAAAGGAACAGGGCATGCGAAATAAGATTTAATGGATTTATGAGAAACGGGGGGGAAAGAATGCGTACCGTGATGGTTTTGTTGTACAGTTGGATATGGAAGAACGAGTAGTACCTGGAAGAACGAGTAGTACCTGGTACGCACTTACGAGATGGGAAGGTGTTGTAGCAAGCGTGTCCAAGAGGGGAGATGACTGACCCGGGGAACTGTAGAGGGGTAACACTTCTAAGCACCGTAGGCAAAACATATTTAAATATTTTGAACGACGTATTGAGAACCATGATGGAGGAGGAAGAAAACACACGCTAGCGGGGTTTAGGCCAAACCGTAGCGGCGTAGGTAGGAAAGACGCCGGGCTACAATAACAACGTGGTGTTTCTTCCTAGACTTGCAGAAGGTGCATGACACAAGATTACCGGGGAATGGGTTGTGGGAAAAGTTGCGGGAAATTGGGATCCGAGGAAAAATACGGAGAACGTTGAAAAATATTGCGGAATGCGCTGTGATGTTGGACGGAAAAATATCGGATATTGTTGATATGTTGCAAGGAATTGCACAGGGATGCACACTATCACCTAATAATAGTAGGGTATCCGAGTGATATCTATTAATGACGTGATAATAGCAGTCGAAGCAGAGCTAAACAGTGAGTGACGGCGGGGGGAGATACGGTGTCAGGGTTGACGTTTACGGATAATTTATGGGGGATATCGCGATCACCCGATGGATTGCAGAAACAGATCGGAAAGGCGCTAGAATATACTAGGAAAAAGAGAGTGACAGCGAACGTAAAAAACGTGTTCGGTACTCACGTATGACGAAGACGAAGAGAACCCTGAAACATTCAAAAGCAAGTGGGGAGAAGATGCAGCACCGATCGTAAACGAACATGGCCACCTTACACTAGATGCATCATAATACTGCTCTTGGGGCTGCACACGTAGCACAATAAAGGGGAAAGGGTACAGCACACGTAGGCAAGATGGACGCGATCCTAACTGACTTGCGCCTAGACGCTAGGGTTAAAAAGGGCGTTCTGAAGAACGTGGTTGTACCATAGCTATCACGGGGGACCATAATAAATAGGACCTACGGTATACCCTAAAACCTACTGGTATACATTTACCAACTTTTACTAAAAATATTTGGTCCTAATTACTTTGGTCCCCTGTGATAGAATATGCAGGAAAAGTATGGGAGGGAACGCTGTTTTCGTAAAAAAGCTGGAAGCTGTGCAGTTGACACCAGTTAATAGAGTGCTAGGATACTAAAATGCGACGAGTACCACAGTAATACTAAGAACAGGACGAGGAACGCACCCACTTGAAAAAAAAGAGACGTGAGAAGTTGAAATGGCAAATATAGCGTACCATAAGGAACATGCCAAAAAAGTGGTTGCCAACCATAGCTAGTAGGGCTGTATGGGAGAAAGCAACGAAAGGACGAGCTTGACTATGGGGAGAAAACTTAGTCAAGTAAATCTGGCAGGAAATAGGAGGACACCAATAAGAGGAACGGTCCATGGAGAACTTCGGGGGGGTTCAAGCCAGAAGTAAAAAAAGATATTAAAGAAGAGAAAGACTGTCATTCTAACAGAAGAACATCTAGAATAAACGGGAGGTTAATATAGGTACCTCGTCTAAGAATAAAACGGAAATACCCGCCCTAATGGACTGAACGAAAACGATGAAACCGCAATGTCGCGTAGGGGACCTGGATCTGCCAGAAAGAAGAAAGAGGCATTAGGTATACCAGTAGTCGGTCGGGAGGTGGAGGAAGAAGATGTGCACGTATGCCCTCGTGGAAAAGCAAAGCAGTGGAACTCACACAGCTAGTGGGAGAATATGAAATGCTCAAGGAGAAACGGGATGTTTCGGAGGATGAGATGAGGAAAACAGGCGAGCGTGACATGTATATGTGGATAAATAGTGTACTATCAACACGAGTATTGTAGATGATAGCGAGAAAACGATCGTGATCCTAGGAGAGAGATTAACGGCGACAAAAGGCGAAACAGGAAGGGGATAAAATAAGCGAGACAAAGCAATGTTTTATATCGAAAAAAGTAATGAGCGCCGAAATGTTGGAGGTGTTTCTATTCGGAGTAAGGACGATGCTCCGTCTCGAAAGGGTTGCGTGGTCAATACGATCAAATGACTAAAGTAAGCAACCCATGAGTACGCCCCCACCCCCCGATACACACCTCTCCCCCGATAACACCTTTAGTTTTCATACTGCAGACAATAATACGCACCAGGTACGTTACGTGGTGTTTGTTGTGGTGTTTTTGGCTGGTAGCCCCGCCACCCCACTCCACCCCTCGCCTCGACCAATATTTTTTTTCAGCAAGTGTGTCAGTCGAGATTTCCCTATCGCGCAGGTCCCGCTGTATCACTTCGGTGTGATGATGCTAAAATACTAGTCGAAGTAGCCTAGAAGCGTAGTTATTTGTATCGCTGACCTATGCGTGTTGTCATCATGTTTCCCATCCGGCAATGTCCAGCATGAGCTTCAATGTCGATGACTCGCTTACAATTCACAGAAATCGGATCAAATTGAGGGGAACCTAAAGTTGATATGATATTGAAATTTCCTTTTGCTATCCGACAATGTGCAGCTTGATTGTCAACCACGATAAAAATCCCGGATGAACGAAAAAAGAACAAAAGCAAAAAAAAAAAAAATGCGCATGTTCCATTCGCGTCAAAATAAGGTACATACTGAAACCAATTGACACACTCACGCCACAAGCTGTGCGTTTGGCCATGAGAAATCATAAACATGTTTTTTTCTGCGCCTGAACGGCAATGAGCGTGCGACCTTCGAAATTATGAGCGTTTCATGGTTGTTTTCGTGCTCGTGCTCACTCGCACTGCGCAGTAGCCACGTCCTTAGCATACTAAAAGAACTAAAAAGCGGTAGTATCGGGATTAATATAAGGTTGAACAGCTCGCTACCTACACCATTTCGGCATGAACAGCGGTATTTAGATGGAAAGATACCTCGTGCACCATACCAAGAAAAATCTACTAGCGCCTCGCCCGTGCCAGCTTTGAAGCCCCGACGCCCCTCGAGGAGCTGGTTGCACACGGCGGTACAAAGTTCCTCTGTTGTACCTAACACTAGGCCCACCTCGACGCCGGGATCGGCAGATGAACTGCAGTGTGTGTTTATTGTGTTTTATATAAACACGAGCGTATGTATGCCGATGTGGCGGGTCGTATGTATGCAGTGTGATGATGTTTGCGTGTAGGGCGTACAGGAGGCAGTGTGCGTATGGCCCCTGATTGGC
This sequence comes from Macrocystis pyrifera, assembly GCA_031763025.1. Lineage (NCBI taxonomy): Eukaryota > Phaeophyceae > Laminariales > Laminariaceae > Macrocystis > Macrocystis pyrifera. The sequence goes on from JASSKH010000030.1 coordinate 6,984,633, forward strand.
TTCAAATTCGGTGAGAATAGTTGAAAGATACCGAAAGTAGACAATCCAGATGCACCTGACCCGTTCAAGCTAAAATCAGATATGATGTGACGCTGGCCAACCGCAGGCCTCCTGACGTCTGATTCATACTTGGTTTGAGTGTTTGCCTGTTTGTCGCCAAACCTCGACCAGGTGTACCCGTTTCTGGCTAAATGTCAAACGAACAATGACTTCACCACCACTGAAATACCAACTCCTGCGTGAACCCTACACCCATCCGACCTTGGTCTTAAAAACCAATAGCGAAAAAAACTCAACACATTCTGACTAAATCACATGCAACAAAAACGTCTCAAACATGCGTGATTTCCTCCTGACCCTAGACGCTAGTTGTAACGCCGTTCTCAATACATCATCCTAAATGATCATTTGGGTTGTGGTAAAAGGCAAGCTACGCAATGATGCTGCGTTGATGTGCATATGGCACTTTGCCCGGGATGTGCTACCACCGTGCGCCCCGTGTCGAGACTAGCAGAGCTGCCAACGGCACGTTACTGTGAGGTGCGAGCGGATGGAGGGGTCCGTCGTCGTCGTACGGTTGAGATTGAAGGTCGATGGGAGCCGCCTCGTACTATATTCACATGTGAACATGTAGGGAAGAGTGTAGAAAGTGTCAGTAGGTATACAACGTATTTGAAGTACGGTTCTTCCCCTGAGGGTAAACAAAACTACTCTTGCCCTCCTCCCCCCTCTAAATCTGGACGGGTTGGCGTCAAGTGGCAACGACGCTGTAAAACAAGCCACCAGACACTAGGCAGTGATGCAAAAAAAAACAAATTCCGTCCTTTCCTCTTGACCCTAGATGTAACTTGTCGGGCGTTTTCTGTACTTGATCCTAGATGCTCATTTTGGGTTGTGGTGCAAGGTCAGCCCCTCGATGATGCTGCGTTGATGTGCATCTAGCACTTTGCCTCGGCTGTGCCACCACCGTGCGCCCCGTGTCGAAACTAGCAGAGCGGCCAAAGGCATGCTGCTGTGAGGTGCGAGCGGATTGAGGGGTGTGCCGTCGTCGTACGGTTGTCGTGATGTTGCGTGGTTGTGCATCTACGTGGCTGATTTCCCTCCTGTGCCACCACCGTGCGCCCCGTGTCGAAACTAGCAGAGCTGCCAACGGCACGCTGCTGTGAGGTGCGCGCGGATGGAGGGGTGTGCGGTCGTCGTGCGGTTGAGGTTGAAGGTCGATGGGAGCCGCCTCGTACTATATTCACATGTGAACATGTAGGGAAGAGTATAGAAAGTGTCAGTAGGCATACAACGTATTTGAAGTACGGTTCTTCCCCTGAGGGTAAACAAAACTACTCTTGCCCTCCCCCCCCCCCCTAAATCTGGGCGGGTTGGCGTCAAGTGGCAACGACGCTGTAAAACAAGCCACCAGACACTAGGCAGTGATGCAAAAAAACAAATTCCGTCCTTTCCTCTTGACCCTAGATGTAACTTGTCGGGCGTTTTCCGTACTTGATCCTAGATGCTCATTTTGGGTTGTGGTGCAAGGTCAGCCCCTCGATGATGCTGCGTTGATGTGCATCTAGCACTTTGCCTCGGCTGTGCCACCACCGTGCGCCCCGTGTCGAAACTAGCAGAGCGGCCAAAGGCATGCTGCTGTGAGGTGCGAGCGGATTGAGGGGTGTGCCGTCGTCGTACGGTTGTCGTGATGTTGCGTGGTCGTGCATCTACGTGGCTGATTTCCTTCCTGTGCCACCACCGTGCGCCCCGTGTCGAAACTAGCAGAGCTGCCAACGGCACGCTACTGTGAGGTGCGCGCGGATGGAGGGGTGTGCGGTCGTCGTACGGTTGAGGTTGAAGGTCGATGGGAGCCGCCTCGTACTATATTCACATGTGAACATGTAGGGAAGAGTATAGAAAGTGTCAGTAGGTATACAACGTATTTGAAGTACGGTTCTTCCCCTGAGGGTAAACAAAACTACTCTTGCCCTCCTCCCCCCTCTAAATCTGGACGGGTTGGCGTCAAGTAGCAACGACGCTGTAAAACAAGCCACCAGACACTAGGCAGTGATGCAAAAAAGAATATTCCGTCCTTTCCTCTTGACCCTAGATGTAACTTGTCGGGCGTTTTCTGTACTTGATCCTAGATGCTCATTTTGGGTTGTGGTGCAAGGTCAGCCCCTCGATGATGCTGCGTTGATGTGCATCTAGCACTTTGCCTCGGCTGTGCCACCACCGTGCGCCCCGTGTCGAAACTAGCAGAGCGGCCAAAGGCATGCTACTGTGAGGTGCGAGCGGATTGAGGGGTGTGCCGTCGTCGTACGGTTGTCGTGATGTTGCGTGGTCGTGCATCTACGTGGCTGATTTCCTTCCTGTGCCACCACCGTGCGCCCCGTGTCGAAACTAGCAGAGCTGCCAACGGCACGCTACTGTGAGGTGCGCGCGGATGGAGGGGTGTGCGGTCGTCGTACGGTTGAGGTTGAAGGTCGATGGGAGCCGCCTCGTACTATATTCACATGTGAACATGTAGGGAAGAGTATAGAAAGTGTCAGTAGGTATACAACGTATTTGAAGTACGGTTCTTCCCCTGAGGGTAAACAAAACTACTCTTGCCCTCCTCCCCCCTCTAAATCTGGACGGGTTGGCGTCAAGTAGCAACGACGCTGTAAAACAAGCCACCAGACACTAGGCAGTGATGCAAAAAAACAAATTCCGTCCTTTCCTCTTGACCCTAGATGTAACTTGTCGGGCGTTTTCTGTACTTGATCCTAGATGCTCATTTTGGGTTGTGGTGCAAGGTCAGCCCCTCGATGATGCTGCGTTGATGTGCATCTAGCACTTTGCCTCGGCTGTGCCACCACCGTGCGCCCCGTGTCGAAACTAGCAGAGCGGCCAAAGGCATGCTACTGTGAGGTGCGAGCGGATTGAGGGGTGTGCCGTCGTCGTACGGTTGTCGTGATGTTGCGTGGGTGTGCATCTACGTGGCTGATTTCCCTCCTGTACCACCACCGTGCGCCCCGTGTCGAAACTAGCAGAGCTGCCAATGGCACGCTACTGTGAGGTGCGCGCGGATGGAGGGGTGTGCGGTCGTCGTGCGGTTGAGGTTGAAGGTCGATGGGAGCCGCCTCGTACTATATTCACATGTGAACATGTAGGGAAGAGTATAGAAAGTGTCAGTGGGCATACAACGTATTTGAAGTACGGTTCTTCCCCTGAGGGTAAACAAAACTACTCTTGCCCTCCCCCCCCCTCTAAATCTGGGCGGGTTGGCGTCAAGTGGCAACGATGCTGTAAAACAAGCCACCAGACACTAGGCAGTGATGCAAAAAAAAAAAAATCCGTCCTTTCAAATTCCGTCCTTTCCCCTTTGACCCTAGATGTAACTTGTCGGGCGTTTTCCGTACTTGATCCTAGATGCTCATTTTGGGTTGTGGTGCAAGGTCAGCCCCTCGATGATGCTGCGTTGATGTGCATCTAGCACTTTGCCTCGGCTGTGCCACCACCGTGCGCCCCGTGTCGAAACTAGCAGAGCGGCCAAAGGCATGCTGCTGTGAGGTGCGAGCGGATTGAGGGGTGTGCCGTCGTCGTACGGTTGTCGTGATGTTGCGTGGTTGTGCATCTACGTGGCTGATTTCCCTCCTGTGCCACCACCGTGCGCCCCGTGTCGAAACTAGCAGAGCTGCCAATGGCACGCTACTGTGAGGTGCGCGCGGATGGAGGGGTGTGCGGTCGTCGTGCGGTTGAGGTTGAAGGTCGATGGGAGCCGCCTCGTACTATATTCACATGTGAACATGTAGGGAAGAGTATAGAAAGTGTCAGTAGGTATACAACGTATTTGAAGTACGGTTCTTCCTCTGAGGGTAAACAAAACTACTCTTGCCCTCCCCCCCCCCCTCTAAATCTGGACGGGTTGGCGTCAAGTGGCAACGACGCTGTAAAACAAGCCACCAGACACTAGGCAGTGATGCAAAAAAACAAATTCCGTCCTTTCCCCTTTGACCCTAGATGTATCTTGTCGGGCGTTTTCCGTACTTGATCCTAGATGCTCATTTTGGGTTGTGGTGCAAGGTCAGCCCCTCGATGATGCTGCGTTGATGTGCATCTAGCACTTTGCCTCGGCTGTGCCACCACCGTGCGCCCCGTGTCGAAACTAGCAGAGCGGCCAAAGGCACGCTGCTGTGAGGTGCGAGCGGATTGAGGGGTGTGCCGTCGTCGTACAGTTGTCGTGATGTTGCGTGGGTGTGCATCTACGTGGCTGATTTCCTTCCTGTGCCACCACCGTGCGCCCCGTGTCGAAACTAGCAGAGCTGCCAACGGCACGCTACTGTGAGGTGCGCGCGGATGGAGGGGTGTGCGGTCGTCGTGCGGTTGAGGTTGAAGGTCGATGGGAGCCGCCTCGTACTATATTCACATGTGAACATGTAGGGAAGAGTATAGAAAGTGTCAGTAGGTATACAACGTATTTGAAGTACGGTTCTTCCCCTGAGGGTAAACAAAACTACTCTTGCCCTCCTCCCCCCTCTAAATCTGGACGGGTTGGCGTCAAGTGGCAACGACGCTGTAAAACAAGCCACCAGACACTAGGCAGTGATGCAAAAAGACAAATTCCGTCCTTCCTCTTGACCCTAGATGCATCTTGTCGGGCGTTTTCCGTACTTGATCCTAGATGCTCATTTTGGGTTGTGGTGCAAGGTCAGCCCCTCGATGATGCTGCGTTGATGTGCATCTAGCACTTTGCCTCGGCTGTGCCACCACCGTGCGCCCCGTGTCGAAACTAGCAGAGCGGCCAAAGGCACGCTACTGTGAGGTGCGCGCGGATTGAGGGGTGTGCGGTCGTCGTGCGGTTGAGGTTGAAGGTCGATGGGAGCCGCCTCGTACTATATTCACATGTGAACATGTAGGGAAGAGTATAGAAAGTGTCAGTAGGTATACAACGTATTTGAAGTACGGTTCTTCCCCTGAGGGTAAACAAAACTACTCTTGCCCTCCTCCCCCTCTAAATCTGGACGGGTTGGCGTCAAGTGGCAACGACGCTGTAAAACAAGCCACCAGACACTAGGCAGTGATGCAAAAAAAACAAATTCCGTCCTTCCTCTTGACCCTAGATGTATCTTGTCGGGCGTTTTCTGTACTTGATCCTAGATGCTCATTTTAGGTTGTGGTGCAAGGTCAGCCCCTCGATGATGCTGCGTTGATGTGCATCTAGCACTTTGCCTCGGCTGTGCCACCACCGTGCGCCCCGTGTCGAAACTAGCAGAGCGGCCAAAGGCATGCTGCTGTGAGGTGCGAGCGGATTGAGGGGTGTGTCGTCGTCGTACGGTTGTCGTGATGTTACGTGGTTGTGCATCTACGTGGCTGATTTCCCTCCTGTACCACCACCGTGCAACCCGTGTCGAAACTAGCAGAGCTGCCAATGGCACGCTGCTGTGAGGTGCGCGCGGATGGAGGGGTGTGCGGTCGTCGTGCGGTTGAGGTTGAAGGTCGATGGGAGACACCTCGTACTATATTCACATGCGAACATGTAGGGAAGAGTCCAGAAAGTGTCAGTAGGTATACAACGTATTTGAAGTACGGTTCTTCCCCTGAGGGTAAACAAAACTACTCTTGCCCTCCTCCCCCCTCTAAATCTGGGCGGGTTGGCGTCAAGTGGCAACGACGCTGTAAAACAAGCCACCAGACACTAGGCAGTGATGCAAAAAGACAAATTCCGTCCTTTCCTCTTGACCCTAGATGTAACTTGTCGGGCGTTTTCTGTACTTGATCCTAGATGCTCATTTTGGGTTGTGGTGCAAGGTCAGCCCCTCGATGATGCTGCGTTGATGTGCATCTAGCACTTTGCCTCGGCTGTGCCACCACCGTGCGCCCCGTGTCGAAACTAGCAGAGCAGCCAAAGGCATGCTACTGTGAGGTGCGAGCGGATGGAGGGGTGTGCCGTCGTCGTACGGTTGTCGTGATGTTGCGTGGGTGTGCATCTACGTGGCTGATTTCCCTCCTGTGCCACCACCGTGCGCCCCGTGTCGAAACTAGGAGAGCTGCCAATGGCACGCTACTGTGAGGTGCGCGCGGATGGAGGGGTGTGCGGTCGTCGTGCGGTTGAGGTTGAAGGTCGATGGGAGCCGCCTCGTACTATATTCACATGTGAACATGTAGGGAAGAGTATAGAAAGTGTCAGTAGGTATACAACGTATTTGAAGTACGGTTCTTCCCCTGAGGGTAAACAAAACTACTCTTGCCCTCCTCCCCCCTCTAAATCTGGACGGGTTGGCGTCAAGTGGCAACGACGCTGTAAAACAAGCCACCAGACACTAGGCAGTGATGCAAAAAAGAATATTCCGTCCTTCCTCTTGACCCTAGATGTAACTTGTCGGGCGTTTTCTGTACTTGATCCTAGATGCTCATTTTGGGTTGTGGTGCAAGGTCAGCCCCTCGATGATGCTGCGTTGATGTGCATCTAGCACTTTGCCTCGGCTGTGCCACCACCGTGCGCCCCGTGTCGAAACTAGCAGAGCGGCCAAAGGCATGCTACTGTGAGGTGCGAGCGGATTGAGGGGTGTGCCGTCGTCGTACGGTTGTCGTGATGTTGCGTGGGTGTGCATCTACGTGGCTGATTTCCCTCCTGTGCCACCACCGTGCGCCCCGTGTCGAAACTAGCAGAGCTGCCAATGGCACGCTACTGTGAGGTGCGCGCGGATGGAGGGGTGTGCGGTCGTCGTACGGTTGAGGTTGAAGGTCGATGGGAGCCGCCTCGTACTATATTCACATGCGAACATGTAGGGAAGAGTATAGGAAGTGTCAGTAGGTATACAACGTATTTGAAGTACGGTTCTTCCCCTGAGGGTAAACAAAACTACTCTTGCCCTCCTCCCCCCTCTAAATCTGGACGGGTTGGCGTCAAGTGGCAACGACGCTGTAAAACAAGCCACCAGACACTAGGCAGTGATGCAAAAAGACAGATTCCGTCCTTTCCTCTTGACCCTAGATGTAACTTGTCGGGCGTTTTCCGTACTTGATCCTAGATGCTCATTTTGGGTTGTGGTGCAAGGTCAGCCCCTCGATGATGCTGCGTTGATGTGCATCTAGCACTTTGCCTCGGCTGTGCCACCACCGTGCGCCCCGTGTCGAAACTAGCAGAGCGGCCAAAGGCACGCTACTGTGAGGTGCGAGCGGATTGAGGGGTGTGCCGTCGTCGTACGGTTGTCGTGATGTTGCGTGGGTGTGCATCTACGTGGCTGATTTCCCTCCTGTGCCACCACCGTGCGCCCCGTGTCGAAACTAGCAGAGCTGCCAATGGCACGCTACTGTGAGGTGCGCGCGGATGGAGGGGTGTGCGGTCGTCGTGCGGTTGAGGTTGAAGGTCGATGGGAGCCGCCTCGTACTATATTCACATGTGAACATGTAGGGAAGAGTATAGAAAGTGTCAGTAGGTATACAACGTATTTGAAGTACGGTTCTTCCCCTGAGGGTAAACAAAACTACTCTTGCCCTCCTCCCCCCTCTAAATCTGGACGGGTTGGCGTCAAGTAGCAACGACGCTGTAAAACAAGCCACCAGACACTAGGCAGTGATGCAAAAAAGAATATTCCGTCCTTTCCTCTTGACCCTAGATGTAACTTGTCGGGCGTTTTCTGTACTTGATCCTAGATGCTCATTTTGGGTTGTGGTGCAAGGTCAGCCCCTCGATGATGCTGCGTTGATGTGCATCTAGCACTTTGCCTCGGCTGTGCCACCACCGTGCGCCCCGTGTCGAAACTAGCAGAGCGGCCAAAGGCATGCTACTGTGAGGTGCGAGCGGATTGAGGGGTGTGCCGTCGTCGTACGGTTGTCGTGATGTTGCGTGGGTGTGCATCTACGTGGCTGATTTCCCTCCTGTGCCACCACCGTGCGCCCCGTGTCGAAACTAGCAGAGCTGCCAACGGCACGCTACTGTGAGGTGCGCGCGGATGGAGGGGTGTGCGGTCGTCGTGCGGTTGAGGTTGAAGGTCGATGGGAGCCGCCTCGTACTATATTCACATGTGAACATGTAGGGAAGAGTATAGAAAGTGTCAGTAGGTATACAACGTATTTGAAGTACGGTTCTTCCCCTGAGGGTAAACAAAACTACTCTTGCCCTCCTCCCCCCTCTAAATCTGGACGGGTTGGCGTCAAGTAGCAACGACGCTGTAAAACAAGCCACCAGACACTAGGCAGTGATGCAAAAAAGAATATTCCGTCCTTTCCTCTTGACCCTAGATGTAACTTGTCGGGCGTTTTCTGTACTTGATCCTAGATGCTCATTTTGGGTTGTGGTGCAAGGTCAGCCCCTCGATGATGCTGCGTTGATGTGCATCTAGCACTTTGCCTCGGCTGTGCCACCACCGTGCGCCCCGTGTCGAAACTAGCAGAGCGGCCAAAGGCATGCTACTGTGAGGTGCGAGCGGATTGAGGGGTGTGCCGTCGTCGTACGGTTGTCGTGATGTTGCGTGGGTGTGCATCTACGTGGCTGATTTCCCTCCTGTGCCACCACCGTGCGCCCCGTGTCGAAACTAGCAGAGCTGCCAACGGCACGCTACTGTGAGGTGCGCGCGGATGGAGGGGTGTGCGGTCGTCGTGCGGTTGAGGTTGAAGGTCGATGGGAGCCGCCTCGTACTATATTCACATGTGAACATGTAGGGAAGAGTATAGAAAGTGTCAGTAGGTATACAACGTATTTGAAGTACGGTTCTTCCCCTGAGGGTAAACAAAACTACTCTTGCCCTCCTCCCCCCTCTAAATCTGGACGGGTTGGCGTCAAGTAGCAACGACGCTGTAAAACAAGCCACCAGACACTAGGCAGTGATGCAAAAAAACAGATTCCGTCCTTTCCTCTTGACCCTAGATGTATCTTGTCGGGCGTTTTCCGTACTTGATCCTAGATGCTCATTTTGGGTTGTGGTGCAAGGTCAGCCCCTCGATGATGCTGCGTTGATGTGCATCTAGCACTTTGCCTCGGCTGTGCCACCACCGTGCGCCCCGTGTCGAAACTAGCAGAGCGGCCAAAGGCACGCTACTGTGAGGTGCGAGCGGATTGAGGGGTGTGCCGTCGTCGTACGGTTGTCGTGATGTTGCGTGGGTGTGCATCTACGTGGCTGATTTCCCTCCTGTGCCACCACCGTGCGCCCCGTGTCGAAACTAGCAGAGCTGCCAACGGCACGCTACTGTGAGGTGCGCGCGGATTGAGGGGTGTGCGGTCGTCGTGCGGTTGAGGTTGAAGGTCGATGGGAGCCGCCTCGTACTATATTCACATGTGAACATGTAGGGAAGAGTATAGAAAGTGTCAGTAGGTATACAACGTATTTGAAGTACGGTTCTTCCCCTGAGGGTAAACAAAACTACTCTTGCCCTCCTCCCCCCTCTAAATCTGGACGGGTTGGCGTCAAGTAGCAACGACGCTGTAAAACAAGCCACCAGACACTAGGCAGTGATGCAAAAAAGAAAATTCCGTCCTTTCCTCTTGACCCTAGATGTAACTTGTCGGGCGTTTTCTGTACTTGATCCTAGATGCTCATTCTGGGTTGTGGTGCAAGGTCAGCCCCTCGATGATGCTGCGTTGATGTGCATCTAGCACTTTGCCTCGGCTGTGCCACCACCGTGCGCCCCGTGTCGAAACTAGCAGGGCGGCCAAAGGCATGCTGCTGTGAGGTGCGAGCGGATTGAGGGGTGTGCCGTCGTCGTACGGTTGTCGTGATGTTGCGTGGGTGTGCATCTACGTGGCTGATTTCCCTCCTGTGCCACCACCGTGCGCCCCGTGTCGAAACTAGCAGAGCTGCCAACGGCACGCTACTGTGAGGTGCGCGCGGATGGAGGGGTGTGCGGTCGTCGTGCGGTTGAGGTTGAAGGTCGATGGGAGCCGCCTCGTACTATATTCACATGTGAACATGTAGGGAAGAGTATAGAAAGTGTCAGTAGGTATACAACGTATTTGAAGTACGGTTCTTCCCCTGAGGGTAAACAAAACTACTCTTGCCCTCCTCCCCCCTCTAAATCTGGACGGGTTGGCGTCAAGTGGCAACGACGCTGTAATACAAGCCACCAGACACTAGGCAGTGATGCAAAAAAACAAATTCCGTCCTTTCCTCTTGACCCTAGATGTAACTTGTCGGGCGTTTTCTGTACTTGATCCTAGATGCTCATTTTGGGTTGTGGTGCAAGGTCAGCCCCTCGATGATGCTGCGTTGATGTGCATCTAGCACTTTGCCTCGGCTGTGCCACCACCGTGCGCCCCGTGTCGAAACTAGCAGAGCGGCCAAAGGCATGCTACTGTGAGGTGCGAGCGGATTGAGGGGTGTGCCGTCGTCGTACGGTTGTCGTGATGTTACGGGGAACAGCAGCAAGCCCCGCACAGATACCGCATCAAGCCCCAGTCGTTGATCAGCCATATTTATGCGTCACTCGTTCGGTCGGCACGAGTAACCTGGGTACCATGCACCAAGCTGTAATGCGGTACGGGGACTGTGGTTGTGCATCTACGTGGCTGATTTCCCTCCTGTGCCACCACCGTGCGCCCCGTGTCGAAACTAGCAGAGCTGCCAATGGCACGCTGCCGTGAGGTGCGCGCGGATGGAGGGGTGTGCGGTCGTCGTACGGTTGAGGTTGAAGGTGATATGAGCCGCCTCGTACTATATTCACATGTGAACATGTAGGGAAGAGTATAGAAAGTGTCAGTAGGTATACAACGTATTTGAAGTACAGTTCTTCCCCTGAGGGTAAACAAAACTACTCTTGCCCTCCTCCCCCCGTCCCAATCTGGACGGGTTGGCGTCAAGTGGCAACGACGCTGTAAAACAAGCCACCAGACACTAGGCAGTGATTAAAAGATCAAAATACCAAAAGTCGTCCTTTACTTTTAATCCTAGATGTAAGTTGTAAGGCGTGTTGGTTGTATCTGGGAGGAGCTAAGATTATGGTAGGTAGATAGAGACACAATGGCAGTATTCCTACATGAGCATGGGCCCGTGGTCTCTAGGAATAGTGTCATTTGTCCCTTTTCCATTCCGAACGGCATGGTTTAGGTGGCCGGGAAAGATCGAACCCTCCGCGTGGGCCTGGTCGGAGACGCTAAGGAACGTTGCAATAACGTTCCCCATGCCGAGCTAATTTCGGTCATTGCATAGAAAAAGACGCCATGAGTATGTCAAATAGCACATACCAGGTACTTGGTACGTAAATAATTGAAAAATCGGATATTTTATGGTATACCGGTCGTATACAGCAGAATATGTGCTTCGAAGTGAGTGGATAGGGGGCAGTGAAATACTACTAAAACTGACTTGAACTACGTACGTTGTGTGAATTGTTTGTTTGATTTGTACAGGAGACTGTGTATTCACATTTTGACATGTAGGGAAAAGTATAGAACGTATAAACGGGTATGTGGTTCCCGTATTTGGAGAACGCTTGTTGAGAAAGCGTAAAACGCATAGCTCACCGCAATCAAATTACCGACCCCTGCGTAAGCTCTACCCTACCCCTCCGACCTTAGGCTTGGAAATTACCAGCAATAATAGAAAATCGCATTGACCAAATTATGACTAAACCGCTCGTAAAAAGTACTTGTAACACATGCGTGCTTTCCTAGGGACCCTAGATGTAAGTTGCAGGGGCCTTTTCCGAACTTCATCCTGGATGCTCATTTTTTGCTGTGGTAAAACCTAGCTACTCGATAGTGCTTCGTAGATGTGCATCTGGCACTTTGCCTTGGCTGTGCCACCACCGTGCGCCCCGTGTCCAAACAAGCGGAGCTGCCAAAGGCATGTTACTGTGAGGTGCGAGCGGATCGTGGGGTGTGTGGTGGTACGGTTGAGGTGATGGGAGCCGCCTCTGACGATATTCACACGTGAACGTGTAGGGAAGAATATAGAAAATATAAACATGTCGTCAGGTGGTTTCCGTATTATAACAACGGTTCTTGACAAAGGGTAAAGAAACTTCCCTCCCTCCTTTGAATTTGGTTGGATGTGCTTGGTTCCCACCTCAACAAAATGAAAGGTTTCTTACTATGTCTTAGATTTATATTATTGGTCGAATGAATCATGCCGCAAGGGTTTCCACCCAAGAGATGGTGAATCGACGGTGCACTGCTTGTGACTTTCCTCTCCTCCCGTGTCCCAGTGCTCTGGTTGCCAGCTATAGCCACCTCACAAATAAACCCTAAAAAGTGCCCCGTGAGTTTCCACTTGAACGGGACGCTTTCCCTTTAGGCACCAGGTATCAGTTTGCTAATGACGGAGAGACCACGGGTAGTTCTGCCGAAATATTCTGCGAGACACGTCATCATGCGAATGTTGTGGATACTGCTGTGATTCTCCGCCTGTGTCCAGCACTCCTCTCCGCCAACCACTAACCACCCTCACAAAAACAAACACAAAACGCATTGGGGTTTCCAGTTGAAATGGGGGGCTTTCCCTACAGACTTCCTTCCACTCCCACCATCCACAATGAACCCTGGGAAAGCGTCAACCCTTGTCCCGTCTAAAAAACAAAAAACATCCTCTTCCCCGAGAGCTTCGAACGTCGGGGCCTCGAGGACATTATTACCGTATCACACCGGGTTATAAGGAAACACACCCTCTCGAACGATTTTTCCAAGCCGTTTTTTTCTTTACAACGGGGACAGCAGTGCAAACGCTGAGAGCGAAGCATTTATTTACGGAAAGATCTCGACGACATTTTCCCAAAACCACCGCCATTTTCGTTGATGGGTCGATGCGCCCACCCCCCTGGTTTTTGGAGAAAACCCGGCTCTGAAGTGCTCGTCCCAACAGTGTGTTATCCTGCGTCCAACCAATACGGTAATAGGCTCAGCCCACTGAACACCCTTTTTCTACTCACCTATTCGTCGAGAGACCAGATGATGCAAAACTATATCTCACACATTTGGAGAGAGATCACGATCTATCAATAGAGCATCGATATATCATCTACAGTAGATTTATGTATTTACCGTATTTCGTCGCGAAATGTTGCGCAAACGAAAGAGCCGTTTCATACATGCAGATCCCGCTATCATCAGAAAACTGATGCGTGCGCAACAAGAAGAGAGCCGTGTCGTACAGAGTGCACCCGGCGAACCGTACCACCCTGGTCGGAGTTATAAGGACCCCTTGGTATTCATATATATGTATAAACGATCCTTATATTTCCGCCCAGCGCGGCATGATATATATTAGGGATCCACCTATCTATGTCTATCTGCCCCCCTGGGCGTAACAATAAGGGCTGCTTGGTCTTGTTATTGCTGCATAAACGCTCCTTATATTTCCGCCCAGAGTGGTAAATACTCACCCTTTTACTGCCGCACTGTTGTACATACGTACATGAAATCGAAAACCTGAGTCAGATTTCAAGTGTTTTGTCTCCACAACGGGAGTGCAGTCCTAAAACGGGTTACTATCGTGCAGAACATAATATATATCTCGGGAGTCTGTCTACCTGCCCCGAATGATGACCTAGGTCATTCAAGCGGGATCTGGTCTGATCTGATCTGTTGACGGGTGAATGACTATTGAAGTCGCCAAATATCTGATTTTGTCTCTGTGGGCGACCCCAACCTCTACCCTCGCTAGCGCGCTATACAGCCGCCTGCCGCCACCACCACCATTGTGATGAGCAATGATAGGTGTGATATGTGATACTATTAATAGTAGAGAAACAGATGGAAGCACCCCCGCCCGCCCCCCGTCGCTTTCTCCAACAACAGCATGAACACGAGCTGTCTCGTCCAGAAGGTAGAGGGGCTGATATACCCCCGACTTTATACCCCCTGGCACTCTCAACTACAGCTACAGCTATTGCTCCTGCTGCTGCTGCGGTTACTACCGCTCCTGCTGCTGCTTCTGCTTCACCTACCACTGCTCCTGTTCCTCCTGCTGCTACAGCTACTGCTGTTATACTACTGTTAAATGTTACAGCTGCAGCTACTGCTATGCTATCACTGCCACTGCTGGTGCTGCTGCGGCTCCTTTTTCTCCTCGGACGCCACCCTCAGACTCCCCGGCCGGGCCGCGAGCAGCTTCTGACCTTTGCTCCAAACAGCCTGCAGCGACTCCGGCGCTGTTCCTTCCAGGAGGCTGCCCAAGGCGCACGGCGGAAAGAGGTCGGCGTAGCTCGCGGAATTCACGCCGTCCGTCCTGAGCATAATCATGCTCCTCGTCAAACCTTCGCCAGGGTGGAGGGGGGGCGGGGGCGGGGGGGGGGGTGGTACTCATGTCATGCAAGAGCGTAGTCGTATGACAATAGACCTTTACATCCCTAAAATGCCGGGACGGAGTGCGTCGGGTTTTCAACGACCAGGCAGAAATCCCTTGCACCATGTGTGAAGTACCGTGAGGTGTTCGGCGAGTGGGCGGCGGGGAGGGGGGGTTACTCATGTCATGCATAGCCGTTGTCGTATGGCCATAGGCCCTGGCATCCCTACAACTCCGGGACGGGGAAGGGCGTACTCATTCGATGCTTGCCTTAGTCATTTGACCAAGTGACTGCGCATCCCTTTGGAGACGGAGCACCGTTCTTACCCCTAGTAGAGACACGTCCAACCGTTGGGTGCCCATTTCCTTTTTTTCCCCATACACATAGTACATTCTGATTTTGTTCATTTTATCTCCTTCCTGTTGCCTTTGGTGAAGAGAGAGAGGTGGGGGCGGGGGGGGTCTACTCGATATCATGCATGGCCGTAGTCCGACCATAGACCATCGCATCCCTACAATGCCGGGACGGAGCACTTCGGGTTTTCACCGACCAGGCAAACATTGCTTGCACCAAGCGCGAAGCGCCGTGATATGTTTGGCGAGTCGCATGAAGGGTGAGCTCCATCCTACTAAGAACTGCTTGTGAGGGGGACATGCACATGGATGGCAGCTTAATGAGTTAATGTAATTTGCGGTGTGGCCAATTTCACAGACAGCAATGGGGGTACTACGCAACTGCCTCTTGGGTGCCCTACCATAATCACTACGTGATGCAATCATTTTTCTTGTGCGGAGTAGAGGTTCACCTCGCACAAATTATCTACAAGTCGATCGCCAACTGCGACCGACCGCCAAAAAAAAAAAAACAAAAAAAAAAACGGTACCCTGGTTGTCTAGTTCACGCAGTGAGCGGCATGTTTTACAGTGTCGTTGCCAACCGACGCCAACCCAACCTATGTATAGTATATAGTGGGGGTGGGGGGGCGTTCAAAGGTATAAGAAAAAGAGTCAAAGGAGGGGTAGGGTTTCTTATCGAGGGGGGGGGGGGGGGGGGGGGAGGTTCAAAGGTATAATATACGAAGTGTGAAGAAAATGGGCAAAAACCATCGAAACGGGGGGAAGGGAGGGGGGTTCACAGGTGTATCTATTAATGAAACAATCATCATTTGTGAGATCGAGGATTTCGGTGAAACTCATCTTTACAAGCTGCGTACATACCTATTGTGAAAGTTTTTTCGGGGATGGAGGGGGGGGGATATGTTGACCGACGTTTTGCGCGAGTTTTCCAAACCGACAAGCAGCCCGTAAGAGCCTTCCAAAAACAAAAAATCAATGGTGATAGTGCCAACAACTGTTTCCACAAAA
Source organism: Macrocystis pyrifera (assembly GCA_031763025.1). Lineage (NCBI taxonomy): Eukaryota > Phaeophyceae > Laminariales > Laminariaceae > Macrocystis > Macrocystis pyrifera. Next base: position 7,000,181 of record JASSKH010000030.1, read on the forward strand.
ATAAAGCGACACTTAAGGGGACGCTGGCACCCAAGCGTCCCCTGGTTCCCGGGTTTCCGGTGACTCTAGTATCTACATGCTTTATCGGAACAGAAAAACGCATCGCCAGTTTAACACGCTGCGTTTACAACTTTGGCTGGTTCGTGCTTTTGCCAGAAAAGCGACGGTGACTTGAAAGAGGTTCATCACAGCAGCTTGTGTTTCTCTCGAGGTTGATCTCCCGCCCGTTCTCAACAGAGGCCTACATCCCGACTTAGAGGTGCTGCAGTGGTCGAAATTGGTTGAAATTTGGGGTGTACAAAATGAGACAAAAAAATAACCCCCAACTGAACGTTTGCACCTCAATTGCGGACAGCTACAGCTCCTCATCGGATACTACAGCCCGAGAAAATTGAGGGATGCTCTTGGTGGGATGTGTGAGGGTATCGGTATCGGGTGCGCCAGACGGCAGTCGTATGCAACCAGAAGCGACTCACGAGGTGTTTTCGTGTACTCGAAGTTACGAGCGAGTAGCACAAAAATCTCGCAAAAACGCTGAAATGTTTCGTTTTACGCAAGGGAGCAAAGCATAATGGCTACATCACCGATGGAGCGATGTCCTTCACTATAATGTTGCTGTTCTCCAGGCGGATGACATTTCTTAGAGAGTTGTCGTCGAAGATCTGGCGGGAGGAAAAACTTCGTTCCCATGATGGGCGGTAAGTTCTTGGGCCCAAAAAAGGGCAAAAACAGGCCAAAAAGCTTAGGATTCTTGTATATTTGCATCAACTATTCTACAACCATGAAATACGGATCTTGGTTGCAAATCTCTTACTCTAGTTCCGAGTCGTATGTACATGCTGCCGAAACGCCTACGTGCGGGTACTCGACGACGCATTCCTGAGGGTGCCAGCCAGCGCCCTTTAAGAACTTGCAACAGTTTTTATGGGACACATTACTCGGAATAAGGTGGGACATATTTTTTCAATGGTGTAAGGGTTAAGAGGCGCAGAAAAATTAGATTCCATTTACTCTCCGTCCAGAATAAACTATCTTCGTATGAATAGTAACTTCCACAGTAGTGCGTATAAAATGCGTGCATGCATGTTTTCGTCACCCCAAGGTCACTTGCTAGTTAGTTTTTAATTCAACCTATTAATATTAATAACTGACATTGTCATAATCTGCACACTTTGGAAAAAAAAAAATACCGAAGCTGTGAGATCGAAAGTTTTCCCTCTCAAAACTTATCTTACAGTAGCAAGCTTGGTGTAATACTGCCATCGAGTGTGCAACGATCGCCTGTGCAATGGGGTCTACAAATTGTATTTGTCACATTGCGGTACTACGGGGGACCATAGTAAATAGGACCAAATACTATTACTAAAAATAGCGATATATATTGGTTTTTGTGTGTACCGTGGCTCCTATTAAATATGGTCCCCCCTAATAGCATATACCGCAAAGAGCGTCGACTCCGCTACAGGGGTGCGATCGTTTCTCGGCGCTCGCTTTTTCCAGAACGGGAAAGGTTGCCAACAATACCGACAACATGAAGAAAGGTGTTCACGGCTCGGATAAATATCTTGTCCGAGAGTCTTTCCGAAGAAAACATAACGTTCAACTTTCAGCAAGCACTCTGTGTACCGCTCGCGAGAGAACGAGCGCTGAAAAAACGATCACACACTCCTCTCGTGCGAACTCAACGCTCTATGCAGTATCACGAGTGCGTACGACTTGTTGTTGTTGTTGCTGCTGCTGTTGGTACTTTTGGCCAACTACAAACCGCCCTGGACGGAAATATTATATTTTCCGTATGAACATGAAAACCAAACGATCCTTACATTTCCGTCCAGAGTCCAGACAGAGTGGTACGTGTATCATAGTAGAACCAACCAGCCCTTACCAGCGGCATCCGACACCCCGGCCGCGCTGATGATTTCGGTGGCCGCGTGCACGGTCTTGCTCTGGAAGCGTTGCACCCTGGTGGTTTTGTTGGGCACCACTAGTCCCTTCATCAGCATTGGGTCTTGCGTTGCGATTCCGGTGGGGCAGTGGTTGGTTCCGCACTTGAGCGCCTGCGGTTGGTTGCACACCCGTGCACCGGGAAAAAGGTTAATGGTTGTTAACATTTTCCGTTTGTTGTTTTTCGCATCGCTCTTGTTTTTTGTATTCGCTGTCACGACCATGACCGATGGCATTGTTGTCATGATCACCATTGTCGCCATGACCAACACCACCATTGTAATTATTGATATTGTCAACATAACAACCACTGCTAGCATCATCATCATCATCGATATCATTATCGATATCATCATCGATATCATCATCGATATCATCATCGATATCATCACCGATATCATCATCGATATCATCACCATCGTCATCATCATTACTATTAATAGAATGATCATCGTCATCAACACCAACATCACTACCACCGTCGCCAAGTTCACCGCTGACAAAAAAAACAGCAACAACTTTAACAAGAGCAATAACCCCAACAAAGCAACAGCATTAGCGACATCACCACAACAACAAACAATAAAAACAGTTGAAACACTGAGACCGCCAAAGGAATGGACAAGCAAGACAATAACCCAAAATTATAAAACGATCCCACCCCACCCCACCACACGCAACCCCTTACTTATAGGCACCACAGCAGCTGCTTTTACAGACCACCTTTCCACCACCGCCATCACCACCACCACGCACAGCACAGGCCACAGTGAAAAAATAGAATAACTCACCAAGCGACCCCCCCCCCCCCCCCCCCCCCCCCCCCCCCCCCCCCCCCCCCCCCCCCTCTAACCCTCTCCCTCCCTTCCCGCCTCTCTCCAACCCCGTCGTTCCCCCCCCTCCTTCCTTGCCCCCCCCCCTCCTCCTCCGACCCCCCCATCCCCCCCCCACTCCTCCCTTCCCCCTTTCTCTCCCCCTCCAACCTCGCTGCCTCCCCCCCCAAAATATTTCCCTCTACTCCTCATCGCCCCCCTCCCCCCCCCCCCCCCCCCCCACCACGTACAGACCACAGCGAAAAGAAAAAAAACATAATCACGTAACAAGCAGCCCCCCCCCCCCCCCGCACGCCCTGCCCCCTCCGCTACACAACACACGCTCGTATAATCGTGATCTGCCCACCTGAATGCACCCTAGCGCGAACATCATAGCCCTTGCCGAGTTACACACGTCTGCCCCGAGCGCCAAGTTTCTGATGATGCCGAACCCGGAGGAGACCTGGACGGGCCAGCACCGGAAGACAAACAAACGCGGAGGCATATTTCGGGTGCATTTGGAAGGCGTTTCAGAGAGGAGAGGAAAGGGACGGGGAGGAGGAGAAAGGGAGGGTGACATTGTTTTCACAACGCTGTATGTATTGGGGGGAGGGGCGGGGGGGGGGAGTGTACTCATTATCATACATGGCCGTAGTCGTATGATCATAGACCCTCGCATCCCTAAAGGGGGAGTTACTCATGTCATGCATCGCGGTAGTCGTATGACCATAGACCCTCGCTTCCCTACAATGCCGGGACGGACACGTCGGGTTTTCACCGACCAGGCAGAATTTTTCTTATTTCACCAAGCGCGAGTCGCAAGAAGGGTGAGCTGCATCCTACTAAGAGCCACTTGCGAGGCGGACTTCGGCACCTCATGCGTATTTTCTTGCATATCGATGAACAACGTCGAATTGATTGCTTTGTTTTCCGGCGTGGCCACTTCCAGAGACAGCTATCATATGGCGGGGCGGAGGGGGGGCGTACTCGATTTCATGCATGGCGTAGTCGTGTGACCATAGAGCCTTGCATCTCCACAATGCCGGGACGGAGCACGTTGAGTTTTCACCGACCAGGCAGACGTTGCTTGCACCAAGCGCGAAGCGCCGTGACGTGTCCGGCGAGTTGCATGAAGGTTGAGCTGCATCCTAGCAAGAAACGGTTGTGAGTCGGACTTGCACATAGATGACAGCTTCAATGAACTAAAAAAATATCTACGAAGTGCGAGCTGCAGTCTGTCATGGTTGGCATACCGAGGCGTGTGCGGTGCGGGGGGGCAGGGACAGTGTCGTACATGGTACAACTCGGCAGGATTTTTAACTCACTTATTCACTCTGTCGGCTCTGTCGAATGCCACGCAAATACTGTAGTCTATAAGGTAGGTAAAGGTAATTAGGGTGCACAAAATTTGAGGTCTCTTTCGCACAGTTGTTCCTTATCGCGAGGTTCTATTTAGTAAATCTCGCGAGAGGGAAAACGGTACATAAGGGGCCTCCTATGGAAGGCAGCCCCTTTCAACTCTTTTAGTACTGTAGTCCCGTTTTGGGGACAAATTGCTTAGAATTCGAGTAGCCTGTCCCCAAAAGCGGGACTGCAGGCGCTAAAAGTTAAAGGACCCCGGGATAATATGGGAAAACGGGTGAGTAAAGCACCTCAAATTTCTGTGCACCGTTCTTTCCCACCGTTGACTTATCTGTGAGGGACCACCGCTATCAACTCTGATGAGGGACCTCGGTATACAAGGGATACTACAATCTCGAATGCACTACGAGGGTCCCTTATCCCTTTTAGAACTGCAGTCCCATTTAGGGGACAAACCAGTCAAATTCCGAGTATTTTGTCCCCAAAACGGGACTGCAGTCCTGAAAGGCTTCAAGGGGTAACAACCCACTGTATAAACTGACCACATCTCAGTGAGGCGGACCAACCCAAAACAGGGTTCCCGGTCAGCTCCGACTACGCAAGCGGTACATTGGGCTCTGAGCAAGGAATGCTTTTCAAGGCCGGCTGCTATTACGGGGGGGTATAGCAATCAGGACTCACGATGGACCCAAAAATCAGGTATCCCCCTTTGTTTACACATCATATTTGGTTCTCGTTATTTTTTCCCCACGTAATACTTGGGTGGCGAATCAATCAGCTATATAACTGGCTTACGTACGATGATTTACCAATAAAAAAAACATACGGTATCATATGTACGAGTCAGCCCACAAAACGCGCCAATTCAGATGTAGAACTCCCGCTATGTGCAGGACGCTGGTGTCGTCAATTTCAATCTTGCACGTCGGCCCAGACCAACCCGATCCCAGGCCTGACTCTAACCCTAACCCTTTGGGGGGCTCGAGGTCGGCAGGGGCAGTCACGCGGCTCCGCCGCGAGCTTTGGTGGCGCTTTTCCGAAAAAACGCCGGGCGGCCGAAAGACCCGCCTTAATCAATAAGACCCGCATCCTGCACAAAGTTTTGTGCAGAACGCTCCTGCACTTAGGTCGAGTCGCTAGTGTATAGGTAAACCGCACACAACTAACTGCAATACCGGAAGCAACTAGAAAAATATTCGGCGAACTACAGTACACTCGTAGCCGGCCAAGCCACAACCCTGCATAGCGAGCGGAGAACGGGCCATTCTCGCCATCGGTTCGCCGGCGGCACTACAAGTAGTGCCACCCGAAGCCCACATGGAGCTCCGCTGATCTTACTATTATTTAGTTAGCCCTCTGACAATTTTGGTTGTTCTTCTTCCCATTTATTATCTTCGCCCTTCTTTTCTCTCATTCCTAGTCGTAACGCAGATCGGGGGTGGCTCTCCTCTCTCCTGCTCACTACGGTGCGTGCCTTCATTTTTATCGCGAGAAGACTTCAGCCCTTTCCCCCCTCGTTGACCCGCGTCGAATTGCTCCCACAATATTATTGTATAGATGTTCCATTCCGACATACCACCGCAGCAGTAGTAACAGTCGCTGGAGTAGCAGTAGTGGTAACAGTAGTAGTAGCAGCAGCAGTAGTAGTAATAGTAGTAGCAGCAGTAGTATTATTAGAAGTCTCTCGCCTATCGCTCCGAACAACCTACAATATCACACCATCCCTTCTCGAAGGCGCCTACTTGCACTTTCAGCAATATATATATATATGATGGTCTAAGTATCACACTATCACGCACAGCTTTTGCAGAAATGAGTTTCGAGGAGACTTTCGATCTCACAGCTGATGATATATACTACGGCGGGCCCTAGTAAATAGGGTCAACTATTGTTAGTAACAATGGGTGAATACATGGGTTTTTGTGTATACCGTAGGTCCTGTTTACTTTGGTCTCCCGTAGTAGAAAAAACTATCAACTCGTCGGGCGCGGTCGGTCGCTAGCTGGACCCTTCTGTAGATATTCGCTAAATATTCACTAGCCACCAACCATGATTCGTAAGTGCTGGAAAGCTTCGCGGGAATAACTTTTTCACCTTTCAGTTTTCGGCAATAGCTTTGACAGGACTGTCAGGTTCATTGCCCTATTCGGTACACACAATTATTTTTTTTTCGGCTTATTGTGATCGACAACAGTACCGCTTCGCTGTGGAATACTCCTGTTTTTTACCAATCCGCTGGAGGATTAAAAAAAAAAAAGCTGCATGGCTGAAGTTTTGCTCGCAGCTTTTTCCGCAGGAAGGGCTTAGCATTCACACCTAAACCTTCGCCTCTGCGCAAAAGCTATCTGCCCTGTTGTTTAAATACAGGGCGGACAAATTAGTAAGCTGGACTGCTATTAATAGTTGCGCTTGCGGGTTATTTTGATCGTATTTGCAGTATTACTAGCTGCAACTAATTCTGACTCAATACTAACTTGGAATTTGGGTGAACATTGCTGTATGTTTCCAACGGTCCAAGAGCCTGGTCATATCGAATGACAGTTATTCTGGCCATGCAATTACCGCACACACAGCACAGAACAGCACATCGTAGCTCGCCAATGCCCTCATGCGGTACGTAATTATCTGCCCTGCTGTTGACGTCTGGTTGTGGGCCGCTGAGGGCTGATCGACCACACCTTCTTCTGTTGCCCAAGTTGGCTGGAATAGTCCAATCACTGTTTTAGCGTGTGGTTATTTCTGCTGTACGTACGAGTAGCTGGCAACGAGTCATACTTTTTGCTACAACTAATAGGTAGCTTTCACGTGAATTCGGGTTGCAGACGAAAAAATTCTCACGATCGTAGGACGTACTGCTTGCTGCTGTATGTATCTACAGTAATATCCGCTGCACCAATTCTTGATGTACTGTAGTTCAGGTCTCCTGCAACAATAAACAAGCCAGGCAACCACAGGCTACCATGATATATATGTATGTCCCCCTCACAACATCACAACGAGTGCCAGTAAGTGTTTTCGTTGTCTGTGGCACCCGAAAAATTACCCGGTACATTATTTGTCGACTCCTCAAGCATATTCGTACCGGCTGACTATACATGCTTCTCTCTGCTGCTGCTGCTGCTGCTGCTGCTCTGTATTGCTGCTCTGTCCTGGGGCGTATTTGTCTTGCGTTGCCCCAATTTGGACCGCTTGATTAATGGCATCATATCTGGTACCTCATTTTTAAACCGCGTCGCGGGACGCAAGTACAGCAGTCTCCTCGCTGCATACAGTATACCTGGCACATACATACCTCGAATTCGAATAGCATATAAGTAAACCATGAAATAGTGACATGTCTCTTGCGTCACCCTCTGAGAACCTAATCCACCGTAGTTTTCTTTGTGTAGCTGGCTTTGGACATTTCCATACCTGCTGCACTTCGAAGTAATACCTTACGACACCTGCCATTGTCTATTGCGTCTATTCATATTAAGAGTCGTTACACTCCGGAGGGAAGACTTGTGTAATACGTACGCGTATATCTTATTTCGACCTATTCAACAGATTCATGAAAAGAGAGACCTTTGAGGACTGCAGTCCCGTTTTGGGGACAAACAACTTAGAATTTGAGTGTTGTGTCCCCACAATGGGACTGCAGTCCTAAAAGGGTTAAACCGTTGGTCCTGCCCTTCCTGCCTCCTCCATATATTGGTTTCGTCCCTCCATCCTCTCGGCAAGCCTGGTCGGGCGCTTTACAATATAAATACAAACTTTTTTTCAACAGCTGAGTGGTTTTCTAACCACTGCATCGAAAAAAAAATGAAATACGTAAAAAAAAAAAACTACGAAGAGACAAGAAAACAAAAAACACGAATAAGCATTAAAACACGACGCAATTAATGACAAGAATATAGCAAAACGACAACGAAACAATAATGGTGCAAAATACACAATTATCGGTATGAAACTATAAATGTAACCGTACTCGTGCGACACTAAGAAACACTACAGTCAGCACGTAGTACTATCTACCAGGTACCAGCTACGTATATGTGTATGTACAAGATGCACCTTTTTTATGGCACGCTACTCTCCGGCGGTCGACGGTTCTTTCAAGCACTTTCGGCTGCGGGGCAAGCAAGGGGGCCGTGGGTACATAGATCACGGCCGAGCATCGTGGCGGTGCTCGGAGGGCCTTGAACGTCGCTGAGCTGGCTCAACAAAACAAGGGATTGCTTCCCGTCTCGCTGAATCGAGTAGGTGACATGGAAAACCCCACTTCTTTCATATTTAGTACATAGCCCGCCACCCTCGAACACTTCTTTGAGCTCCCTTTGCTGTACATGTGTTTTCAACCTCGGCAGAAGGAGTTTCAGTAGCAGCAGCAGACATACGGCAGCAACAACAGTACACATCTGTCGGCCGTCGTATCTGTTGCACCAACCCCTTTGACAGGTGGTGTACACCGAACACCGAGCACGTTCGTGACCACAAGACTACCTCCCTCCGTCCGCCTATACCTGGGAGACATTGGCACCAGGTATCTAGGTGTTGTGTCATATCTAGCTATTGTCCAGTCGCACGCTCTCAGTAGCAGGTAATCGCAACGGGCAAGAGCCACAGAGCCAGGCCCATACTGCCTCCCGTCTCGCCGTACTGCCCCCTGTCTCGGTGCGGCACCGCGTACAGCCCACCCTGCCCGACTGCCGATACGACGAGCTGTGTGTACATCCAAAAACGAAGAATTCTCTCGGATAATTTTCTCTGCGTTGGAAATCTCAAATCTCAATAACTTTGAAATCCCCCGCCTGTTTCCTGTGTGGTTCTTTGTCAACCTCAACAACAGCAGGGACAGCAGCACCAGAACACGTCTCGAGTGTCGAGAGCCATACATGATTCACCTAGCCCTTTGACGAATACCACACACCTTACACCGAGCACGTACGTGACCACACACCTCATACCGAGCACGTACGTGACCACAAAACTGCCCCCCTCGGTTCGTCTACCTGGGGGAAAATGGCAGCAGGTATCTACTGTGTATGTAGGTATCATACCTATAATAGCGAGATGTCCAGTCGCACGCTCTCAGCAGCAGTTAATCGCACCGGCGGGCAAGAGGCACAGAGCCAGGTTTATTCTGCCGCCCGTCTCCCTCTACCCCCCCTGTCTCGGTGTGCATCTGGCATAGAAGTAGTAGTAGTAGAACTACGTAGTATTAATAGTACGTAGTATTAATAGTACGTAGTATTAATAGTACGTAGTATTAATAGTACGTAGTATTAATAGTACGTAGTATTAATAGTACGTAGTATTAATAGTACGTAGTATTAATAGTACGTAGTATTAATAGTACGTAGTATTAATAGTACGTAGTATTAATAGTACGTAGTATTAATAGTACGTAGTATTAATAGTACGTAGTATTAATAGTACGTAGTATTAATAGTACGTAGTATTAATAGTACGTAGTATTAATAGTACGTAGTATTAATAGTACGTAGTATTAATAGTACGTAGTATTAATAGTACGTAGTATTAATAGTACGTAGTATTAATAGTACGTAGTATTAATAGTACGTAGTATTAATAGTACGTAGTATTAATAGTACGTAGTATTAATAGTACGTAGTATTAATAGTACGTAGTATTAATAGTACGTAGTATTAATACTACGTAGTACTAATAGTACGTAGTATTAATACTACGTAGTATTAATAGTACGTAGTATTAATAATAGTACGTAGTACTAATAGTACGTAGTATTAATAGTACGTAGTATTAATAGTACGTAGTATTAATAGTACGTAGTATTAATAGTACGTAGTATTAATAGTACGTAGTATTAATAGTACGTAGTATTAATAGTACGTAGTAGTATTTAATAGTAGCAGTAGCAGTAGTATAGTTGTAGTAGTGGCAGTAGTATTATAATAGTAGTAGTAGTAGCAGCAGTAGTAGTATTGATAATAGTAGGTATAGTAGTAGCGCTGTCGTTGCCGCGAGCCTGCTGCTGTAACCATTAGTATATTATACCGCGTTAGAAAGTCATTAATTTAAACGTAGAGAGAAACATCTCATGACAAGTGCACATATTTTATTTCATGATGCCCTCAATCGCATGTAGCCTGGTTGCTGCCTATTGATGTTAATAGTGACGTTAGAGTTATACTGCTGTTGCCACAAGTCGGCTGCTGTTGCCGTGAGCACTTGTTTGACAATCGATTTTTTTCATGACAAATAGATACAGATAACTTCTTCATCGTACCCCAAGCGTACGTATACCTGTACATGAATAAATACAGAGATGGTGCTTCCAACTAATATTATTAGTGATGTTTTGATTATTTGGTATTATTGACGCTGTTTTTGACACGCAGATATAGAATTATGAAGTATTGTAGTTGATATAGTATATAATAGTTGTAGTTGTAGCATTAATATTAATAGTAGCTCATGGTACCGATTACATGCTGCTTCTATCAGTGCTTGTCTGTGATATTTGTGAAGTACTCATGGGCTATAGGTATATATTATATAGTCTACAGTTTTGTGGTCTCAGGACTACGAGAATAATCCAAAGAATGGATTAACTCGGCGGTTATTTCGTTAGTCGAGAGTAACGTTCTTTTAGGGATGTTCTCTATGGCGGATAGCCCGCTAAACGAGTGTAATGTTCCTTAACGGAGATAGGACCATAATATGATTAGTAGAAGAACGATCGGTAGCCATTGGAAAATTCTATATGAGTACATCAGATAAGAGGGATATAGGAGACCTTGTGGCGTGGGTTGGAACGAGTATATCTGGGTGTCGAGCCCCCCCCCTCTACTTCTCACTTCTGTACCAGCGCACCTCCTTAGCTCTCGTCATCAATAAAGATCTAAATCACAGGACGCGACGCATTGCCTCCCAGCTGCCAGATACACCTGCATCCCTTACCCTTACTCTTACCTCCGCCATCTCTTCACATCTGGCGTCGTCGACAGACATCCCCCCTTCGTAGTGTGTTTGGGTTTTATTCCGAGGTGTGGGGGAATCTATAGCCTCATTTCTTTTGTTTCGAATAGTCGCATCTTCGACCACCTTTTCCTGGTCGTTTGGGATGAGCTTTGTCATCACCCTTCGACCATATTGTGGTCTGCATATACGACTATTCAGGGTGGGCTAATGTGATATGAGTGAAGTACTCATGGGCTGTAGATATAGATAATATAGTCTGCAGTTTTTTGGTCTCAAGACTACGGGAATAATCCAAAGAACGGATTCACCCCGCGGATATTCCGTGAGTCGAGAGTAACGTTCCTAAAAGAATGTTCTCTATGGCGGATGGCCCGTTAAACGAGAGTAATGTTCCTTAACGGAGATAGGACTATAAAATGATAAGTTCCTATAGTAGAAGAACGATCGGTAGCCATAGGAAAGCTCTATAGGAGTACATCAGATAGGAGGAAATTAGGAGACCTTGTGGAGTGGGGTGGGACGAGTATGTCTGGATGTCGAGCCCCCCCCCCCCCAACCTCTCACTTCTCTACCAGAGCACCTCCTTAGCTCTCGTCATCAATAAAGAAGAGCTAAATCAGAAGAGTGAAGCATTAGTTCCCAGCTGCCAGATACACCTGCGTCCCTTACCCTTACCCTCACTGCGGCCATCTCTTCACATGTCCAATAATAGCAGTAATAATAGTAGTACTATAAGTAGTAGGTATAGACGTAGTCGTTGTGGTGTCCGCTATTGCTGCTGTTACCGTCTGCATGCTGCTTCTACTTGGCCAATAGCAGTAGATGCCCTCAACAGTATATAATAAGTAGCCTGTACATTTACAAAATGTTAAAAGTAGTCGTATTAACATATATACATGTTAAATTCAAGACAATCGAGATATTTGAGCTTTAGAGCCAAATTATGTGCCTCACGAGTTTTATACGGACGTCGGGTATAGATATTATCGTGACGCGTGGTCCGCAACACACAATATATGCTTGGGGTATTTTACTTACCCCAAGCATATATTTGTGTTCTCTTTTTGTTGGTAGAGCCGAATTTGGCAGACAAAACTGGAAACAGCCTGTCCCCTGTACTCGGTCATCCGATCATTACCCTGCCAGCAAGGACCACAACAGCAGCAGTGGCGGCCACCACGACTTGTTGAACGAGTACGGCAGATGGGTGCTCTCTTTGTCGGGGAAAGGCGGATGCACGGGATGCTCCGGTTCAGCGGCATCAGCACAGCACCCAGTGCTCTGGCTGGGCGTCTTTCTGCAGGAATTGCCCCAAACCCATGTCCCCGACACGGCACGCCCCACCTTATCCGGGAACAGCGGGTAGCGCCGACCGGACCTTTAGTTTTTGGCGGACACGTGTCAGCACGAGCACGAGACGCGTCCGCGCTGCGCTCTCGTCTATGCCAAGAGCCAAGTCAATGGTGTACGCGGGCGCTGTAGCCTGCCGAGCTACCTAGAGAAGCAGCTGCTGCAGCAGCAGCGACGTCCTCCAGCCCATGCGGTGTTCTACGTGTGTGGACTTGCTGACTGTTTTTATTTCACCCATTTTTTATCTCACGTTGTTCTGGCAAAAAACCCGATATTGAGTTTTTTATCGAGGGATTTGAGCGTACGAAGGTCGCGACATTAAATTCGGCGCAAAGAGTCGAAGTATCACCCTCTCTTGAGTTTTATATTTGTCTATTACTCGTATAGTATTTTGTACCGTGCATGCTGCTTCTACCTTTAATACAATAGTACATCTATCTGCGTAGTAGTGGTGGTGGTGTATCTTAAGAGTAACAGTATAGTAGGCATGCCCCCAACCCATGGTACCGCTTGCATGCTACGTTGGCCTTGTATGAAAGCTAGTACTATACTAGCAGTAGTAGTACTCGTAGTAGGTAGTAGTGCAGTATTTATTCGTGCTGCTTCTACCTGTACTGCATCTACGTATTACTGGAAGCGGTGTATAGTGTGACAGTACAGTAGTCATGCCCCAACCCATGGTACCGCGTGGTTATTTGACCTCTCTGTTTACCATTACAGTAGGTTATCTGTTGAGTATGAACGATTGGTCATGCTCTAGCAGTAGTACTTAGTAGTATAGTTAGTGGTCGCAGTAGTATAGTGCACCAGGTAGTGTTTTGTAGAGTGCATGCTCCTTCTACCTGCACTACATCTGCGTAGTAGTTGTAGTGGTGTATACTAACAGTATAGTAGTCAACCCATGGTACCGCGTGCATGTAGTAGTGTAGTATTCCCCACAAAAGAGTAGTACTCAGTTTCTAATGACTACTATTATTGCTCCTTCCTTCGAGCAATACGCTAACCCATGGCTCACGTTTCTGCCAAGAGCAGCTACAAATATACGTATGTTAACTGTGACTCCCTTTTCGCCCTGCGACGCCCCCGGGATTCATGTTACCTACATCCCGATGGGGAACCTTGTCATTATATATACGATACAACAGTAGCGAAACTTACAAACAAAAAAACATATTGTTTGCGCGCTCGCGGCGTGGCGCGGCGGCGCCGATCAACACTGACCTTCCCGCTGCAGATGACCTTCACGTTCTTCCGCAACCCCGCTCCCCTGAGCAGGTCGTCGACCAGCACGAGCCCTTCCACCAGAGGAGTTCCTACAGAGTTGGAAAACTCGGGCGGGGCGGCGCCCGTGCCACCCTCCGAGCCCTGCGAGGGATCAGAAGGAAAGAGAAGGACGACGAAGTAAGTGTGATCCCTGGTACCTGGTATACCCCCAGTACAGCAGGCCTGGGTAGAGAAGGACGACGAAGTAAGTGTGATACCTGGTACCTGGTACACCCCCAGTACAGCAGGCCTGGGTACTGGGTGACTCAGTCAGTAGTGATTGTACTGTAGTCGACATCAATCAGCATACTGGATTGCAGCAGTGCAATGCCTCTCCTCTCTCCTCCCATGACACATTAGGTGGGTTTCCGTACTATAATATGGCGTGTTTCTTGGACGTACGTAAGACAAAACCTACTGGTGAATATACTGGCCGGGTCAATCAGTAGAATACTACTGCCAGTGCATACTGTGCCGGCGCCCAGCCCTACATTTTGCCCATTGACATACCAGGCCCAGGTATAATAGGTAGCGGATTTGCTGCGTACAAAAATTGTCATAGTTTGTAAAACACTCTACAACCTGTTCACAACTTACACGCCTCGCAGCCTTCGCGATCGAAGTATCACACCATGCCGGCCAAATTTGACATTTTCAAGCACTTTTCGATCTCATACAGGTCCTTCTTGGCTTCATCTTAATGTTTTAGAATATACATACGTACTCGTATACTCGTATAAAAGAAGCGACAAAAACCAAGAGCAAAACCAGGACAACAACACAATGGTATAAGTAGTTCCGAAAAATCTAGACATTCCGAAAATCCCGATTTTTCCGATCATGAATATAGTTCCGACAATTCCGAAAATATTTGACATTCCTGAGAACTCCGAACCTACCGAATTTTCTGACGGCTCCGAAACTTGCAACATTTCACAAGGTTCCCACGGCTCCGAAAATTCCGACAACCATTGTATTTATGGGCATACGAAATTTCCATTTTGTTTTTCGAGAATTCCGAAAATTCTGATAATTTTCTGAAATTCTCGCTCACGTCAACAGTGAAGAAGTCGGGTCCGTGTCCGGGCCCTTTGTCAACCATGGCCCCAACCAGTGCAGCCACCTCCTCCGCTTGTCCGACACACCTATTGGTGGGATGGAGCGAGGGAGGGAGGGGGCGGGGGGGAGAGGCGGGAGGTGGGGCAAATTATTGTTATCCGTGTACGTTGCTATTGCACAACAACTACAACAGCAACAAACAACAACCGACATAACCACCAGCACTACTAACACCACCGACAACAAGCACGCACAACGCCGGGCGAGCTCACATCTTGACGCCGACCGGCTTCCCCCCAGAGAGCTCCCTCATGAGGTCGACGAAGTCCACCAGCCCTCTAGGGCCGTCGAAGGCGGAGTGGATGGGCGGAGAGTTGCAGTCCTCCCCTACCTCGACCCCTCGCGCCTCCGCGATGGTCGGTGTGACCTTACTCCCGGGGAGAATGCCCCCGTGCCCCGGCTTGGCACCCTGCGACAGCTTGACCTCGATCATCTGCCACCAAACAATGCCAGCAGAAGGCTACGTTAGACCTGTGACACAAGGGCTGGGGTGCTGATACACCACTTACTCGAGAAAATGGTTGAGAACCATTTGTATACGAGACGAATGGAACTACTGCTGTAGCCCCAATCGTAACCTTTAGCCAATCGGCTCGGAAAAAAATCAACCGTTGTTTATAAAGCATTGTTCCGTTTGTCTCGTACATAGCGTGCGGTAACCATACAAGTAGTAGTGTCGAACACGCACTAAGCTCTACTGGACGCAAGCGGGGCCGTGTGTGGCTGTTGCGTAGCCCGCGCAAAATTCACGATGAGCACAGCCCTCTAGTAAAGCGGTGGTGTACCGAAGCAATATGACCGCCATATCGGGGGCAGCCGCATATACATTTTTTCAGGTTTAAGAGCGCCATTCCCCAGTCGTGCCAAGCGGTTTTGACCGCCATATATCGGGATACCGTCTTGCCCAGACTGCCTGGTTGGGGGGCTTTACTCTGTACCAAGTATATGCAAGCACCCGGAGAGCTCTGACGCTATTAGTAGCGCTTGCTTGCGGATCTTGACGTTCACGTTGAAAAGTGTGCTCGGTGTTTTCAGCTCCGTCGCAATCTGTGTATACCTTGGTATCGCTTAGCCCATGTCTCTCTGTAGTGCGCCAGTTTTAGTGCGGCGGAAGTCTAGTAGACTTCATGTGCTAGTTTTAGTGCGGCGAACGGCGGTCTAGACGTAATACACTAGTCTCAGTGTGGTGGACGGCGGCCTAGACGTAATGTGCTAGTTTTAGTGTGTGGACGGCGGTCTAGACTTGCGCGTACCTACTGCAGTTTTAGTGTGGCCGACGGCGGTTTAGACGTACAGTACTGTGTAAGTTTTAGTGTGGTGGACGGCGGTCTAGACTCCACACACTACTGCTAGTGTGGCCGACGGCGGTCTAGACGCAATGTGCTAGTTGCAGTGTGGCCGACGGCGGTCTAGACGTAATGTGCTAGTTGTGGTGAGGCGCACGGCGGTTTAGACGTGAACGTACTACTACGGGGGACCATAGTTAACAGGACCAAATATTGTCTGTAAAAATAGGTAATTATCTAGTTTTTGGTGTGCACCGTAGGTCCTATTTACTATTTACTATGGTCCTCCGTAATACTGTAGTTTTAGTGTCTCAGACGGCGGTCTCTTGAGACTTCAGAGGACAAAACTGACCCAGAAAAAAGCGATGGTTACCGCAGCAACGGCGGTCACTGCGTGATTTTCGGATGATATATTCTACAACATGGTGTCCGAGCTACAATGGTTGAATGCGAGGAGTCGTACGGCACGGGCGCAACACGGTGCTACCCGTGCATACTGCTTGCTGGGCGCTCACGCTGCTGATACCGCCAAAGTCGTCATTGTTTTCGATGGCAATTCCTTAAAAGGGCTCCCGGAAGGGTCGAATGTGCCACAGTAGTTTTGGTGTGGCGGACGGCGGTCTGGACTTGATAATGTACTACCGTAGCTTCGGTGCGACGGACGGCGGTTTAGAGATAGATGCACCACCACTGTAGTAGCTTTGAGTGCGGCAGAAGGCGATCTATCTAGAGTTAAAGCGCTAGCTTACGGTGTGTCGAACGGTGGTCTGGACGTGAATACACCATTAGAGACAGTTACTGTATTGTGACGGACAGCCAACCGTCTATACTCCATGTACTATTGATAGTCTTGGTGTAGGAGGTTCTCAAGTTGTGACCGACCGCCGCCCAAAGCTTCAACATGTCGGACGGATATATCATCTATAGATAGATCATCTATAGATATATCATAGAAATAGATCATCTACAGAGATATCATCTACAGATATGTTATCTACAGATTTATCATCTACAGATAAACCATCTACAGATATATCATCTACAGATAAACCATCTACAGATATATCATCTACAGTCCGGCGTCCCCGGTGACTTGGTAGGTGGTCCGCGTGCCTATCAAGATCAATTTCGCGGGTTAGTGTCTCACCGAGTGCATGCTCGTAGGGACTTTTTCTTTTAAAAATTGATTAGCGGAAAGCGCGAGAGCGTGAGGTAGCTATATTCCATGAAAATCGACGAGCAGTGGGAATGCTGAACCCTATGCGTGACAAAAAATAAAGGCACTTACCGGGGGGGAGAAGGGACGACACCTGTGACCACGGCTTGTCCAGAAGATCGCTGAGGGTAAAACCTCCTACGAGTTGGGCTGGGAAGAAAAAGTGATTAAAAAAAAAAAAAACGGATCATCTACAGGTAGATCATCTGCAAACATACCACCTACAGATAAATCATCTAGATCATCTGTAGACTCGGACCTGCCGTTTCGATACGGTTGTACAGGACCTGTACAGCGCAAATCCAATGCAGGAAACCACGTCCTAACGTAGATCACGCAGGTTTTACCGTTCCAACCCGGCAACACAGAGCTAGATCACAGAGGTCTGGAAAGCTATGCGCTCCGAGAGATCTAGATGGCGACTTCGGCAATGGATGACATGAAGTTTTCATGTATCGGAATTCTTGCGGCGGTCGCACCTTGACATTGGGTCGCGTGGAATTTTCCCGGAAATTTACGGAGTTGAACGTCCCGTCGCTGTTCCGGCAGCCGAAGTAACCCGTGCCCACGTTCCACACCAAAGACCCGCCGCCTTCAAGGTGAAAGCGCGAGATTCCTCCCTCGCCAGTGTTGTGGTAGAAGTTGCCGAGCTTAGCGGCGCTTTCGACGTGTGTTGTTTTTGTTGGGGGCGGAGGACGAAGAAGGGGAGGAGGAGGAGGAGGAGGGGGGGGAGGAGGAGGTGGTAGCGGTAAGAAATCCATATTGGTTTGTTGGACGCAAAAAGCGCGGGCTCTTCAACAGGATGACTACACAAGCCCCAGAACATCGCCTGGATGGCAAGAGCCACTGTGGAGTTCCCCCTTAATCCCTATAAGAGCCATTATGATCCCAAACCACATCAACTCAAAAGGGGCACGCAAATTCTCAGCCCCCCCTTCACCTCCTGCAATCTATGCCCCCATATTCTCCTCCATTATGAGCCAATATGGCGTTGAAAGGGGATACAACCCCCCTCCCTCCCCCTCGCTCCCGCCCCCTCCTGCCTCCAATTCCCGCCTTTTCATCCTCACTCACTAAAGGCCAACATAGCGTCGAAGTCCCCTGATTCTATATGGCGTCGAAGGGGGACAAAAAACTCCCCCCCTGCCCACCCCCCTCTCCCCCTATTCGCCCCCCCTCCACTTCCCCGCCCCCTGATTCTCACCCGCTAAGAGCCCATATGGCGTTAAAAAGCGAAACTCTCCACCCAACCGCCCGCCCCCTCCCCCCCCTTTAATCACGCCCCCACATTCCCATCCGCAAGGTCCCTATATAGCGCTAAACGGGGACGAAAAAAACTCGCATCCCCCCCTCTCTCCCTCCATCCCCCCCCCCCCCCCCCCCCCCCCCCCCCCGCTGGTTCTCACCCGCTAAGAGCCAATATGGCGTTGTCGCTTAGCGCTCCGTACGACATCGCGCTGACGTTGAGAAGGGCGGAGGAGTAGGGCTGGGTGACCAGAGGCCCGCCAATGGTCGATCGTATCTCCACGTCGGACGGCTTGACGGGGTACATGCTGTGGCAGATCCACTCATACCCTTCCTGAGGTTGAGGTTGGTTGGGCGGGCGGGGGGGGGGGGGGGGGGGCATGGATGGCATGCCGGGGTTTGTAGGGCGCGAGGGAGGTGGGGTAAGAAATCGTTAGCACGGTCGGGGGGGGGGGGGGGGGGGGGCTGGGGGGGTACTCACGTCATGCATGACTGTAGTTGTATGACCATAGACCCGCGCATCCCTACAATGCCGCGCGGACGGAGCACGCCGAGTTTTTACCGATTAGGCAGGCATTGCTTGCACCACGCGCCGCGAAGCGCCGTGAGGTGTTCGGCCAGTGGGTGGGGATCGCTAGCACGGCGGCGGGGGGGGGGGGGGGGTGTGGGGGGGGGTGATTATGACGTTGGCGGTGGCAACGCCTACCGGCAACGGTTAAAATATTGCACACGTCGGGCAGATCACGACCTATCTATGTACAGATAGATCATCGACAGATCTATTATACAAAGATATATCATCTAGATCCCAACCTGCCGCTATGAGATGATGCGTAGGATCTGTATACGGATCCAACCCAGGAAATAGCCTGGATCCTGTAGGTTGTACCGCTCCGGCTCGGCAACATGACAGATCGGGAATACATCCATCTACAGTAAGGTCATGAACTGGGAACCGACCACCTGTCCGAGGAAAGCAGAGGTTTCTCGGAACGACTACCAGAAATATCATTTTCTCATCATAGACCATGAATCATTGCTATCACTACAACCCTCTAGCATCATGATAAATACGACCATGATCATAGTCATAATCGTCGTCCTCAACACCATCAACACCACCGTTATCGCCATTTCCATGATCTACCCGCCACGAACAAGCTCGCCACCCACACCACCACCATCTCCACCAACATCGTCACCATCAACACTACCATCATCACTATCCCCAAACACTTGAAAAACCAAACCGCCCATACCAACCTCAATATCACCATCGTCACTATGATCACCCCCCCCCCCATACTACCACCACCACCACCACCACCACCACCGTCATGATCGCCGTTGTCATCATCAGCATCATCATAATCATAATCACTATTATTAATACGGGGAACCATAACAAAAATCACCTACGGCACACACCTACGGCACACACAAAAAACCTCTATATTTCCCTATTTTTACCAACATTATTTGGTCCTATTTACTATGGCCCCCCGTAATACCAGCAACCACACCACCATCACCAGCATCATCAGCATAATCACCACCATCACCACCGTCACCAGCATCCTCAACATCAACGTCATCACCTGGTAGACGTTGCGGCGGGTGCCGAAGGGGAGCGTGTCAGCCGTGCCTTTGGCCCTCGAGTAGACAACGGACCGGTGAGCCCGGGAGAAGGGAACGCTCTCGCTGTCCGACTCAATGAAGTACTGCCGGATCTCGGGCCGAATCGACTCCAAAATAAACCTTCCCAGGCCGAGGAGTAATGGTAGAGGCAGGGATGGGGTATAGGGAGGGGGCGAGGTTTAGAGAGGGGGAGGGAGGGAGTGGATGGAGGGATGTATAGAGGGGGGGGGGGGTGTACTCGAAATGAGGCATGGTCGTTTTAGAGGATGGGGGGGGGGGGGGTACTCATTTGTTGCTTGCCTTAGTCATTTGACCATTGACCACGGACCCCTTTCGAAACGGAGGGGGGGGGGGGGGCGTACTCATTTGTTGCTTGCCTTAGTCATTTGACCATTGACCACGCATCCCTTTCGAGACGGAGCACCGTTCCTACTCTTATAGAGACACCTCCAACAATTGGGCGCTCATTACGTTGTTTCCATAAATTACATGGAAACTTTTTGCTAATCTTATCCGCTTCCTGTTTGGCCTCCTGTGGCCACCATCTATCTCCTAGGATAGCGATCGTTTTCTCGCTGCTATTCATTGCATCAAACTCCTCCATGTCACATTCGTCTATTTTCCTCATCTCCTCTTCCAACACATCCCGTTCCTCCTTGTAGATTTCACATTCTCCTACTATGTGCGTTCTACTCTCTATTGCTTTGCCACATGGGCACATCTGTGCGTCTACTTCCTCCTCTTCCCG
This sequence comes from Macrocystis pyrifera, assembly GCA_031763025.1. Taxonomy (NCBI): domain Eukaryota; class Phaeophyceae; order Laminariales; family Laminariaceae; genus Macrocystis; species Macrocystis pyrifera. The sequence goes on from JASSKH010000030.1 coordinate 7,021,109, forward strand.
GCTACTGGTGTGCCTCTTTCTTCTTTCTGGCAGGTCCAGGTCCCCTACACGAAAGCGCAGTTTCAGCGTTTTCGCGAAGTCCATTGGGCCATGCAAATACGTTTTCATTCCTATTCCTTCCCTCAATCCCCCGTATATCTCTACGTGTTTTTCCGATTCCACCTTGTTTCTTAGCGCTAGCCTTTCCCTTCTTTCTATCCTTTCTTCTACTTCTGCCTTGTACCTCCCAAACTTCCCGGCGGACATCATCTCTACTTGGTTTCCCCCTAGATCCTTCCATACTTTCTCAACTACGCCATCCCACCTTATTCCAGCTCGCCCTTTTGATACTTTCTCCCATACAGCTCTATCAACTATGGCTGGCAACCTCTTTTTTGGCATGTTCCTTACTTTATATTGCCAGTTCAACTTTCTCATGTCTCTATTTGTCTTGAGTGGGCGCATTCCCAGTTCTGCTCTTAATACTGTATTACTAGTCGTACTTGAGCATCTTAGGAGTTTTTTAGCTGCTGTCATTTGTACTGTTTCCAACTGTTTTACGAGTTTCGCGTTCCCTTCCCATACTTCTCCTGCATATTCTAGCTTTGGTACTATCACATTCATCAAGATACATCTCTTAATCCTAGTGTCAAGGTTCGGGTCTGTTAGGATCGCATCCATCTTGCCTACTTGTGCCTTACCCTTTCCTATTACTTTTGCTATGTGTGTATCCCAAGAGCAGTCTTTTGAGATCTCTACGCCAAGGTATGTATACTGGTCTACGATCGGCAATTCATCTTCTCCGAAACGGAGGGGGGGGGGGGGGGGGTAGAGGGAGGGAGGGAGGGAGGTCTTAAGATAGTGAGGAGTTTTAGAGGGGTGGAGGGATGTATACTCCTACTACAACAACAACAGCAACAACAACAACAACAACTACTACTGCCACTCATCCTCTTCCAACTCTCCCTTTCCCTAGTACTCCGTCGACTTCCCACGCTATCCCACCGACTTCCCATGCTATCCCACCTCCTCTTAATACTACAACTCCTCCTACACCAACTACTCCTCCTATGCCCCCTCCTCCTCCTGCTCCTCCTCCTCCTACCACCTTACCACCGTACCTACCGCACCCGCACCAGCACATTCCACCCCAACCACCAACACCCACCCACACATGCTCCTACTACCACCACACCCCTCCCACGCACCCCGGCCGCAAGACAACCCAGTCACCAACCCAAACCTAACACCACCCACCCACACACCTGACATTCGCAAGCACCGGGAAATTCCGCTTGAGGGAGTGGGACTCCTGCTTCAAGTCCCGCAGCCCCACCCACCAGTACAGCCCCACCGGCACCGCGGCCACCGCTCCGGCCACGGGGCTCCCGAAAGCGCCGAGCCCCATCGCCCCCGCCGCCATCCCGTAACCGACCTTGCGGAACGTCTCAGGGCTCCACATCTCTATCCAGTCTGGGAACCCCTCGCTTCGGGGCCGCCGCCGCCCCCCCTGGGCGTCCGTCTGTCCCGAACCGCGTTTTGTTGCAACATGGAGGATGGGGATTGGGGTTGGTGGATGGGGTTTTAGGGGTTGGTGGGGGGGGGGGCGGGGGGGGGGGGGGGGGGGGGGGGTGGGGATTTTGGGTGGGAGTGGGGAGGCCGGGGATGGGGGTCAAGGGGGGAGATTCGGGGTGTGGTTGGGGGTTGGGGGGGGAGATTCGGGGTGCGGTTGGGGGTTAGGGTGGCCAGGGGTCAGCGTTGGGGGGGCGGGGGGGGTAGGGGGACGGGGTGGGACGGGGTGGGGGTGGGGCAGGGGAAGGGGGGGGGGGGGGGGGTAGGGGTCGGAGTCGGGGGGGAGGGGTGATGGGGCGGCGAGGGGGGGGGTTGAAGTTGGGAGTTTGAGGGGTTGGTGGTGGTGAAGGGCAGCCGAAGAGAACTCAGAGACTGATCTAGCTCCTTCAGAGACCTTGCGAACATCAATCACGACGACGACGACGATGGCGCTGGGAGCCGACGGCCGCGGCTGGCCAAGCGCTCACGACGACAACCACCAACACTTTCGAGGGGGTCTGCTTGTCCGGCGCCCTGTCCGCTTGCTTGCAGGGCCGCTATGTAATAATCCGTGCAAGCAAGACTATCACAGCAGCAATAGGAACTCCTCTTTTTGTCCGCCCATCTATCTGTCTGTCTATCTCAAAGCGTCTCTCCCTTCCGAGCCTTTGTCTCTCATTCTCTCTTTCAATTCAAGTATCTCAAGGACCCTCCTCACCGACTCCCGCCCCCCCCCCCTCATCCCCCCCCCTATGATATACCTGGTATATATAGGTTGGGTTGGCGTCGATTGGCGACGACGCTGTAAAACACGCCTCTCACTGCGTGAGCTAGACAGCCAGGGTACAGTTTTTTATTTTAATTTATTTTTTGGGCGGTTACCACGACTGGCGGTCAAGTTAAATCATTTTTGTGCGGGGAGAGCCTTCTTTACTCCGTACAAGGGGGATGATCGTATCACGTAGTGTGTATATGGTGAGGCACCCAAGAGGCGGTTACATAGTAACCTCATTGCTGTCTCTGGAAGTGGCCACACCAGAAATTAAATCAATACATTGATGCTGTCATCCATATGCAAGAAAATCCGCCTGTAAAGCGGTTCTTAGTATTAATAGGATGCAGCTCACCCTTCATGCGACTCGCCCAACACCTCACGGCGCTTCGCGCTTGGTGCAAGCAATGTCTGCCTGGTCGGTGAAAACCCGACATGCTCCGTCCCGGCATTGTAGGGATGCGAGGGTCTATGGTCATACCACTACGGCCATGCATAATAATGAGTACCCCCCCCCGCCCCCCCCCCCCCCCCTATACTGAACCCGTTTCGAGTGTTTTTTTCCAGGGATGCGTGTCACGCGTTACACCTTTACGCGCTCGCGTTTCGCTAACTTCTTGCCGTTGGCAGAATTTCAAAATTACTCCCTGGTGGGAAATCGCCCCCCCCCCCCCCCCCCCCAATCTAAACTGGAAACCCCTACTTTTTCGTCGGAAGAGAACGGTAGTGTGCCATCCCTTGTATTAATGCCTTCCCAAATTGCCTTTCCAGATTGCGGTTGCCATTCGCATTCTTTGGCCAAGTTCGTAGCAAACGGGCACCGTTCGCTTTTTTGTTTTCGCCGTCACTCGCATCCCTGTTCTTTTTCCCGCTGCACCATACTAAAAAGGACCACCCGTAGCCGCCGCCGTCACCACCTGTACTTGGACGGAAAATGCGCTTACCGGTGCCGTCTTTGGCGCAGAGGAGTGCAGCAGCCGGGGGGAAGCATGAATTCCTCGCCGCACCTGGTCCAAACAATGGAGGCGACGGCACACAGGGGACAGGGCAGGGACGGGGCGGGGCAGGGAACGGTGGGGCAGGGCAGGGCGTGTGGCAAGGTAGGTACAAAGGCCAAGCAATATCACGGAACCGCGAGGGGCAAGCAGCTCCAATCTTTGAGGAAAAAATGACGCCTTCCACGACAATAGAGGGGAAAAGGGGATACCATCGTATTACCGACACGAGCCAGGGGCAGCGAGCGTTTCGAGTGTGGACGCCATCTTCTGCTCGAACTCCGTTTTTTGGCGCCTCTGCCCCTTCTGCTGTAGGCTTCTTTTAACTCTTTTAGGACTGCAGTCCCGTTTTGGGGACCATTTACTTAATTTTTTGACCGGTATGTTGAGGCCTACAGTAGAGCACCATGGGAACACACCTCTACACGACCCCGATCCCGCTTGGCACTCTGATTCCAGGCCGACCTTTTATATATACCTGATATATATTATAGGTCTGACCCCCCTCCGAACTTGAGTCCTCCAAACTGACCCTCGTACATATTGCAAGTCTACACATCTCGGACAATTAGATCATGCACAGATAGATTATCTACAGATAGATCATCTAGATCCTGACCTGCCAAGACTACACATCTCGGACAATTAGATCATGCACAGATAGATTACCTACAGATAGATCATCTAGATGCTGACCTGCCGCTATGAGTAGCTGTGCAGGATCTGTACAGAACAGATGTGTCCGACCTACCCAGGGAATCTTGTAAAAAATAGGCCACGCACGTGTATACCGCCCCCACGCGGCAGCAAGAGCTACAGCAGTAGCTCATACACACAGATCAGGCGTCTATCTATCTGCCCTCTGAAAGAGCTAGATAATAAAAGTGGGATCTGTATGATCATGAAAGTGGGAATGGTCTGTATGATCATGAAAGTGGGAATGATCTGTATGATCTGTCCGAATGATGCAAGTCTATACCACTCCGAATGGGAATACAAGCGCACCGTTTGATAGCAATATCATAGTTCAAACGGGACTTACAACTAATTCGCGGTCAGAGTGGTTATACTGAATCTAGCCGCCGGCAGGGTTCTCGCGTGGCGTGGCACCCTGATCCGACGCCGACGGCCACAGGCACAAAATGAACATCGCCCCGACGGTATGGTGAATAAGCTTGCTGCCGGACAGGTTGTGTGAAAGAAGACCCACCCTTCCACCTTCAAGCCTTCAGATCGAGAAACCTTCAGCACAGAAGAACTTCCGCACTTCTGCTTCTGCTTGTGTTAATTAACAGTAAGCGCTGTCGTAACGGGAACCACGCAGGTCTTGCAAAGGTCGTCAGAGTACTACAGTAGTACCAGTGACTACTCTGTCATTTCAGCTTCTGGTACCCTTGGGACTCGCGAGTACTCAGCCATTTCAGCTTCTGGTATCCTGGGGACTCAGTACACTTCAAAATGACTCGGACTCGCTTTAGTCAATGCCTGAGTCCCCATATCTGGCACTGGTACTCTGACGACCTTGACTTTTGCAAGGTCTGGTCTGCCGAACGACGAAGAACCATATTTTTTTGTGCTTGTTTTGCTTAAGCTGACTCTTACGGGACCAGAAACCAGAAAACAAAACAGGATATCCCTTCATCGCGTGGAAACCCCAGGGTAGTGCCGTCGGTAGACATGAGCCATTTCCAATCACCGCCCAAACATGAAAACCTGTGCTTTCAACACACAGCACCCGCCGCCGCCGCTTTCTCGGCTCACAGGGCACGAGATGACGTCAAACCTTCGAGGCCGTATGCCCCACTGCTCTGAGAGTGCTCGCTCTGTACCAAGTTTGAGGGTCGTTAAAGCTGTGTGGCCGGAGTTCTCGCTCAAGACAACGGAGCCTGACCCATTTCTGGCCGTTTTTTTTTCTAGACGGAAATGGGACCCAGTTCGTCTAAAACAAAACGGGCCGGAAATGGGCCAGGCTCTCACGTCTCGAGCGAGAACTCCGGCCACACAGCATCAACGACCCTCAAACTCGGTAGCGAGCAGTCTCAGAGCAGTGGAGAATACGGCCTCGAAGGTTTTGACGTCATCGCGTGCCCTGTGAGGCGAAGAATCATCGACGGTGGTAGGTGTTGTGTGTTGAAAGCACAGTTTTTGCCTGCTGCGGCATACCAAATAATATCTCCCATCGGCTACGTGGGTTTCAAACACCATAAAGGGGAAATCCTCTTCTGTTTTCTGGTTTCTGGTCTTATAAGAGTCAGCCTTAAAAACAAAAATTAACCATATGCTTTTTTGGAGTTTCTCAAGACCTTGTTAGGGATGTACATCAACTCAGAAGTACGAGTTAATATCAACTTATAAGTACGAGTTGATCATGCTTTTTTTTTTTTTCGGCGATTAATTTTCATCACGTGACGTTGCTACAACAGTGTCGTTGATTGTTTGAATATATATCGACTAATCATTGACTAGTGGAACATTTTCGAAGAAAAAGAGGCGTTTTGTGATGCACTCATGAAAAAAATGTGCCTGCGACGCAACCACAAGCAAGTTTGCATGCTGACTCTGTCCAAAAGCGACGAAATCATGAACGAATGGGCCTTCTACAAATCCGAGGAAACTGCAGGCGGGCCGCTAGGCTGGTGGGAAAGTCACACTATTAATATGAGTGTCAGGCGGCAAATCGTGGTCCGCCTTTCGCAAATCGCGGTCTACAAGAGCTCGAAAATACCACAACAAAAAGCGAAAGCGGCGCAGCCGTGTTTCTGGCCCGTTTTGAGTCCGGGTTGTCCGGGTTGGGGGTCAGGGTCAGGCTTATAGGTTACAGGGACTACCTGCTGGTCATACTACGGGGGACCATAGTGAATAGGACCAAATATTGTCAGTAAAACAAAGGAGGCATACAGGTTTTTGCGTGTACCGGAGGTCTTATTTACTATGGTCCCCCGTAATAGTAGGTTGGGTCTACCCGTTTACCCGCGTGCCTTGATCCTTGATACCACCGTCGGAATTGCTTCCTACCTCGTACAGTACAGGTAGTAGGTATATAGCCCGCACAATCGTGAAAAACTATTACGGGGGGGGCATAGTAAATAGGACCCAATATAGTTAGTAAAAAGAGTAAAAAATATAGGTTTTTGTGTGTCGCGTAGGTCTTATTTACTATGGTCCCCCGCAATAACAAACCCGATCCCGGAAGATCTATGACGAGCCGTTGAAAACAAGGATGCTGCCGCCTGCCGCAACAACCATGCGCCAGGCATTATTATTATACTCTGTTGATCTATTAATAGTGAGGGTTGACGCGAAAAAAGAAGAAGCAACGACTGCGTGTAACACTGCAAAGTTCAGTGGAGACAGACGTTTCGGTTTTCGACGTTTCGAGTTTTCTGCACCAGCACCGTCGGCAGACCGCGACCCGTGAACAGCAGACCATCAGAAGAAGCCTTTCAGGGATGAGGCTGCTGGCTGGCTGCTGCTGTGCCGGCCAGACACGAGGCGGATGTGCGACGTATGTATCAACGACTGCTTTGGTCACCGCGGACGGTACGGCTTTTGCCTCACGTGCGGCAGGCGTTTGACCAACGACCTCAAAGACCCTGCGATAGATATGTAGATATGTAGCAAGATGAGTGCAGCTGCAGCAACGCGTGTCAACGTTTGAAGTTCTACGACTGCTGTTAGAAGCTACCCGCCTGATGTCTTTTACTAAATATTAACATTAATAGTACCAAATGCGGGTACCATCGACATATTTGGATTTTTACACCGCAGCAAGAAGAGTAGAGCAGTAGAAGCAAATATGTCGGGGGACAGCACTTTTATTCTTTGACAGACACCGTCAAGGAAAATGTCTTGACAGACATCCTTGACAGCCAAAACCCGGGGACGCTAAAAAAATCCCCGTTCTTCCGGAAACGCCTGAAAATGTTGTCGAAAGTATTAATATTAATAGTGTGTTTTCCTGTATTCCATTTTTTTTCGACATTTTGATACATTTCCGGGTCCGATCTTTAGAAAAATGCTTTTGAAATGCAGAATCTCTATATTTTCAAATAAACTACACATAAAACGAGTTAAACAACAGCTGCACGTAAATTAAAAATCACAGGGGTTTCCACAAATGTGATGATGCTTTTTCTGCCAGGGGGTGTAGGGGACATATGTCTAGACAGATGGATTTTGTGACATACACAGCAGGCTTGAGAGACAGACAGACAGACAGCTTGACACTGCTGTCTTTTGACATCTTTGAGTAGAAGCATGAGCCAACTACCCGTATGCACAGTAGCAGTACGATATACGAGCATTAAAATTGTATTCGGAGAGCTTCGGGATTTCATGCCGTGAGGTTCGGGGATTGCTATTAATAGCAGGGAGCAGATGCTGGGTACGATGCATCATACTCATGCATTGGTACAGCAGTACGCTTAATAAAGCTGGGGTTTGCTCGATGTCGATCGTCCGCGGACTTCTCGAACCCACATGGAAATGAACAAATTACTTAAAATTAGTGTAGGATGGTTATTGCAGCGCATGCTCCGAAGCGCCGAAGGCGGATCACCAACGCCAGCATAGCAGCCTCATTACTGCGACACGCATGCCATGTACAAATGTAGACTACTCCCTCAAAACAGCAGCAGCAGCGGCAGCGGCAGTAGCAGTAGCAGCAGCAATGCAAGCAGTACGTGTGGACGTACAGGCGGGCTGTATAAATAGCTGCACGCGATAGATGGCTGGATCGAATGCGAGAACAAGAGTACAGCAAGGTATCAAGCTGAAAGTGGAACAATGGTCAGGCAGCAAGAAGAACCACGAGTGTCACCGCACAGACGGAACATCCGGATATCGATCGGTTTGCAGCGGATTTGCGAATATCATCACAACGTTGACATCGTATTCGCGGATATATGTTCAGTTGCAACCCGGGTCACTGACACCTCTCACCGCCGAAGATTGCAGACGAATCACTTGCATCGCCATCGTGACGGTGGATCCGCTCCTGGCGTATTTTAGATTACTACGAGTAGAAGGTTCTCACTTTTGTCGGGCGTTGGGGATGTTGGATAGTAGAATTGAAGGTTTCATTAAACATGGAAGGCGTTATATAAACGGGAACCACCCCCTGTTGGTTCGATTTTGCTCCCCGGCTACAATCCAGCAGGCAAGAAGCAGACACTCACAGACACAGACAACCCTTTCCATAATTTTTGCAGTGGTTGTCCTCACAAGGCAACACCAGCGGCAATCGTGGAGGGTTCTAGGTCTCACGGTCGCACCTCGCGCCTCCCGACCCGCGGAGCCGCGGATAGCGCTCACCAGGGTTCTGAAGGGCCCGCTTCCGACGAGGACAACGCTGCCTACTTGAAGGTCAGTCTGTTTTCTTTTTCTGCATCATATTCGACAAGGGCCCCTCATCCCAGCAGAGGGGAGGGCTCTCTGTTCCTGGCTGTTTGTTGATTGACGCTCTACCGTGAATGACATCACAACCTGTCGTTGAAAAAAATAATAGGCTTGCCCTCTGCTATGTGCGAGCGCCATCGCTCCCTCCCGTAAATACGAATACGGGAGAGTCGGCGCGGCAACACAGGCAGGCGAACTCACGCCGCAGCCAGCTGCCGTGCCCATCAGCATCCGCGCGTGTTGCACGTGGCGAAGTCGTCGCGCTGCGCGACGGTGACTCGCGGCCCTGCTCGCAGCAACGATATGTGGTCTCTTTCGTCTCTAGTCTACGAGTACAGCTTCTCGAGTACAGCAGGCGTTCGGTGGTCTTCTCAGAGTGATGGGTTTTTGGTGTAGTGGGTGTTTGCGAACTCATTTTCACCATTGTACCAGGTATTTTTTTCCTCGCGACAACAGACAGCAGTATGTACCTGGTACTCGTTAGTGCTCGTACGAATACGAGTATACGAAAATTCTTTGTGTGGCTTGCCTCGCTCGTCCCATCAAATCTATCAAATGTCTACTGCTGCTGCTGCTGCTGCTGCTGCTGCTGCTATCAGCTTTCTTGACGTCACATTGCAAGGCGGGAGACGAAGAGGAAAGGGTTTTATTTCGTTGGATTTTTGGTTTAGCACCCGGTCGGACCAATGACAGACAATCCGCACCTCTCGGACAGATCCTCGATTCCTATTACACTTCATCTTGTTTGACGTGACGATCAATGATCTATTAATACTGTCTTGTCTGTTGGTAGATCTTTCTGCCGGCGGATATATGATCTTTCCTCTTCTGTGTGATCTACTCGTGCGGCAGCAGTATCTATGTCGCTCATGTTGGCAGGTGGGAGCCGCCGTGTAACGTGCGTAGTGATAGGGAGTGAGCCAGGTGTATTTTACAGTAGTAGTAGTAGCACAATGTTTCCTCGGGATTGGATCCGTATATACTGCTGATAGTACAGCTGCCGTAACTGCTGTTGTACAGACCCTGGACAACGTATAATAACGGCGGTTAGGATCTATCTGATCTACCTGATACGTCTGGTCTGCCCGATCTGTTCGAGGGGTGAAACAATGAACTACTGACAGCTGGGTGATCCAGTGCGTTGCGGGTGTATGGACAAGTACGAGAGCTTATCACTTACCTGGTATTCGAGATTCGGTCTGATTGGCTCAGGGGCAGGGTTGGGGTTCTCTGATTGGCAACCCTCGTATCAAACGGATGGGGGGTTGACAGCAGCACTACTGTTAATACAACGAAACAGTAACTACTTCTGCTGTCACAGAGCAACGAACTGGTCTCACTCAGCTACACGAGTCAGGCAGCAGCCAAGCCAGGCCGCGCCCTCGTCGTAAGTTTTCGCTCCCTCCCCCCCTCCCCTCCCTCCCTACCTCCCTCCTCGGCGGGCGGCATGACGCGTGCTTACGAGGGGAGAAGGCACGCGAGGCAACACACTCCCTCTGTCAGCGTGATGAGTGCTACCGACTTCATCTCGTATTGATTGCTGCTGATTTCACCTGTATACCCTACCACTAAAGGCATGCTTGTTATTAGCGACCCCTAACAAGAACGAGTGGGATCTTCTCATCAAGCGACTATTATTATTATTATTATTTATTATTATTATTATTATTATTATTATTACAGCAAAGGGCGTTGAGTTGGCACCGCAGGGGTGGGGCAATAATTTTTCGGCGCCCGATTTTCCCAGGACTGGAAGGTTAAGACCCTTTTTTTGGGACCGCAGTCCCGTGTTGGAGACAAACTACTTATACTTTAAGTGCTTTGTCCCCTAAACGGGACAGCGGTCCTAAACTAAAGGGGTTGAGGTTTTGCTAATACCGAACAAGTATGTTTTCGGAATCGTCTGGTGCGAGAGACGAAGAGCTCCTTCCGAAAAATATCATGTTGGAATGTTGACGTACTACATGTACTGCAGCAGCACCCTTCCCAACGCCGTTGCTGTAAAAGCAAGCGCTGAGAATCGATCGTTCGCCTGTGCGAAGTCTACGCTCTTTGCGGTGTTAATAATAGGAAAAGAGTTTAGCAGCACGAACAAGCATCAACCGTGCTGCCTGCACGCGTGTGGTACGAACAGAACCCCCTACGTTGGGGTTCGGGCACACCCTACACCTCCAACCCCCTGCAGCTCGGGCTGCTCCTTCCTGTGGTGTTCTGACGCTGTCGTCGTCAGCTATCGTTGAGCCTTTTTATTAGCACTTCAGTCCCCTTTTTGGGGACACACCAGTCAAATCCAAGTAGTTTGTCCCCGCCCCAAACGGGACTGCAGTCCTAGATGGGTTGAGAGCGTTGAGTTCGCATAGGGGTGGCGCGATCGTTTGTCAGCTGTCAGCGCTTGTTTGCTCGACAATTGTTTCCTCGACAGCGGTAAAAAGGCGCCTGCTGTAAAGTCGAACGTTACATCTTCGGAAGGCTCTTAGAGCCCATCTTTACGGGGAACACTAAATTTCATTAGTTGGAAATAAAATTTCGATTTCAATGAATTTTCATTTGATTTCGAAAAAAAAACGTGTTTGTATCCTATCGGGAAACGGCGCATTCATTGTCACACAAAAGGGAAATCGAAGCAACCTTGAATAACGCAGCGCGTCACACAACGCCCAGCCGACAGACAGCGACGAGCGTAGACTAGAGCGAAGGTTGCGTTGTCGCGTGCGCGCCGCCGCCAGCATTTTTTCTTTTTGGTGGCGCAGGATAGGAAGCTTTCACTCTCAGGGTGTCTTGGGTGGGCGGAGGGAACCCTCAAGCGCCACGTGCGGAACAGCAACGGTGGTGCAGCTATCGAGGTCTCGAGCGTATCCTCTGTTTTCTTGCTCGTTTGCTCGGTTTCCGTGATGGTTGGCCGATCGAGCAGGCCGAAAAATTGGGCTTGCGGCCGCCATGATTTCTTTTGAGGCGCCACCGCCGGGGTACGATGTGCTGTGGTCTGTGGCCGAGGGCGCGGCTATTGCTCCGGTCGCCAGTCGTTGAGGTTCGCGTTTTATCGCCTCGACGGTGGTCACCGAAGCGGCCAAGAATCACCCCAGACTCCACCGGGGGTGTTGACCCACCATGAACATGCTACATCAAGGCTGATCAACTCCCAAATTCGAAATTGAAATTAGAAAAATCACACGAAAAATGTCCCAAAAGACTTTTCACTCAAATTGATTTTTTCTAATTTGCTCCTTCGAATCTTGCCTGGTCGTTCACTCTCCGGCCAATCAGATGCAAATTAAATTAGAAAAAAAAAATCGAACCAAATTGAAAGGACCAAAAGTCCTCGATAAGATGGGCCCTTATCTCGACCAGATCTTTTTCCGAAAAATAACCTTGTTCACATGGGTGCTATATACGACCGTTTGTCATTCGCTCGTTCTTCTCGACAAAGGTGGTACTGGTGTTAATAAGGTCGAAGTTTTTTTTTTTTTCGGAAGGCTCTCTCTATCCGACATATTTACGAAAACACCTTGTTCGGTATTGGAGCGATGAAAAACGATCGTACCCCTGTGCGCACTGTAAGTTTTACGGTATTTTCGACCTCGCCCCCCCCCCCCCCCCCCCCCCCCCCCCCTGAAGCCGCCCTTCATGCGACTCGCTGAACACCTCACGGCGCTTTTGCGCTTGGTGCATGTCATCAACGTAGGCCTGATCGGTGAAAACCAGATGTGCTCCAATCCGGCATCGTAGGGATGCGAGGGTCTATGGTCATACGACGACGGCCATGCGTGATGATCGAGTACGCCCCCCCCCCCCCTCTGAAAAGCCCCTGAAGCCAAATGAGTTCAATACCAGTTAGCAGGTGTCGTGTATACTTACACTGCTGCTGTAGAAACTGTCTCTGTCCGCATCACCGTATACCAGGGTTACCAGATGGCACACAAGATAACACCCCCCCCCTCGTATCTGCCTGGTATGTACCAATCCCAGGCTGAGTTTTCCGACAACGGGAGCGAAGCGTCTCTTGGAAAAAACTCTATAATAGGAAAGTCCTCGACGAGGGCCTTCCAAAGTCGCCGTTTTTTTGTTTTCGCTCGCCTGGTTTTGGACAATATTGGCTCTGGAATTCGTTGCAGGGGTGTACTACATTATCACCCGGGTGTGATACGGTTTTTACTGCAGCGCAGCAGCACCGTAGGTAGCAGGTAGGAAGCAGCAGCATCAAAAGCCCAGTTGGACCAAGGGGCTGTTTCACGGGCCACACCGCTCAACGTACAATGTGAATCGTATCATTCTACCATACCTAGTACTTGGAAGTACATATCATATGTACAAGCAAAACCCAAATAAAAGGTGAGAGAACAGTGCGAAAGGTGCAGACGAGACTCGAGACATGTGATTACGTGTTGTGGAGATGGTGTGATCTGATGCCGTGATTTTCACTTTTCACAGGTCGGACAGCGGGAGAAAACAGTAATCAAGACCAAACATGCTTTGTAAAAATACTTGAATACTGACATTATAAGATGATTACTATCGTCCCCCGTACTACTCCTACAAATACTACTATTAATAACTACCAGGTACTATTAATAACTTCTAACTACGAGTAACTTCGTACTAACTACTAACTACAGCTTTTACGGGGGACCATAGTAAATAGGACCAAATATTGTTATTAACAATAGGTTAATATACAGGTTTTTGTGTGTATCGTAGGTCCTATTTACTATGGTCCCCCGTAATACCGTAACTACTATCTACAGTAATGTACTATTACGGGGGTCCATAGTTAAGGGGACCAAATTTTGTTAGTAAAAATTGGTAAATATATAGGTTTTTATGTATACCATAGGTCCTATTAACTATGGACCCCCGTAATACTACAGTAACTATTAACTACTAACTAATACTCCAGCCCGAGAAAAAAGGGAAACATGAGAAAAATATTCAAGGACTGCTTGACGTTGTTGTTTCAGACCAGACTCGCGACGTGTGATGAATACGATATATGCGTGAACGTGTGAGATGGTGTGATCTGATGATCTGATGCGTTGGATGTTTTACTCAGCGGCCAGATGATAGACTGCAGATATTATTAATAGTATCAATAGTACATGTACGAGTAAGAGTAGGTCCTAACCAGCCGTTATGAAACGTTGTGCAGGATCTGTTCATGTCTGCTGTATACTACGTATTTACCCCAAGAAACATGCTCTCAGATGATGCAGGTCGTACCGCTCCCGCCGGCAACAGGAGTTACATCACAGGATATCAGGGATGTGTCTGCCCGGAACGATCATGACCTTAAGTGGGGATCGACGATCTGAGCTGTCCGGGTATGCATGGTCTCATGTTTCTGATGATCTGGAAGATGTGATGGGGGCTCGAGATTTTCCATATTTCTTCGATTGCTGTCTGCATATCTTTTGTAATACATTAAGAGATGTATAATATGCACGTAGACATTTCCCCGCCAAGCTTATCCCCCCCCCCCCCCCCCAGTCTCCGCACAAGGGGGATGATCGTATCAAGTATTGTGTATCCGGTGAGGCACCCACGAGGCAGTTATATAGTAACCCCATTGTTGTCTCTAGAAGTGGCCACACCAGAAATTAAATCAATTCATTGATGCTGTCATCTGTGTGGGAGAAAATCCGCCTCTAAAGCGGTTCTTGGTAGGATGCAGCTCACCCTTCATGCGACTCGCCCAACACCTCACGGCGCTTCGCGCTTGGTGCAAGCAATGTCTGCCTGGTCGGTGAAACCCGACATGCTCGATCCCGGCATTGTAGGGATGCGAGGGTCTGTGGTCATACGACTATGGCCATGCATGATAATGAGTACACCCCCCCCCCCCCCCCACCCCCCGTCTGTATTTATGTACCTGGTATGATTTAGGTTGGGTTGGCGTCGGTTAGCGACGACACTGCTGTAAAACACGCCTGTCATTGCGTGAGCCAGGCACCCAGGGTATCGTTTTTGTTTTGTTCTATTTTTTGGCGGTCACCATGACTGGCGGTCGAGTTGATTTTTTTCCGCCGCGTGGGGAACCTTTACTCCGCACAAGGGGAATGGTCGTATCACGTATTGTGTATATGGCAAGGCACCCACGATGCAGTTTCTTAGTATTCCCATTCCTGATTCCTGTCTCTGGAAGTGGCCACACCAGAAAACTAACTATTAATTCGAAGCAGTCATCCATTGCAAGTCCGCCTCAAAAGCGATTCGTATGATATGATACCACGATAGTATTTGTAGGAAGCAGCGCACCCTTCATGCGACCAAGCATATTCCAGATACGAGTACGACCATCAATATATTATCTGGTATTTGAAAATATTTATAAAAAACCTCAGCTATTCGTAGCTGTTGTTAACATCGTTATTTTTCTTCGATACTCGCCTGTGCGAGCTGTGTGTGATGCTCGTTCTCGCGTTCCGTAAAACTGTAGGGGGTGTGCAGTTTTCATGGTCTACGAACTCTGCCAGTTTTCGTAATGTCTACGTAAATACCTGGTGCTTGTTTTTCACTGTATACCACTCTGAACGGAAATATAAGGACTGTTTACACTTTAATATGAAAGCCAAACGGTTCTTATATTTGCGGCCACAGTGGTGCTGCTGTACTGCTGTTTTGTTGCGGAGACGGCAGCTGCATTGCCCAGCCAGCGGCAATGTACCGCCGTGTTCATACGTACGGCGCACGCAGCAGTTGTCTTGCAGTAGATTGGCAGGTACCTCCCACAGACAAGACCCTTACCCCGCCACCTGATTTTCCCCGCCTAAAATAACGTTGCAAAAATATTATTGTCACTCACTCGCTCGTCGTCGATTGCCGATTGCTGATCGGATCAGTCGCACCATGTACGAGTACTAATAATTTTTATTAGTTGTACTCGTAGGTCGTATGCCGACCTATTTTAGAATATTGAGTAACATCCCTGCTACTTGCATATATACCTGGTACCTATTAATATTATATTGTTGAGTGTTTTGAATTCTTCTATTATTAAAACATTTTCGGCTCGATGCGCGCTCTCCACAGCTTGCTGCCATTTTTTTCCTCGTATTACATCAACATACTGCTGTAGTACAGCCTACGACATAAAGTAGTATTAATAGTACACCTGGTAGCCTACATCCCATCATACCGGTATATCATATAGCTGATAGCCCTCTTGTGCTGTTAGACGTCCTTTTTGTTTTTGGAAGGCTATGTACTCTATTAATGGTAACTGCTGCCGTTGTTTGTCGGAAGTAATTCGATTGCCGACCATTTTTTTCTTGGAACTCTCGAAGACCACAGCAGCGGTCCTACTGACTGTAACTTCTAAGTCTATCGACAGCAACAAGCAACGTCGTCGTACCATTCGCTCTGGTGTACCTCGGCTATGCTGCTACGTATTCATATTTGTAGAGCACGTACCTAGATGCACGAGAAGGCACGGGCGAGACGATTGGGCACTGGTGCTGCTGGTGCTGCTGGTGCTGCTGTGCTTCTCTGCCTTAAAACTCAGAACTCTAGCTCATACGAACGTAATATACATACCTGGTACATACGTACGTCGCTACAGCAAGTGGAAAGCCATGGTTGATTTCTCCGTAGTCAACATAAAGCAGATGTCCATCTAGTCATAAACTACGCGTTGAATATTTTCTCGTTTTTTTTCTGCCCCCCCCCCCCCGAATATTCGAACTGCTGTTTTGTGGATCCCCTGCGTTTTCTCGGTGTACCTCTTACGTACCTACAATATGATGCTGCTGTACGGCAACTCTGATTGTTACGAGAACCCAGGTACCTGGTATATATTTACAGCAGTACAAGGAGTATTACGGAGACCATAGTACATACCAGTAGGACCTACGGCACACACACACAAAAAACAATATAGCTCACTATTTTTACCGACAATATTTGGTCCCATTTGCTGTGGTCCCCCGCAATAGTTAAAACCTCCAACAGACTTTACGGCAGGGGTGTGTGCGGAGCGTGTGCACGAAGAATTGGTTGGAACGCGAAGAATTGGTTGGAACGAACCGCTGGGGGGAGGTGTTGGGTCTCTTCTGCTCTTGTGGTCGGTTTCCTGTATACAAATGCAAAATGACCCCAACCCACGAAACGTTTGAAGAGGATTTTTCTAGGATTGTGGCTAAAAGTGGCGAAAAGGGCGCTTTTTAACCTTTATAGTAGCCTGCTGTAATTATTCTTGGGTTGGGTTTTGTAACTCTTTCTTTCTATTAATAGGAAGGTTCTGTGGTTTGGTGTCATTTTTGTGTCGGAAACAGACCACAAGAAACCCGGCCAAATTGGTTCCAACCAAATTATTCGCAATTGCTTTGGTATACCCTCGTACATCGTACAGCCTGTTATACGCACTGCAATATCAGTCATAGATCGTAACCCTCTGGTACTCGTAGGTTGTCCCTTCTTTTTACCTCGTAAATATGCGAGTATCAGTCAATTTTTATCCTGAGTCTATTTCCAAGAAGCTTGTGCCCAAATAACGTCGATGGAGTCCTAAAGTGGATTAGCCCTGTTAATTTTGCGAGCATTTTGCTAGGATGATTCCAAGCATTTTTTCCGCAGACATCTGGTGATACGCACTTCTTGGGAGGTGGATGTTGAAAACCCAATCCCATCTCTCCGCCACTTGATCACTTTATTTGTGTTGGCCCTTTCGAGCTGCACACCGTTTTTGTGGGACGATAACACCTACCTGGTACCACGTTTCCACGTCTTTTGCATACAATTAACCACTCGGGGATTTCGCGTGGCATACTTTATGCGGTTTTAGTCTGCAGTAGGTAGAGCAGTAGTGTTGGTAGCTCAGTGTACAGTGGCCTTTGGTCTCCAAGTTAACCTCGGATGAGCTTCCACGCTAACGCCTACGCTCGGCTGCACCATGAAGAAGCAAGCCCCGAGTCAAAGGTACTTATCTAACCCCCCCCCCCTGGTCGTTGAAAACCCGACATGCTCCGTATTACTCGTACGTGTTGTTTGCTGTGTTGTCGTTTTTGATACTGCCTTTGTACAGCAGGCTTGTTGTACAACAGGAGTACGTACTGCTGTACAGCAGGATTGTTGTACAACAGCAGTATGTACTGCTGTACAGCAGAACTGTTGTACGACAGCAGTACGTACGACTGTTGTGCAGCAGTATGTATTGCTGCGCAGTCTGTAAAACCTTTTTTTGGACCCTAGTACCCTCAATACTATGGTCTACATGTCATGCATATGCCAGGTTATGCCACGGATTAGCCGCGTGAGACGTGCGTGTGTCCCTTTTCTACAGCTGTGACTCGACATGACGGAGATATCCCCCTCCTCCAATCACAATAATGTATCTCCCTCCCCCCCTCCTCCCTCCCCCTCCTGAGTACCCCCTCCGCCTGCCCCCACCGTAACTCCCGCTGTCCACGCCTTCCTCCCCTGGCAGAACATGCAGGAGCAATTGAGTCGGTTCTGGGCTGACCAGATGCAGGAGGTGAGCATGAGTTATATGATTGGCTGACCGAATCAGGCAGTGAGGCGATGGGTCTGCTGGCTCACTGGTTCCTGTTGGTGGTGTGTGTTTCAAGTGACGCGAAAGTTTGTTGATTTTTTTGTGCCGGTTTGATACCCGCAGGCATAGATATCGACCTAAAACGTAGCAAGTGCGACCGTGTCCAACCACGACGCAAACGTGTGTGTGTGTGTGTGTTTTTTTAATACCGGCTCTGTGGACGCAGGGTAAAGCGGCCTACTACTGTTGTAGTGTATACCTGGTGGGCAACGAAGTACGGTCGTGTCGCCTAACCTTGACCTGTCCTCATAGGGAGAGAGAGCGTGCCGCTGCTGTAAAAGGTGTCGGCACGCTGCGCGCGTGTCTTGTACGTGTCCGTTATCTGATACCTTGCGCTTCGGACACACACCACTCTCCACCAGCGCGGCCTGCTTCACGTGGACGATGTAGCTGTGTTCTGTCTCTCCATGCCGCTGTCTCTCTTATGTTTTTGTCTCTCTCTTATGTCGCTGTCTTGCTGTGTCGCTGTCTTTGTTCGTGTCTTTGGCTCTCTCCATGTCTCTCTATGTACATGCATCTCTCTGTACCTGCCTCTCTCTGCACTTTTGTCTTGGTCTATCTTTTTTTCTCTCTCTTCTCTTTCTTGCCCCCCCTCTCCCCCTCTCTCTTGCCCCGACCATCAATTTCATTCGACACTGTAATCCATATGCTAGAAAGTCCACCTTAGAAGAGCAGAAGAGGTTCTTTGCAGGATGCAACTCACCGCTTTATGTAGCTTGGCGCTTGCTGTAAACCATCAATGTCTCGGTGAAAACCCGACGTGCTCCGTCCCGGCGTTGTAGGGATGCGAGGGTTTACGGTCATACGACTAACGACCATGCATAACATTAGTAGCCCCCCTCCCCCCGTCTCGAGAGGGATGTGTGGTCAATAGTGAAATGACCAAGGCAAGCAAGAAACGAGTTATGCCCCCCCCCCCCCCCCCCCCCCCCCCCCCCCCCCCATGTAGGGATGCGAGCGTCTGAGGTCGTACGCCTACCGCCATGCATGACATGAGTACCGCCCCCCCCCGCGCTCTCTCTCTCTCCAGATGCAAGTCTTGAACATCGGCACTGAGCAGGACTTCAAGAACCACAACGACCTTCCCCTGGCGCGCATCAAGCGTATCATGAAGTCGGACGAGGACGTGAGGATGATCTCGGCCGAGGCACCCGTCCTGTTCGCCAAGGCGTGCGAGATGTTCATCCTCGAGCTCACTCTCAGGTGGGCACCGCTTTTTTTTTTTTTTTTTCTCTTTCGTTTTCGTTTTCGTTGCGTTTCGTTTCATTTCGTTTCGTTCCGTTTCGTTTTTTTTTGTTGCTGCTTTTTTCTCTATGTTGTGTTTTTTTTTCTTTCCTGTGGTTGTTGTTGTAGTTGTTGTGGTCGTTGCTTTGTGCTTCATGAACTGATATATACGTATTGTCACTCGGGTCAGAATTATAAGAAACATTCAGGCAGTAATATGAATACCACGCGGTCCTTATTTTTCGGCCAGAGTGGTAGGTTGGATGGGTGGTTAGTCGGTTGGTTTGTGGGCTGATTGGTTGATTTGTGTGGTCGGTGGGTGTGCGGGTCATTGATTGGTTCCTTGGTTGGGTGATTGGGTGTTAAACCGGATGTATAGGCGCTTGACTGCTTGATTGCTTGATTCGTTTTTTTCAGGGCTGTTCATGTGTCAGGTCAAACCCCGCGTATCGGGTCGGGTCGGGTCGTGTCAAGATGACCTGGCCCGACCCGTGAGATTTTGAAAGCCTCCTGGCCCGCCCCGACCGACCCGACCCGACCCGTGAGATTTTGAAGACCTTGTGACCCGACCCACGGATCGGATCATGATCCGTGAAGGGCCCTGTTGTTGGTTTTGTTTGGTTTGTTTAATGGCTTGATTTATTGGAATGGTTGGTTGATTATTTGATCTGGTGTTTGGTTGAGCTATTGCTCGATTGCTTTATTCGATAGTGATTGCGTTGATTTGGTGACTGCCTTTCTTGGGAATGGAGGTGCGGCGGAGGTTATTGGGGGCTGGGAGACGTGGAGGATGGGGGTGCTTATGCTCTATTTTTTGTTTATAATTTGTTTTTCGTCACCCCGTCGTGGCCTCTTTTTGCTTATCGTGGATCAGGTCTTGGTGCTACTCGGAAAAGAACAAGCGGCGAACGCTTCAGAAGGAGGACATTCAGGCGGCTATCCGCAAGACGGAGATCTTCGACTTTCTCGTCGATGTTATCCAATAAACAGGAAACAAAATGAACAGGAGCAACAGTTTTTTTGGTTTGGTTTGAACAGGAGATGGAGAAGGGGGGGGGGGGGGGGGGGGGGGGGGTGCGAGGGAGAGGGAGCATATGATAGCGTTGGGTTGCAACAGTAAGTGTTGAGTTACAGCAGTGGATGGGTTACAACAGTGAGTGTTGGGTTACAACAGTATGTGCCTCATCATACTTTTCCAGAGAGTGCAATGGTAGATGTTGGCGACAGGAGCGGAGAAGGAAGGAAGGGGGGGGGGGGGGGGGGGGGGGGGGGGGGGGGGGGGGGGGGGGGGGGGGGGGGAGGGGGGGGGGGGGGGGGGTAGGGGGGGGGGATCTCCTGCTCCTTGCGACTGCCTAAATATTGCGCTCCTGTGATGTTTTTTTCTTTGCCTGCCGTTTTGGGCAAGGCATACACTGTTATCCCCTCTTCGGGTGGAGGGGGGGGTTAGGGAGGTAAGCCGTGTTGTTTTTCCCTCTTTTTGTATACCAGATACGTAGCACCGTTTTTTTTTTTGGTATATATACGATAAAGATACAGCCGTTTTTTTTTCCCCCTTCTTTTCGTTTTGAGGACTTCGAAACGACTTTTTTTAGGTCACATCCCAAGCGCTGGCCCATGTCCTCGGCTTTTTGTTCTTCCTTTTGCTTTGCATTGTTGTTGCTGTTTTTGTTGTTGTTTCTTTTTTTTTTCGGTTTTGCACATTTGTTTTTCGGTTTCTTCTTTTGTTTCTTTTTTTTTCCTTTCGGTTACCAACCCCCCCCCCCCCTTCCACTCGTTTGCTGTATCATCAACCTAGCATGGTTGACCAACCCTACCCATGGGTTGAAGGTGGAGGGAGGGAGAGTGCTGTGTGGCAAGAAAACGATCACACAGCGTTTCTGGTAGCGAAATGTCGGTCGCACTCGTGCGATACAACTAGTAGGAAAGGGGCGGGGGGGCGGGGGGGGGGGGAGGGGTGCAAAAGGCAACAACCACGGCAGGAAAGTCTTTCCCCCCCCAACCCCCCCCCCCCCCCCCCGCCAATGCTTTGTCTTTGTTTTTTGCTGCATGGCATATCATGGCTAAGACCATGGCATGGCATAGTAGTAGGGCATGGACAGGGTGTCGCTAGAAGGGGATTTCGTGCCCGCAGTTTTCTGACTGGTCAGTTTTAGCACGGTTTGCCCTTACGGTCATACGACTACGGCCATGCATGACACGAGTACGAGTCATCTATGTGCAAGTCCGCCTCGCAAGCGGTTCTTGGCAAGATGAAGCCCACCCTTGATGCGACTCGCCAAACACCGCACGTTTCGCTTCGCGCTTTGATGCAAGTCGTCAATGTCTGCCTGGTCGGTGAAAACCCGACGTGCTCCGTCCCGGCATTGTAGGGATGCGAGGGTCAACGGTCATACGACTACGGTCATGCATGATATCAAGTACACCCCCCGCCCTCCCCCGCGCGCCAACTCCCGGAAAAAAAAAACGCCCCTGAACGCGACTTGCGTACAGGAAGAGGGACGCGGTCGCTCTGACCCCGAACCGGGAGAATGAGGCGGTGGGTGTGGGCGGGGGAGTTTCGCCCCCCTTTTTGTTCCAGGCAAGCAGGAAGTTAAGTAAGGAGTGGAGGAAGAGGTGTTTGTGAAGCGCGCGCTGCTGTCTCACACAGCAGTAGCAGTGAATCTGCAAGTAAGTGTTGTAGTGCAAGTCAGGACAGAATAAAGAGGGGTCATTTCTGGTTCCGTCTGGACTTTTTTTCAAGACCATTTGAGACAGGGCGTGCGTGGTTCACACAATATTCTAGTGTAATAACCGCTCCCAATTTATTTCTTCTCGTGACTTTTTTTACATGGTCTTTCATCTCTGCCTTTCTCTTCTGTTTGCCCTTTTTTTCATGCAGTTAAGGTGGGTGTGCAGCACTACTTGCTGAGCTGCTGCTGTCTGCGATGCTTTTGTGTATAGGCTTCGCTGCCGTGCCTGCCGCTCTCTCCCCGCGACGAGCGGTGCGTAAAGCAGGCATTTATTTTCTTGTGTGCTCTCCATTTCCCCGTTCTTCTGGCTAGGTGTTTTTTGTAGCCGTCACCACCTTCTCTCGCGGGAACGAACGAAGGATTTCGAAGGAACAAGAAATATATGGACAAATAATCGAACGAACATGCAACAAACGGACTCATTTTTTGCGTGGTTCCCAATACCTATCTATGTAGGTCGTGGGTCTGACTGATGCAGACGTCAATGATAATAACTACGGCCATCTCTCGCGGGAACGACCGATCGGACGAACAATTGAACGAACACCCCCTACACATTTTACATGCTACAAAGGAACCCAATTTTTGTGTGTTCCCCATTCCCCAAGTCTGACCGGAGGCGTTTTTGTAGCCGTCGCCATCTCTGGCGGGAACATACAAACAATCGAACGGGCACATTTTTGCTACAAGACTTTTTTTTTTTTCAGTGTCCCCCTTTGCCCAAGTCTGACTGGAAGAGGCGTTTTTGAAGCTCTCGTCATCCGAAGGAACTGGAACGAATGGACGAGCTATCTAAGTAAAGCGCATGCGCCGAATACTTGGTGACCCGGATCTGATTCACGACTGGGAAGGAGAGAGAAAAGAAGAGCGAAGATGATGAAATAAACGGGATGGAGACAAGTAAAAACGGAAGGAACTCGTTTTGCGTATTCCGCGTTCCCCAAGTCTGACCGGAGACGTTATTATTGTATTTGTCGCCACTACCGATCGAAAGAGTGCACGTCATGCAACAACAAAGGAACACATTTTGAGTCACCCATTCCTAAAGTCTGACCATTCGAGGCGTTTTGTCCATACGTCGCCATCTCGCGCGGGGATGAACGAACGAGCGAATAAACTGAACGAGCGAATAAACTGGAGGTAGTACAATAGTGGAAGTAGGACTGAAGAGCAGCAAACTATTGCCGTAATCGTATCCATGCTGGAGCAGACACTGCACACACACCTGGGTCATCTATTTATTGCCAGCCCGTCTACACGTACGTACGTATCACAGGCGCGGCCGCAAAAACCATCCAGTGGTCAAACGGATTTCAACGTTCTGTGGGAGGGTGTTTTTGGCCCTCGGACACCGCCATCAATCAAACGACACCGCACCCCTCCTAGAGTCCAAGCAGTGTTAAACAAGAGGAGCACAAAAATGAGCAACAACACATCGCTAAACTCGAAAGAACGGCAGGCATGCAGGCGGCTTCAGCATCAGCGACAACACTTAGACGCCTTGCCCCATAATGGCAGCCGAATAGCAACGCTCGGTCGGCGACGCCGTCACGGGTACGCAGTAGCACGTCCTCCATCCTTCGCGAGACTGCCTGATTTCACACACACCTTCGGTTGTACATAGAACACGAGGTCTGATTGCACACAACACGCGTTGCTCGAACGATACTTCATTGGTGCACCCACGCGCTCCACGCTCGCGTACGAGATACATTTCATACGTATATAGCCTTCAGCCGTCACTCTGCTTCATTTTATTTTTTTCGTGGAAAAGACGAAACAAAACGAAACGAATCGAAAAAAAAGGCCCGCACGGAAGACAAACCTCTTCCTACTTACCACCATCCACATATCCAAAAGCCACAAGCAGTCGTACATTTGCATCTTGTGTAGAGCTAGACCCCGACCCCCACCCCCGTCTCCCCCAGCCTTCTCATCATCAACGCCATTATTCTCATCATCGTTCGTCTAGACCCTCTATTAAAAGCATCGCCACACAACGACGAGTCATCCATACTTGAGAGCTAAAATGAGCGAAAACAGACATAACATAGAGAGGGGAAATCGAGAGAGATATTAGCGAAAAAAAAAAGGTCGGGCCAGTAATGAGGGAACTCCGAGTACAGTCTCACCCCCCCCCCCCCCCCCCTTATGTCTTGTGCGCAGAAATACGGATCCACCTACCGAGGAAACAAACGCGTACAAAAGTACCGTATGTGACGCGTATGTACGCCCATCTCATCCTTTCTCAAAAACGTTCATCAAGAAGATACCTCCCAATTTCCACACCTCTCCCCCGTTGCATTGAAGGTACGCGAGGGTCTATGGTCATACGACTACGGCCTTGCATGACATGAGTAACCCCCCCCCCCCCCTCCCCCGCTCTCCCAACCACCCTCCCATGCATCCAGCCGCGTCACATCCAACATCTATCCCCTCCAACACACCCTCTCCTTCCAACGGTCATCAATGATCTCAACGCGCGTTTTTTTTTGTCCTCGCTTTTTGCAAATTACGGGCGCCCAATATATAAAAATCCGACGCGTTCAGGCGATGTACCCCCCCCCCCCCCCCCCCAAAACCAACCCTACTCACCACCACCAACCACCAACCACCACCACTCTCCCTTTAGCCAACGCACCCCCAAAAACCTCCTTCACTTTCTCACCAAAATTCCCCTGCTCACCAAAAAAAAGTGGGAAAAACAATAAAATCAAATGAACAAAAACAAAAGAAATACCTAACAACAGAGGCCCCGCCCAAAAAAGAACTTTCGATAACCGCCGCATATTTTAGATCGGACCCTCCTCCCCCTCCTGGCAATTTCGGACAAACCTACTGTACACGATTTTGGGGATTCGGGGATAGCCAAGGGCAGGACCGGACCGGGTGGGTGGGGGTAGGGGGGGGAAGAGATGAGACGGGAGGTAGAGGGGGTGCCCGAATTTGGAGCACACAGAGGACGATTTGCGGGACACATCCAGCAGAACAAGGCCAACTCCACCCTACTAGGAGCCACACCGATCGCCGCGCAAACACACTTCCTAGTGCGTTGACAACGGAGTGGACCTTTGCAAAAGGCACACATAACAACAATACGGATGGGGTGGGTGGGTGGGTGGATGGGAAAAAGTGCGTGGGTAGGGAGGGGGGGGGGGGGGGGGGGGGGAACGACCCCATTCATCCCCTCCACATCCCAACAGCCTCCTTTGGGCCACCCCCGCACGTTCGGTTTGCCTGCTTGCAGGTGCGGCTTGGGTCCGCTTCATCTCGGCGGGCAAAAATCTGAGACGAATATAAAAAATCGTCTGCTACATGCCTCCCGGACCCCTAATCGCAGCAGAGACCCCTCCCACCCAACCACCCATCCATCAACTCCCCCCCCCCCCCCCCCCCCCCCCCCCCCCCCCCCCCCCCCCCCCCCCCCCCCCCCCCCTCCGCCGCCTCTTTTTCTCGCGTGCTCTCTTTCTCATGACGCCTATCGCCGGGTGATGCCACCAAAACTCGCTTGCGCGCGAATGCCGCGTGCCTCAACAACACCTCGCCTCTTTTTTAGATGCATTGATTGCATTAAGGAACGCATGGAATGTGTATGCTCGTTGTATCGTAATGCGTTGTACCCGCCCCATCGTTTCTTAGACCTTTAGACCTTCTGGACTTGGGACTTGATGTATTCAAGCTCAAGCTCTCCCTGGTCCGTCGCCTGAAGGTGGATGCCGATGCCCATGAGGCCGGACTTGATCGCCTCCTGTAAGTCGCACAAACGCATCCACACGAGAACACGAAAAAAAAAGCAAGCAACGAAAAAAAATGTCAACAAAATACTATCAATTGAATCAAGGGAGGCATGCAAGGAAGCCAAGGTAGGCAAGGGAGGCATGGAAGGCAAGCAAGGCAAACTGTAGGCAAGCAAGGCAAGCAAGTCCATCAAGGTAAGTACGGATAGTAAGGCAAGCAAGTCCGTGAAGGGCAAACAAGTCAAGCAATGCCAGCAAGCCGAGCAAGACCATTAACACAATCAGGGCAAGTAAGACCGTCAATCCCATCAAGGCAACCGAGCAGCAGAACGGCAGCCATTCTACCCCACCCCACCCCACCACATCCCCTTCTCCTCTTTGTCACTCGCCTTCGACGCAGCGTACACCATCTTGTTCTTGATCTTGGCCGTGTCCGGGGACCACGAGATGAACACCAGCTTGTTCGCCTGGCGCCCATCCAGCGTCGTGAAGTCCAGGTCGAAAACGCCGTAGCGGCACTCGTTAGCGGGCAGGCACGCCGTGAAGTCGTCGTAGGTCTTGCTCTTGTCGCCGAACGTGTCCACAACGATCTCCGCGTCGTTCTCTATCTTGTACACGAAGTATCGGTTGTCGTGCGGCGCGCGGTGCAGCTTGAAGGCGTTGAACATCTCCACCGCCTCATCGTTTACAGTGACACCGGTCGTCTGTGTTTTTCCGCGGAAAGGAAATACAAAAAAAAAAAGAGAGACGCAAACGCAAACGCAAGCACAAGCACAAGAAAAACAGAACACAAAACGGAAAAGACGAAAAAAAAGGTAAGAAAATGGTATAAAGATGTTTTTTAGAAACGCAACAAAACAAAGGATGGGAGGACAAGGGAAACACCTGCGAAACGATATATTGAAACTTCGTTATTTCGGCAAAACTCTCGTTACGAGATATCGGAAAATTTGATGATATCGTACGATAATACCTGGCACTCAACACTATAACGCACACATCGCCACATCCACGATACACATCGTGAACGGTCAACTCTGCAGCTGGAAGGAATTTTCCACCGTTTCGTCACACCGGACGGCTGTGTCCGCGGCGGGATAAGAACAAAAAAACACGCGCACATTCAAATGAAAAAACTAAAGACAAAATCATAGAAAAGGAATCATCAGCTGGTCTCCGTACGTAAATAGCTGCCGCTAGGATTTCGCGCAGGATGTTTGCAACTGTCGTCAACTTGTGCGCGTTGGTGCATCCCCGTATGTCGGTCGAGAAGTCGCTTCGGCCATCTCGAAAGTGGTGCCATTTTTTTTTTTTCCCCGTGCCAAAACTAGAAGCTCTACGACGGTAGTAGTAGTATTTGTAGTAGTAATAGGCTCGCAACAAAACAAAGCAAAACAAAAATACAAGAGAGGGGGGCAAAACTCGCCCGACACATTCTATATAAACCGGAATATCGATATGTCGACATTGATCCAAAACGGTGCATACCCTCGGACGCAGAGGCAGCGCTCTACGCCGCACAACGCCAACACGAACAGCCACCCGGCCTCAAGCCTACCAGGTACCTTATAATCTACCCTGCGGGATTAGCACAACCATGCCCACAGCCCGTTTTGGGTTCATCGGCGACCTATGGATGGGCGTTTGACCAATGAGACTCCCGCTATGAATGACGAAAGACGATTCAAAATTTCGCCGCCACCCGCGGGTCTCTTCCCTTTTGCACCGAGAACCCGTTCGGGTCCATCGACGACCTATGGATGGCGTTTGGTGGAGAGGCTGTCGACTAAAAACCCTCTCTCACCATTCACGACAGAAAATCGTTTCATCCCTTTCCACCTCGCGGGTCTTCCCTTGCACCCCGCCATACGGTGCAAGGCAAGAACCGCGAGGAGCAAAAACCGTGAAAATGGTGCGGCTATGAAATTGTGGCGTATTTTTTGGGGCAAAACTTCCACCAAAGTGCTATTATCCACATGTCGATCAACCCAAACGGGCTCGGCATCATTTTTTGCTGCATCCCCGAGGAGGGGAGGACACGAAGTATGCGTGAGATCGGGGTACTGCTCGTTGACGCAGCAGCGCACACAACTTCACACCTCAACCCTTACCATATGTATTTTCACACGTTGTACCCAAGTTGTACCTGATAGTATTTCGTTCTCTCGAAAACAGCCATTATTAATAGAAAACTAACAGTAACATGTGCTCGTAGCGAATAAAAATAAAAGTGACACCCAGATAGGTGTGTCTTAGGTCTGCACTTCCGTTGTGAGAAAAATCAATTGGAATTAGAGTGATGTTCAGGTACCTACGTAGACATCGCAGCAGTAAAATAGTAAGAAATGATGTTGATGCATGCTGTGTTCTTCGAGGAACTTTTCACGCCCGATCACCCAACCTTCTACCGTATACACTCGGAGGCTAATCTATAGCCCGTGCCAATCTCACGTACATACGTACCACATAATACGTATAAAATACGGAAGTACATGATGCAGTCCGGATGGAAGGGAGGAAGCAACAAACGAAACGCGGAAAGAAAAAAAGAAGAAAAATACAGCTTGTAGGTACTCGTACGGTGCGCGGTGGATTCGTGCGCGTTTCCAATTGTTCATTCTCCAACGTAAGATCTACCGTAATATTGTCCTGACGGTAAAACGGTCTCGGGTCACGAGGCAAGGAACCAAGGAATCAGATCATCGAGTATAAACGGATCACTAGTTGGGGGAAAAAGAATGGAAACGACTGACTGTTTACTGCTGTTCACTAAACTTCCCGTGTACACACTGGTGTATGATATACCTGATATTGTAAGTACCACAAAATATTAGAATTATCAGGGCTGCTTGCTGCGGTTGTTTTTGTGTTTTGCGGCTGGTCTTGAAACTCAAAAAAAATCGTGCAATTAAGGAGCACGTACCTGGTACTGCTGATATATACACCACTCTGTACCTGCGCTCTGTGCGTATGTATCACCATGAATACAACACATTCAACCAAACACCAAAAAACAAATACCCAACAGAAATCCAGTTCACCAAGCGTATGCGCTGTTCATACCTCATGCCGCTACTGAACACCTGGCGGATAAAATAACACTCGTTTTGAAAATGAATCCCTGATACATATCAACACCGGTATATTATACTATACTAGTCATGTAGGTACATTGTTAATACGTGCGTTTTAATTAGTCCGTGCTGATTCCCCACACTTCGGCAGTTAATGTAATGAATCTATCCAACATCTCACACATTCATTTTCGCCTGCAACTGCTGTTTTGGTCCCTATATTGCCCTATTGTACCTTGCTGCCTTGGTTGTACCGGGATTCAACTGAACCGGAGACAAAAAAGACATCCAATATCGATACAATTCGTATCCAACAAAAAATACCCGCCAGAAACACGAACTACCCAAACCAGACAAAACGAAGGGAAATAAAAATAACTCTTATGTGGATATAAAACCATACACCTGGTAACTTTCGGCAGGTCTGTGGGTTTCTGGAGGAATGTGGGGTTTGGGGAGGTGTTTTGGAATTCGAAACTGTTTGTGGAAAGAGCGCGAAGCTCCTGGTATTCGACGAAGAAAAATGATATATGCAACAGAGCGTCGAGCGACGAGAGCTGTTGCGGTCACCGGTTGGTTGTCTGTGGGGTCAGAGATAGAGCGCGTAGCATCGCGGTATCGAAGGAAGCACACATCAGACAGATCGCCGACCCTTGCTTCATTATCTACATAATAATAGTGGATCTCTCGAGGCAGAATCATTCCTGACCGGTACCAGGTACTGGTATCTGGTATGATTTACTGATAGCTCATGCCGCCGAGTGGGAGTCGTATAATCTGCATCATCTACAGCAGTACATAGTAGCACAATGTCATCCATCCTGGGTTGGATCTGTACGACATACCAGGTATATACCTGGTACATATTTACATAGAGGTACAGAAGAACATATCATAACGGCAGGTTAGGATCTACCAGCAGTAGTAGTGGTAGATCGTGATCTCGGAATACAAATACCTGGTAGCACATAAGTGTACTTAATGGTTTGTTTACGTACTATTAATAGCTGTGTGTGTTCTTCACATTAAACCGTTCTTCTACTCGTCGACATCCAGCAAGCCCAGTGTCCGTGCTGATTCTTCACCCTAGAAAGATACGAGCTCTGTGGTCACAGACTACGACACAGAGATAACACACCGTAATGCATTGATAGCCTACGCAATACCATGCCTTCGCACTATTAATAGGTGCGGCCGACACAACATACGTACATACGCCAGCAACCAAAATACACCATATATATAGAAAGAGAGGCAACGAAGGAACCAAACCAAACCGAAACAGAAAAAGAAAAAGAAAAGGAGAAGAATCCCAAATAAATAAATAAAATGGGAAGCCAAAGCTCAGACACACGCTTACTCCGAGCATGACACAAAAGGGACGTGCAAAGGGGAAGAAACGAGAAGGAAAAAGGTCTTGATGGACTGAGACTGCATTGTATGATACGTAAGACAGTATTAATATAATATTAATAGGACACATCATAAAAAGAGTAAAATCAAGCAATCGTACGAGGGGTGTCTCACCTGGCAGCAGGTAACGAACGTTCGTACGTACATACGAGGGCGAAACAAAAGAAAAAAAAACAAACGCGTGGTGCGTGGTGCCATATTTTCCGTAGTACGTGGCCCTTTCCTCATTCATGCATTCAACGACGGTGTCCATGTATACAATTTTACCACAATAATAAATACCCTACTTTGGATGGACTTGTGTCAATTCTAAGAGTAGTCCATAGGAGTGGAGACAGTCCGTACAAGGTGCAGGGACACCTACCGCTGTAATGAGAAACGATAAAGCTTCGTAGTCCAGTCTGGGTTTCTTACTTGAGAATGGGTGCAGTCTACACTAACTTCAGCACAATGACTGACGAATTTCGTATTTTTTTCTCTCATTGCTCGCTTTCTCGCTATTAACAGGTGCGTATGTACCAGTTATAGCCCCTCGGGGTAAACCCTAACCCCCTCGCGCCGCCCCCTACCACGGCCATGCACCCCCTCCCTCCCAACCAATCACAACGCTCGGCGCTGCCATCATCTGATCGTCACCTTGGAATAAGAACCAGAACTCGCCGATATCACGAGTACATCAACATAAAAATACCCGGAATTTGGAATATTTTCTACCCGTGGTATAAAAGCAGAGTCAATCAATACGGGTACGAGGGGGGTATATTAACCCTTTTAGAGCTGCAGTCCCGTTGGGGGACAAACCATTCAAATTCCAAGCGCTTGTCCCCAAAACAGGACTGAAGTCTTAAACGGGTCAGTAGAACCTGCTGCTTGCAACCTGCAACATACGCCACTATCAATAGTCGTGCGTGACTGTTGTTGTGCCGGGCGGACGTAGGCAGACGCAACTTGAGCCTGATGTCTGATTGTTTTGACTGGCAAAATGCACTAGCTATGTGGTAGAAACTGACTTGACTTGAAAAATGCAACAGCAGTCAGTACGAACGTAAAATACAACATCGTCATCCATCCATCAGGGCTCAACGAAAAAAAAACAGCTGCAACCTTCTTGCCATACAACAATAGACGAAAAGGGAGGGAGGGAGGGAGGGGATGCGATCACAGCAGCAGTGCTTGCTCATGAAGGGCAGGACTGATGACAGACCGCAGCAGTGCAGACATCGAAGGCACGCCCGGGTCGGCCCAGTGAAAATTAAAGTCAGCCCGGCGAGGCTATAACGACTGCGGTACACATAAAGCTAAATAACCAGACCACTTGCTGTTCTACGCACGTACGTACGTACGAGGTAAGAGCAGTAACAGACAGGCATGATTATTAGCCTATCCCTACCATCGCGTGCGTGCGTGTTGTATTTGTATACGTGTGCGTGCAATATGTCGATGTTGAGGCGTTACCCAGTGCGTCGCACTTCACAAAAGACCAAACAATAGCAGCAGGAATAATACCTGTCTCAGTTCTACCCTACACCTCGAATAACGGCAGAAGGGCCTTCTGGGCCGACCACAAGAGTTAAGGTTCCATACCGTTCTCGTGAAACTTTCAGGCGCCGTTCGTTCGTTCGTTCGTTGGTACGTAACGTAACGTTCTGCCAGTACTACTGTTCCGTACGTACGTGACTAAAATCTCCACTTTAAACACTAATTTCGACTTGAAAAATAAACATCTACAAGCACTATTAATACCTGTAGTACCGGTATGTACCCACGGTTCTATTTTTCGTCAACATAGGTGACACAAGACACTGAACGGCAACAAATACTGACTGCTTGTAGCGCAGAAGTGAACCCTGCGCATCGATCAACCAGCGAGAGTCTCCGAGTCTGCCGCGCTCAGACACCGGGCCAGTCTCGGGGTGGGGAGCAGGGCTCGGTCAGGACGGGGGGAGGGGGGGGGGGGGTAGCGGGGGACGACCTCCCCATGGAGTCCAGGACCTTACAAAAAACACTAGAAATTACCGCAGTACCTGTTGGTACAAGATGAGTTTTAGCAGAATACAAGTACCTGGCACATACCTCGTACCCTGTGGCATTTACCAAAATCCCCGGCCAGCGGTGCTGGTTATCATGTCATGTGATACGGATAAGTAAATAGGATCAGCTTTGCCACGCCTACAGTTTTGGGATGCCACTTGACACATCGACAAAACGAAAAACCAGGAAAACCAAAAACGACCAAAACTTTGTACGAGGGGGACTCTCACTTGACACCTCTGCCAGGATAATCTTGCGTACCAGGTACGATGCAGCATTGTACAGCAGCAGTATTCGCAATACGTAAGAACGAAGTCAAAGTGCAAGTAAGTCGCGCGCAGATTGACATTTTTGCACGTCAACAATTTCAGTATTGTACAGTCAGATACCCAAGTTTCAGCGTGGGCTTGTTTGCCTCAATACAAACATACTGCTGTTGCTGGTGCTGCTATTGCTGCTGGTCTGCGTGCGTGCGTGCGCCCCCGAGCGGATCCCTTTTCGTTTCTGAACGCGAGGCTGCGGCGGGCGGTATCATGAGGGACGGGGGATAAGATCGACAGGGGGTAGCGAGTCTCTTTTCCCCCCCGGGGGGAAAGGGTCGGGCGGGCGTACACGAGGGAGGGTCCGCAACCTAGTCATGGGGTTGGAATGGTCATCATCTCCCGTGCTGCTGTGCCAACCTGCCCGTCGAGTAGACGGGGGGGTGTGCTGGTAGGAAAAAAAAAAATGGAATTCTTGATTTGGGGCGTTCAAAAACAGTTCGAGGGTGGGTTGGCCGGGGCGAGTCGAGTCGCCGAGAGGGCCAAAGGGATGCGGCGCCGGATCTCTCCGAACGAAATCGGTCTGTATTCGTGGAACGAACAAAAAAGAAGAGACCCATCTCAGTCTGCCACAGAACGAAAGCGCTGCCCGATGTTCGTGTGTGGGCTGTACCAGGTATTTGGTTATCGCATCATTTTCAGGATGTACACAAAGCCGGCACGCTCGAAGGAAAAGCAAAAAAAAAGGTTTCGTCAGCGGGTGTTTCTGGTACGGGCGGCCAAACGGAGCCACTCTGGTAACGGTACAGCGATTAACAAGAACGACGGGGGGGGGAAGAAAAGGATACGCTAGCTACCACCTGTTCACTCGGTTCGTACTCACCATTTTACTGTCCGTGCGTTGAACGTAGGTAGACGGGAGAAGGTGGGTGTGAGATGTGGGTCTCAACGTGGGCGGGGATGGAACTTTTGGGCACATACCGCCTCCGAATGACTATATGCGACCAGTTGCTGGGAAGAAGAGAGAATATTTTTTTGAAATCACCGATCACCTATATATCACCGATCACCGATCACCGAAAGAGCGATTTCACAGACGGCGAGACATGCAGGCAGCGCAATATATCCGCTCACAGGCTTCTCGCCTTTGGACGCTAAAGTTAGCGGAGAGGGAGGAGGTGGGTGCTTCTCGCTCGTTTTGCGGGGAGGGGAGAGGGAGAGTATTAGTAAAAAAGTATACAAGATCCTTTTTTTTCGAGTTTTTTTGCTACTACAAGTAAGTACTGGTTCTGTCCTGTGTCTGTTTGCTGTTTGAGTGACCACGCACTCACAAAGTACAGCAGCAAACTACCAGAGAGTAGATCTGATAAGAGAACAGCAGCAGTACAAGATCGTCGTGTTTCTGTGGCTTCTCTCGGCAACACCGCAAAAACCCTCGATTTGGACGCAGTCACGTTCACGGCGCAGCTCACGCAATGCGTGTGTGCATGCAATAATACCATATTGTCCTCGAACCCTTCTACTGCACTGCTGTTGCTGTGTGCACTACAATCGAGATAGCGTGCTGTATCATGTCGCAACCTTTTTATTTTGCTGCCACAACTCCACACAATGTGGGTGCAAAATACTCCGATTGATTCAAAATTGTAAATTTGCGCGAATATTGGACAGCAACCCGTTGTGTCCTCTGTCCACTGCTGCGGCAGCGAATGCGATCTTGCGAGAGGTGACTGCTGTAGCCACTTGTAGCCACGACGTGGTACCAATCTAACGCCCGTGAAATGAATGGGCCATACGTGTGCGTGCCCAAGCGCTGCCCTGTTCGGCGTCTACCCTTCCTTCGGCTTTGTCCCCGGGAGGTCCTAGTCCCATTACAATCTGTG
The DNA here is from genome assembly GCA_031763025.1 of Macrocystis pyrifera. Taxonomy (NCBI): domain Eukaryota; class Phaeophyceae; order Laminariales; family Laminariaceae; genus Macrocystis; species Macrocystis pyrifera. Next base: position 7,055,695 of record JASSKH010000030.1, read on the forward strand.
AGCTCGGATCTTCAGGTTGGTAGGCTGTTCAGGTATTTTGGTTCCTGTTGGGATCAAGGTACGGGCGAAGACCCAACCCAACCCCTAACCCTAGCCCTGACCCGAACCCGAACCCCGACCCCAAACCGCAGCCAAAACGGGCCAAAACTGGCCATAAACGCGGCTGCGCCGCGTTTGCATCGAACCAGGAAATTTCTCAATTGCGGGCGACGATTTCGAAGTGCAGACCGCGCAACGCAATTTTCAAGCAAGAAACACCCTCAAAGCAAAGATCCTAGCTCACACAGATTTTAAAACCTGCTGGAAGGGAGGCGTGCGTTCCACTGCTGTTGCTGGGCAGCCATTCGTATTACGGGGGACCATAGTAAATAGGACCAAATACTGGTAGTAAAAATGGGTAAATATTTAGGTTTTTGTATGTACCGTAGGTTCTATATTCTATGTTCCACCGTAATAGTGTATCTAGACATGTGTAGGCCCCATCCATGCTTACTTCGTCCCCCGAGTATGGATGAAATTCTACGTTCTAAGAGCTCCTCACGAGAGCCACCAGCCAACGCCCCCCACCCACCACTTCCCCTTTGTGTGTGGGTATGCAGTATGGAAAGTTGGAGATGCAAATACTACGGCAGTAAAAAAACCTGATACGATATGTACCCGGTACATATATGTACTGCTCTTCATCTACAGCAGTACATGCAGCGCTAATGCATGCTCTGTGTAGGATAAGAATATTCCGAGCCACGTCAAACCCAATTACCATTTACCCAAGGCGAGATAGATCAAAGGCAAGCTGGATATGGTATGCATAGCAACAGCGGCAGCAGTAACAACGCGCAAGCAGGAGCAAGCCTAAACATCTAAACCGATCCTCTCCCTCGTCGCATCGCCTTCCTCAGGTATCGCGGCCGCAGCCCCGCTGTCACCCACCACGAGCGCAACCGCCACTGCCGCCAGAGCCGTTGAGCGATATGTCCAAAGATCATGAAGGCATTGACCAGCCAACCTTGTTCGCCCACCTCATGAAACTGAGCCAGGACGAGGTAGTTGGCCCCTCTACAACTCGCATGATTTTCACTGATTTGTTCTACTGTAGTTTTGTTGCTGTTGCTGTTGGTTATGGTATTGGTTCGCAAATACCAGTACGTCCCAAGGTGTTTCATATTACCGTTAGGTTGTCAACTTCCGCCGTCTGACGCACAGGATAAGTGTATGTGCAATGTTGCTGAGGACTCACAGACAGTGTTACTACTGTGGAGGTCTCCATTGCATGTACATACGTACATGCATGTATGCGATTAGACTACTCGTATCTCTATACAGGGACTGACATGGTCGCGAGCCGCAAGCAATTTCCTCAGGTGATTTCCGTTGCCAGATACGTACGACCCCATGCCCGATAACAGACAAAAACAGCCCCCCAAATGCGCCGGGTGTACTCCTTGCCTTGCCGCGGGAGGCATTGTTGAGCCCCATTGGGGACTCGCCGCTTTATCAACCGCGTGCACTGCTTGCTGTGATGTAGAGCGTCAAGGGCCTCTCTGTGGCAAATTGTTCAAGCGTGATGTCGTTCGTGATATGTAGAGCAGGTATGGTTCCCCCCAATTGAAGCATCCGTTATCACCCTCAGCACGCTCCTTGTATGTATAGCATTACATGAATCACATATAAAACCTTCAGGGTTCCTAAACGTTTTCGCTTCGTGGCGAGCCAGGCAGCGGCGACAGTGGCAGCACCGTCCCAGACGGCTACAAAGAAGGAGGCGTCGTCGAGGATTCTGTCCGGCAAGGCCTCAACTCCTAGCGACAACCTCGCAACGTTCAAGCGAGACTCAGCGGACGTTCGTCGATGGATGAAGCACGCCCTTGAGGACCTGCACATCGACATCATGGTCGTTGCCTCCGCCGCCGCCCTTGCCTCGCAATACCTACGCCGTCGGTACCGGCTCCAGTCAACCTACCGCGGTAGTGGTGGTGGTGATGGTGATGGTGGTGGTGGTAACGGTGGCCTTCAACATGGCGCCTCGCGGAAGAGCACAGCCGCGTCTCTCCGTGGTTTTTCTGTCGCCCCTGCTGCCCCTATCGCTGCAGGAGAGTTGCAGCGCAGTAGGCGTTGGGTTGGACGACGGGCGAGTGGTCGCAGCGGCAAGGGCGGTGTGAAAACAGTGCTCCTGTCCGTGACTTGCATTCACCTCGCCAACAAATACCACGCCGGGTGCGATGACCCGGTGGCGGGTTTTGGTGCCAGCGTCAAGTTGCACAGTGTGATCAAGCTCGGTGAGTGGGGTAGGCGCTCGGGGGGGGCGATGATGAAATCACCGAGCGGTGATACGAGAGTAAGGACGGAAGGTGGTGAGCGGAGCGATGTTGCATCCTGGCCTTATCTCAAACATGTACTGCATATACCTGGTGCTGCTTTCATGTCCCATTGCCTTCATCTCAATACATTTGGACATTGGCGTTTTTCAGCGAAGACGTTCCATGGCGGACCTTGTAGTCATTGCAGTAGTGGCTTTGCATATGACACATGCCGCACGGCCGCTCGCAGCGGGAGAGTGCGAGCAGGTTGACATACTCAAGTAGAGAGCACCTATCGCTGCAGTTTTTTTTTCCCCGCGTGACATAAGCGATATAGGATGTTCGAATATAATGCACAATCAGTTGTGGTCCCCCAGGTAAAGACCACCGCCGGAGATTGCACAGTTCAAAGCCAACCCTTGTTGAATGGATCCACGATTGAATCCCCACCTTGTGCCTAGACGTATCTACCTGTATGCGCTGTAGTCGGCAAGATCCACTGCTTTGAACTCCAACCATGACATACCACAGTCGGTTCGCTGGCCACGTTGGCTACGCTGGAGTTCTTAGCGCGGTATCTTTGCCTTGGCTGCAAAACCGCAAGAACAGAAGATGCGCAACAATTTTGGTGGTGCCCGAGCAATACGTACGTTTTTCGTGTTCAATGTATGGGGGCTGTTCTGTGTAATGGCTGGGCCCCCTTCGCTTTGCATTTGCCCTTTGCTCTTACAGGTGGCTGGGACCCCCCCGTTGCACGGTGCGGGCATGAACAAATCATTGTAGAGACATTCAACAATGTACAGTAGCAAACCCCACAAGGTGTCGATAATCCTCTCAATTCGGCGAAAGGCAACGGCACCTATCCACCATCAAGCATGATGGGCCGTCAATGTGTTTTGCTCTCGATTAGTGATTGGGAAGATGTTGTTTTCGCTGCTGTATACTCGTATACGTGGTGCAGGAACTACATTGTACCGTTGCGGCAAATGATTGCTTCGAATACTGCGGCACACCAATCGCTGTTGCAATGTGTGCAGAAACGTAGGGCGTCTTCATGCATTCTACCTTCGGGCTAATATCCAGTGTGCAGGTTGAAGTGGTCGTCCCATGGTTAGATGCAACATGAACGTTCTTGTTGTGCAGGACTGAGCTTTTTACGTTGGAAAATACTGAAATTCGGCCTTCTTTGGCCTTAATCGCTAGGAGATTCCCGCATCAGGACGAAGTTCGCGATCGTTTTTTAGCTCTCGCCACTACTCCGCACACAAGACAATCCGAAGGGATACCTTTTGTTCGTGGTACATACCTGGCATGTGACCGTTCGTCCCCCGCCGCACTTCCTGTTATCAACCCCGTTCGTAACCCACCCCCCCCCACCCACGCCCGACAGGGTTGGAAATATCGCTTTCCATGGGGACGTTCCTTAACGCTTCGTTCCGGGCAAATCCTGTCGCCCTCCAAGGCTTATTTTGTAACACAGCGGACGAGTCGGCCGTGGTGCGGGCCTGTTCAGAGTGGTTTGCGTTGTGTCTCGTGCTTCTACTCCACCCTAGCGACGAGGACGACGAACCGCCGACAACGCAACGAGGTCAGTACCCCGTCCCCTGCTACGTCGATCGGCACCGACTCTACGTCCTCTTGTTCTACCTCTCCTGCCTCCAGCGATTTAGATACCAAACGTACAACCATCTCCCCTCGGACCCCATCGTGTCCGAACCTCAATGACACAAGCGTGGCGCAGCAGCGTGGTACTGCCCTTACCCACCGCCGATTTTCACGCGCCACGAGCTTGGCCCTGGGAGCGCTGGTCCTCGCCAGACGACTCGCTCGTAGCGAAGGGCCTTGCCTGCCCCTCCGAGTCCAGGCTTTGATTTGCGTGGATAACGATGAATCACTGCAGCTTGTAGCGGAGGGCATCGACGCAGCGCGAAGTGCTTTCGAGACCCCTGTGGTAGACGTGATCGGTGATTCGGCCGAGGGGGAGGACAAAGAAGAAGGTGGTGCCGGCGTCGAGAGTGGTGGCGGATGGGATATTCTCGCAGGCGACATCGTGTTCGGGCGGATTATTGCAGACGTGCCACCGAATTATCGGGTGAACCCGGGTGGGGGCTCGACAAGGGTGCCGGCTAGGGCCGAGCGACGCACCCTGTTGGAGTGGGTGTCCGCCCGCACAGGGGATACACAAGCTCCCCGAGACACAGCAAGCGATGCAGGACAGGTGCGCCCTGGTGAGGCACTTGCCTGTGATGAACAGCTATCTTACTTGGACACGGCCCCTACCTCCGACGAGGACAAAACCGCCGATGGGGGGTACGTCGGTTTCGTTCGAGGCATTCCCCTTTCTGTGGAAGAAGCGGTGGGATCGACGTCCCTGTCCCCAGGCGGGGCAGACAGCTTGGGGTCCCCTAGTCCAAGAAGCGACAACGATAGCGCTGTTGGTGCAAGGGACTGTGACGACAGTGCGGACAGTTTAGCCTACTCCGAAAGCGCTAAAATTAGCACTGATGGAAACGAGGAAGTGACCAAGGAGGAGGAAGAGGGGGAGGAGATGGGCGACGACAGGGAGAATAGCGAGACGCAATCGGAGCGCTCGATGGCAAGCGGAGGGACGGACGAAGAGGATGTCCCGTCTGCAAAGCTCCCTAGGAAGCGAGGCATGTCGTCCGACATGGACGACCATACAGACCTTTCTGAGTCCCCGTACCCTTCACCCTCCTCGCCGATGGACGTGTCGAGGGCGCAAGCTTCGAATCATCGTATCCCCTGGAAGATCCGCACCCCTTCCAACAAAGTCAACAGCCCGTACTCGCCGGGAACGGGCAGCACTCCTGCTCCGGTCTTCCTCGGAGACGCCATGGACGTCGTTGGCGGCGTGGAGACCTCTCCCCCACTTCGCCGGCCGTTCTCCCCCGACTGCGTCGATTCCGAGTGCTGGTAGTGACACAGAGCTAGCCTCGTACCTTGCCAAGAACGTGGCCGCTACCAGGCGTTCTTCGAGGAAAAGGTGGCTGTCTTCTGAGCAGACCGTCGGTGACGCCGGCCAAATGGAAGATCAACTCCCAACGAAGAGGTATAGAACCACAGGGAGGAAAGCTTCATCGCAGGAGGACCGCTTACGCATGCGATCGGCCACGAGCAAGCAGCAAGAGCGCGAGGAAAGGTGGGACATAATGAAAGACCGAGTCGTTGCCGCCTTGGAATATCGCTGCGGTTGCTCTTTCTGCAAGCTGCGGGACGATGGAGAGTCCACCTCTGTCGCATCGGTTGTTGGTGAGCAAGGGGACCAAGGGCGTCGCCAAGCACGAACAAAGGCGACGCCCTAAAAGCCTCAGGACCCTGGCCCTTGCCAATTGTATTCAGTTCCCGCCGAGACTACCACGTCTTCACTCGTCATCCATCGATGTCGGTCGAGAGACATAGCGAGTAAACAGCAAAAAGCGCCCCACAATGTCGTGGGGTAGGATTTAGACTTCCCCCCACTTCTCGGCTACGTAGCTGTCGGCAACAACAATAGCGATGACGGCGCTGATGGCGGCCTCCTCCTGGAAAAAGTACTACCGGCGGCGGCAGGGAGTGCACGGCAATGGCCACGCACGAAGCGTCCACGTGCGTGGTGGTGGTGTGTGTTGCGTTGTTGGTGACGATAGGATTCACGTCTTGTCCGGTGTTTTGGGGCGGGAGGGTCGCGGATGGCGTTATAAGGGCTACGCTATACTTGCCTGGTCGACAGTGCGTGGATCCTTCCATGCACCGTCATACGATAGCACCCCTACAATAGTAGTAGTGGTAGTATTGTATTAATAGTAGTAGCGGCAGCTGCAGTAGTAGATGCCACTCCCACCACCGGAATGTCCGTTACTCGCTGGGTATGTCGACAAGACTATGGCCTAGTGAGTGATCACCCTTGCGTTAGCTGCTGATCTATCCCCGAGCACCACTGCGAGGAACATGGTACCGGGGCGTCAGCGATATCTCTGTCTACCACAGATACACAGATAGATACTATTTGTATATCTACCAGGTGTGTATGTGTGGTCCCGACCAATGGGACCTGTAAATATATCCATGGTACATGGAATCAGGCGAAAAACAACGGCCACAGGCGGCGACGAGGGGGGGGGTTACTTATGCCTTGCATGACCGTAGTCGCATAACCGTAGACACTCGCATCTCTCCTATGCCTGGACGGAGCACGTCGACTTTTAACCAACCAGGCAGACGTTGCTTGTACCAAGCACGAAGCGCCGTGAGATTTTTGGCGAGTCGCATGAAGGGTGAGCTGCATCCTGCTAAGAACCGCTTGTGAGGCAGGCCTTCATGCTTATGGTGACAGCGCCGAATGGGGGGTGGAAGGAGGGAATTGGCAGGGTCTTCAGTCCTGAACCAAACCGACGAACAGACTAACATGGTATGGTCGGGTGGTATGTACTTGTTAGGGGTGGTCGTTGCCTACGAGTACGAGGTTTGCCTACAGAAAACAGTTACTCGTACAGTAGTAGTGCATCAGATTTCTCGTTGTTCGTTCTTGTTGTGTGCGTGTACAGCTTCTTACTGTAGTCGTACTTCAGCACTGTGGAAGGGCAACATGTACGGCTATACAGCACACACGGTAGAACCCGCTTACAGCTTTGAGAAGGGCACTCGCACATTGAAGCACTGAGCCAGCAGCCTTTGATTCCATTTGTGGCAAATTTTGATACCAGGTATGATGGAGCACCAAGGGTTCTGCTGGCAGTGTTCCTTGCGTTCCGAGACAGGCAGAGACAGTCGTTCGTCACTGAACGGCTATGCTTCACTTCTTCATCTTCTGCTCGATATATTGGCATTTCCAAGGTCGACTTGGGCCTACTACTAGTTCATGAACAGCATTTACAGTAGGAGGTAGGGGGAGCTGGTTCGTATTGGTGCGCATAGTTGAGGAGCGCGGGTGTGGTGAGGTGCTTGTTGTGTACAGGTTGTCTATTCCGATTTTTCGAGTTGAAACCCTTTCGCTTCTTCTCGGGGTAGGTGCTGTTGTCTTCTCAGGTATGCACGTACAATACAGTAGCTTATACTGTATGCAATGTAGTTCTTCCGCGTTGAGAGGATGCAGTCATTGGCCGTTATTGAACGCAAGTGGGGGCATCAGGAACAGGGATGAGAAGGGGCCCGTGGGGTAGAGTGAGGCGGAAACCGGGGGCGAAGACACTGGCTGGAGAAGGAGTGTGAAAAGAAACGACACAGTTTTGGGCACCGCCGTTATTGGCAGTCACCGGTGCATACGATCTATTTAGACAACGAGTATTCTTAGAGTCAGGGGGTACGGAGGATTTTTGTAACATTGAAACTGTACGACGACAGGAATCTGTTTTACGACATGGCACCAGTTGAACAGAAAAGCTCACTGGCAGCCATCGAATGGACCTGTTAAGGCCATGAGTCATGAATGACACCAACAGTTGTATTCGGCGGCACAGTTACTGTAGTATAATCTCGAACAGTGAGTACAATCCGCGTACGACGACCTGTTGCTCTTACTGCTGATGATAATGCAGTATGTACTGCGGCTGGAATTCATATCCCAAGGTGCTAGGTATTTTTTATGGGTAATGCTATTTGCGACACCGGTGTCGTAATTTCTTTTTTGTGACACGGTGTCGCAAATAAGCGGCTTATTTGCGACAACGCTTATTTGCGACACCGCGTCACGTTCGCGGCACATACCACACATTGGCTCCGCACCGCTAGGGATGTGTTGACATGGTGCAGGGCCATCATTGAAGCTATCGCATGGCCGAAAAGGGCCAGGACTCGAGGAGATATCTGGTATCCTATTATTATTTTTTTCGGTAGTGCCGCAATGAATAACTGCCGTCTTCTCTGCCGATTCGATTGCCTTTTGTCAACCGATTTTGTCACCACTCAAGAAGAGCAACATCGACCACTGACTAGCTGCGACATGCTGGAAAATATCATCAGTCGGTGGCATTTTTCGTTGTTGGTACAGACAGGTATATTCTAGCCGGTCGGGTAGATCCTGTGAGTTGAGGATGCCGTGGCTCATGCGATTGTGGTGGTTCTGTCACAGCCCACCATGCACAACCAGGGCTAATATAGGTATCAGGTATCAGTACTCGTACTGCGAAATAAAGTGCTCCCTCCCATCCTCGTACATATCAGGTACTGGTAGGTTATACAAGGCGCTTCGCTCCGCGGGCGGCCTACGCCGCCCGCTACGCTCGCTCAGGAAGGAAACATCAAATTATGCGAAGCGGACAGAGGTCCATGATTGAATATTGTTTTTTTATGGCCCCTGTAGTTAGCTGCAAACTGGCGACTTGATAATGCCAAGAGCCCCACCGCCGTGCTTCAGGAGAAAACAGCTCGGACGCCACATATGCTTCGCGTCGCGGGCGGTTTTGCGCTACGCTCGCTCACACGTCGTACATACGTACATACCCCAGATAGGGTACTTATTTTCTTCTTTCGATATGCTCTGTGTCTGTGTACTCGTCGTATGTGCACGAAAGATAAAGCACAGAACGGCACAGCAACCCTGCAAAAACAATGAAAATGAAACCGAAAATTTCTAAAAGAAATAAAATCCCCGTCCCCTTTCGTGTAATAATTTACTACCTGAGTAGAACACCTTACACCAGTGAAAAAAATGAAAAAAAGAAAAAAAATCTTACAGCAGAGCTTCTCTCTCAGCCTCGTACGCCGCCCGCCCCTCTCGCGACCATCTCGCCACCGATTCAGTCCGGGTAAAGCTTCCCTCCCTCTCTTCCACAGTGAGCCCCGTCGCCCGCCTCGCGTGAAGCCCGGTGCTCACCGTGGACCTCGACGCAAGCTCGACAATGTTGGTGCTCATTCGGGGTACCTCCCTCTTGTGACTCTCAGCCCGGTCGCAAAAATAAGCATCGCTTGAGTATTATCTTACAATCCCGAACGACCCTTAAATACTCGTACGTACTCTATCCAAAATCACAAATGGATGCCAGACAGAGCCTATTGATGCATCCCTCGTGTCTCGAGGCACACGCGACGCCTAGGCACGAAAGCGGCGACCGCGCTCCTTGCAACTCACCCTCTACTCGCCAGCATCCGCTGATACCCGCGACGGTGCCGGGTTCGCCCGCGCAACCGTGCTCGGAGTACACGCACGCACACGAAACGAAAGAAGAAAAAAGGAAACGACTGTGTGTACGACGAGAAATGGAGAAAACAAAGACTCGCTGGAACGGTCCGGCAAGTAATAAACGGAGGCGATTCCCAAGTGGGAGCTCTGAGAGGCCAGGGATGTACCAACCGAGCACGCTCAGAGATTGCGATCTAAGTAAGTATATCTATGCTTCCCGTTGTGGAAAGTCCGCAGCTATCACTATTAGTAGAGTAGTTGTAAGTGTCAGGATAAATGCGCACCCCGATATATATGTGTGGTAGCTCCAACACTCATCATGATATTCATAGGCGTCATGTTGGCACTCTGTACACCCCCCAGTGTAATGCACCCCGTGGTAACTGGGAGCTCTGCAACGGAAAACTCGTTTTTCTGTTAATCTGTCTGTCCGATCGATGTTTCCGTTATTTTCAATCAACCATGACAGACACACCGCGTTCACGCAGCCACCTTTATAATTTGATCGAGCCCTAAACTGCGTAACACACTCCACCACATGCATTACTGCAGCCACAATTAGTTCGTGTCTACGCAATTGATTGTTGCTGCGCTCGCCCACTCCAGGTTGTTCCCTGGCAAAGTAACACCAACAAACAGTTTAGTGGATGACTTCAACGTTCATGATGAAGAAAGCAGTGCGTAGGGTATCCACCGGAGTAGAGCCATTTTTGGGTTTTCGCGAGGTACAGCGGACGGGCGGACGGTCACGTTTGTACGTTCCGTTGTAGGAGGGACCCTACAGTAGGTAAACCTAGGGAATTGACAAGATACTTCCAAGACTAAGTGTTTGGTTTTCGATGTGTATTTGCGCTCCGTGCAGCAAACAACCGCGGAAACCGTAGGGGTCGGATCCCGTACGAAACAACAAGCGCGGAATACACCACCGTCGTGGTCGCCGAACACAGTGCCGTGACCGTGAAATAACTTTATACGTAGCCGCGTCCAGTATAAGACAAACCTTGTTGAGTACCGTGGTAGCCCAATCCCGCACTAATAATCCCGTCTAGCCCCGTCGTGGCTGGATCCTGTCCCGGAGAGTACCGCGGGAACCGGGTCCCGCACAAACAATTCCGTAGAGTCCCATCGTGGCTAGATTCCGTTCAAAGTACCCCATTGAGTCATGTGGTGGCTAAATTCTTCCCGGGGAGTCCCACGGGGGCCAGATACCATACAAATAGTACCGTGAAGTCCCAGAACAACTGATTCCCGCGGATATTACCCCAGAGTCGAAAATACGTCATCTCCGGGAACGCCCTGTAAAAGCCAACCCCACATAGTCCTGTGCGGCGGAATGAGTACGCAGAATACCCAGCCCGCCCAAGGGTTTAAGCTAAATTAGGGGGAAAAAAACATCCCGAACCCGGCCCAGAAAACACAGAAATCGCATTGAGGTGGGGCAGTCTAATCTACTGTATATTGTTGCTTTGGGGGGGGTTGGCAACAACATAAAAAAATAACGATGTTAGAAACAGCGGCAGGCACAATAACAAAGTTGTTCGAGTTGCCGAAGTCTGGAAACATCTTCCAGGCACTGTAATACCATAAATCCAACAGAACGGCCGATGTAACGATTCATCGCTTGGGAAACACATCCGAAATGAAAGCTTTGCAAAGGTTACACAAAGTGCATCTAGCCCAGGCACTTCCTCTTGAGGGGGGGGGCGTCCTTAGCGGGGCAGGAATACCTCGCGGACGTGCACTTCACGGGCGACGCCGGCTTCTTAAGAAGCAACGTTCTGGTGGAGCGCATGAGCGTGCCCCGCTTCCCCACGAAGCAAGTCTCGCAAAGATCGATAGGGACCCCGCTGTCGACACAGCGGCGGAGATTCTAAGGAGGTCAACTTTTGCATTTTGCGCGACGGCTATCGTTGGTCTTGGCGACGTCGTCTCTTTTTTCAATGCATTTTGGTGTATCGCACTACAGTACTACTATAATGAATCCATCGATACTGGAGACGACCTCGCCAAGGCCGACGACGGCCGCTGAGCAAAATGCAAGGGGATCTTCTTGAAAATCCGGCGTCACCTTGACGGCGGGCCCCCCGTCAACCTTCCTCGCGATACTTGCTTCATGGGGGCTGGGAGGCGCTCGCCAGGACGTTGTTTCTTAACACCCCAACGTTTCCCGTGAAGTACAGGTGCAGGAAGGATTCCTTCTCCGCTAAGGACACCCCTTCCTCCAGAAGAAGCGCCTAGACTACATGCACATCGTGTAACCTTTCTCCATGCAGTTCTCGACCACCGTGTTTTCCGTGGCAAGCCTCGGGCGAGAAGCTTGGTCAAAACGCGATTTGTTTCTCACGCAGACCTGTTGTTATATATATGCTTGCGGCCTGAGCAGGAATTTGGGGGGGGGAAGCTTGCCGGCGTCGCCGTAGACAACATACGATACCGCACTGCCGCAGATACATCGCAATTACGGCTATTCTTCGAGAAGCAAATGAAGCCTCGAAACGTGCACAACGCTGACTGCCGTACCTACTTGTATTTTACTCCGTAGGGCCATTACGGCGGAAGAATCATTCCTATGGCCTTCTAATAGAGAAGGTTTGATGCCGAGCTCGCGCGCTGCCCAAACGACAACGTCTACAGGAACTCTGAGGACGAAGCAGCAACCTCATCACCTCCACCTGCGTGTCCCCAACGCCTACAGCACACCATCCACAGACAACGCCCCCCCCCCCCCCCCGACTGACACATCCTGGTTATGTCCAAAGCGCGAGGTCAACGACAAGCGAGACGTGATCCGACGGATACGTCTCTGACGGCAAACCCGGGGTCATCGCCCTCAGCACCCCCTCCTCTGGCATCGGCGCGACAGCCGCCGCCGCCACCTTCCCCTCCTCCCCTCCTCCCCCCGCAACCCTACCCTCCACCGAAAGCACCGCTTTGCTTTCACCTGGCCCAGCGTCATCACCACTCTCTCCCCTCTGTCTCCTAAGCTCCGCGCCACCCTCTATAAACACGTAGTCAAGAGTGTCGGTGAAGTCGGGCGTGAAATTGGTGAAGCTAGGGGTGCCCGAAACGAGTTCAAGACCCAGCTGAGCCCTCATATAAGGGACGCCCGGGAGCGACCCGCGCCGCGCACCACCACCATTGACGGCGTTTTTAACGCACGGGGGCGGGGGTTCCGCTGTTGTCGAGGAAGCCTCGCCGAAAAACCGGTCGCCCCTATCAGGCGTGGTGTTGGTCGCGTTGTTGTTAGATAGGGCGGGACAAGCGGGTGAAAAAGAGCGCAGGCAAAAATAAGAGGAATGGTGATGGAGATAGAGGTGAGCGAAGCGAGGGAGAAAGATGGCAGCGAAGATATCAGGTGGCATTGGGGCGCGAGGCGGGGGGGGGGGGGGGGGGGGGGGGGGTACTCATTATCATGCATGGCTGTAGTCGTATTACCATAGACCCTCGCATCCCTACTATGCCGGGATGGAGCCTGTCGGGTTTTCACCGACCAGGCAGACATTGCTTGCACCAAGCGCGAAGCGCCGTGAGGTTTTGGGCGAGTGGCATGACGGATGAGCTTCATCCTACTAAGAACCGCTTTAGAGGCGGATTTTCTTGCATATGGATAAAAGCGTCAACTCATTGATTTATTTTCTTGTGTGGCCACTTCCAGAGACAGCAGCAATGGGTTTACTATGTAACTGCGTCGTTGGTGTCTTACCATAAACACTACCAGGTACGTGATACAATCATCCCCCTTCTGCGGAGTTGACCCTGCACAAGAATGATCTAACTCGACCGCCAGCCGTTGTGACCGCAAAAAAACAAAACAAAAAACGGTGCCCTGGTTGTTTAGCTCACGCAATGAGAGGCATGTTTTCCAGTGTCGTCGCCAACCGACGCCAACCCAACCCATATATAATTATATACCAGGTATAAAATATAGGGGGCGGGGGGGGGGGGGGGGGGTACTCCATATTATGGATGGCCGTAGTCGTATTACCATAGACCATAGACCCTCGCACACCGGCGGTGGGGACTGCCAAAGCAGGCAGGGAGGGGGGGGTTACGGCCGCGCGCTTGCAACGAACGTCGAAGCCGTCGGTGACCGAAATGTTCACACGTCTGACAGATGATATCACTGTACGCATCACACAGATAATTTGCGTATATCCGCATCATCTATGGGAGTTTTTCCGGAGCTGATCTACACGATCTGAATGATCCGTACATAATCTCGCAGTAGTAACCATCAACACGGGCGTGGCCATGTTATCATACGTGTGCCCGGGATTGTAAGCAAGTTGTGCTCTGATCTGGCATGGTATTTACACATTTCCACTTGATGGCTTAGTAGGATATCCATGATATGTGCATATGTCACAACCAATTGATCTGTACGACGTAGTTCAGGCAGATCTGTTCGGCGTGTGGAAGTGTTAAAAAAGCGTCATCCATAGAGCACAACGAAATGCATCGGTTTTGTGTCCAGACCACAAAAGAGAGAGGTAAGAACCAACGGCGCCAACCTGTGGTACAATACAAGCGAATAGATTTCAACCAAACATAAAATAGGTCGCATGGCGGGGTACGGCTCTCCTCCCGTGGACCGGCCTCAGCGGATCAATAGCAAAAAAGATCCCTGGATAAGAGAGGCGATGAAATGGACCCGACATTCACTTAACAGCGAACGGAAGTTCTTTTGTCGCATGCGCGAGGCAGAGCTGGCCGAAAAATACGGAGGTCAACAAAACAAATGAACAACAGCGTAGCACACACCGAAGCAGTCGCAATGGAAAAGGCACCGCGATTGCAGCAAAACTTCGTTTGGGTTTTCAACCGCACAAATCCCCAATATTGCACCATCAACTGCACTGCTGTTGCAGAAACAGCATATAATGCTTCGTTATCAGCGGATACGAACTCTGGTCCAGCAAGCGCAGCACCACAAAAAACAAGCAGTCACATGCCCAACCCGACCAGGCAAGAATGAACCAAAACCTTACCATTGGAACGTCTCCACGTTGCCCCACAAGTCGCTGTCGGGCCCGATAACTTCTTCCGAAAGGTATCTCACCGGACCATTGGGCGGGCTGTTCAGGTCGCCGCCCAACACAACGGCAGGTCTTAGACCTTGCGCGATGAGGCCATCACGCACGACCTTTATTCTGGAGGAGGGAGGGGAGGAGTGTCGGGGGGGGGGGGGGCAGGGGGTAATCATTCGTTGATTGCCATAGTCAGTTGACCATTGAACACTCATGCCTTTTTCGAAGCGGCGCACCGTTCCTACGCCTAACACAAATATAGACACAACACTAATAGATACACCTCTAACTTTTGGGCGCTCATCACGTCTTTCCCATATATTGAATAGAAAACTTTGCTTATCTGAGTGGGTGGGGGAGGGGGGGGGGGTACATACTTTATCTGATTGGGGTGGGGGCGATACTACTGCTGTAACAAAGTGTGGTTCAACGGTTGGAAGCCACATTTCGCTCTCTTCACGCTTTGGAGGCAGACAACGCACCCTACCGGCGTGCGCTTCTCTCGTTAAGAGCCATTGTCGATGGGAAAACACATGTCTATTGCTGTGGTGCCGTGCGACACGAGCGTGGAGCGCAACTCACTTTACGGTCACAGCGCGCGCGACCGATCATCGGCACGGTGCAGTCTCGGCAGACGAAAACTGCATATGTGCCCGCATGCACACCACGCACACCGGACTTTGAAGGCGCATGACCCAGGCTTAATACTTTCTTGAGGTGTATCATTTGCTTCAGTTTTTTTTTTCAACGTAAATATCGTTTTTTTTTTTTCAAGTTTTCCTGAGCTATTGGTCCACTCCAAAGATATCGAAGCCCATCCTGTGCCCAAGGGCTCGACTTTGGCGATGAGCTAATGTGATGGCAACAACAGTAGGGGTCAAGCACACCAGGGGCATCGTAGCGACTACCAGTTCGTTTGCGCGCGTGCAGCTGTTTACTGCCCGACCATCCCTCGAGCCGAGATTCGATGCACGGGGTAAACGATGGGACCAGCTCGGCGCCTTCGACATAATTTAAGTCCCGACGCCGACACTATAAGGAGGTCGCACCTATCGGTCAGCGTGACGAGCTGCATCAGCCTTATGTGCGCCGCGTTGGGGTGGAAGTACAGGTGGGTGTTGGCCACGATTAGCCTGAGAAGAACAAACAACAAGCAAATACAATAACCAGCGGTGGCACCCGACATAACAAGCAAATGAGTCAAGACGCAACAAAGAGGAAGGGCTGGCCGCGGCGGCGGCGGCGGTGGCGGCGGCAGCAGCAGCAGCAGCAGGCAAGCGCAGAGTCAAACTCCGGAGAATTTCTTTGAGCTTTGAACAATATTATACAAATACAGCAGTCGTAAAAATGGCGAGGGAACCTCCGCGCCCAAAGTTTGGTACTTCTATGGCGAGCACGTTGTTGCGCGCCTTCTGGAGAGAGTTTGATCGCAAGTACCGCCTACATAGCGTGGCAAACGTTGCATCCCCCGCCCCCCGCCCCCATGCAGCCACGTCGTGTGCTGCACTCCGCCGGGTAGAAGTTGCGCTTGGGTATAGTTTGACCCTACTCTTTCCCATCGGGTCGGGTACTCCACTCCAGAACTACGCAATGGGAAATTAACCCTTTCGATGCCCGCCACATGATACCTCACACACATGGTACGCAAATCCCCGCACTAACCGACGACCGCGTCAGAATCAGCTATACCTGGTATATACATTCATTCGTGCCAGATACTCCTGCAAGAAAGCATGGGCACGCATTGATATAAACGCCTCCGGCAGGGGTGCCGTTGTTCTGACCCCCGCCGACAAAACAAGCCTCCCAGAGTATCTTACTACCGCTAATGCATTTCAGTAGCTCTGTACTGGCACGCTATAACAGCACTCTGTGCATTTCGAGCAAAGCCGTCCTCCAGAGTGTTTCTCTCCAAGAAAACAGTCGTAGCCTAGTACTGTGCGTACGATTTTGACCTCGCCGAGTACGTGGAACAGGGCCCTCCGGAGAGCTTTACAGTTGGGACAACAGCGCGCTGGGCACTTGGAACAAAGCCTCCCAGGGGTGATGCAGGACAGCAACTTTAGCTCTGTGAATGCAAACGGTAAGTAACAACAGCGATCTGGGAAACTCGAATAACGTCTCCGAGTAAGGCATATTACGGCATTACAGTAGTAGCAGTAGTAGTAGCTCTGTACATACGATTGTAAATAGCGCCGAGTCTTTGACATCCTCTATACTGTATAACACGCAAGATAACACACACGCTAGGATGATTTTCCGAGCCGTTTTTTCTCCGAACCAAGCGGGGCCTACACGCACCGAACACCATGAGTTTCGACAGGCATCTTGGACATAGTTCCATAGGTGCATCACTCGGCATTAGCTCTCTCTCCGTCCTCGAGAAAACAAGCTTGGAAATTCGTGTTACGGCGCGTGTTATCTTGCGTGTTACACGGTATGCCTTACCTAACCCGAGACTCCTCTGGCGCCGTCCCCGACACTGCCGGGGCGGCGGCCGCCACTGCTCCGCCGCGCGCAGGCCGAAGCACCGCCACCTGTGCCACGGTAGTGAGGCGCTCCCTCACAATTGTCGCGAGAGACGGAAACCCCTCGAGCAACCCCTTGAACTCCCCCATCAACGGGATGGCGTCCTGCATGGCGAAGTCGTGTCTCGACTCAAGCTCTAGAACAGACCGCCGGAAAAAGATGGCCTCGCCTTCCTGGAGTGCCCCAGGGGCGGAGACCGATCGCGTGACGCAAGGTGCAGACGCGGCGGGTTTAGAGTTAGGGGTAGGACTTCTACGGGTAGGGGTAAGGGGGGGGGGTGGTATCCAGATATTGTACTCATACGCCTCCGTCTTCTTGTCAACAGGGAGCGGCTGGACGTTTTCCTCCGGACTGACTGATGCAGATGTGATGCATTTCCCCACCGGAGCGGCATCTGATAGCCCGAGACGGGACTGCTCTGTTATCTTTTGGATCGACCTGTCTTTTCGCGATCACGTGCTAGACTATGGCAATGAGTTAACGCGATCAAACAACCACAACGCACCCAGGAGAGCCGACGAAACAAAACACACGACGTAGAGAGCGATTCCGGACAATCCAGGAGCCTGAGCGAGGCTTGACAGCAACCGAAAAACCATACCAGGTAGGGCAGGCGAAACGAGCCTCTCCTCTGGCGGGTTGGTTGGCTGGCGCCATGAGACAGCGCGACACACTCTCACCAAAAGCGGGCGCCCTTGCAGCAGTGAGATGAGGTGCCGTCAACGTCTTCGCAATTCTCGCCGGCTAGGCTCAAGCCGCATGTTTTCCACTTTTGCGCGTCGCTTGCAGCAAGCAAAACGACAGGTCGGCACTCTTTCAAATCGGTACGACTGCATGGTTGGCCAAAGGGTACAGTCACCCCGACCGCCTGTACCACCCTCCAGCAGTTTTACCGACTAAACCGACGGCGAGACTCCTATCGCCAGCAGCAAAGACGACTCATGTCATTGTACTCTCACACACCCCACTCCACACCGCACAAAGACCGACCCCCTCCCACAATCTAGATCTGGATGGGTTGGCGTCGAGTGGCGACGACGCTGTAAAACAAGCCACCAGACACTAGACATGCAATGTACAGACTGCTCCTTCTGGCACAAATGCCACATAGACCAGACCAGACATAGACACTATGCAAACAACAGCTCGGAAACCAGACCCACCGGTAAAGCAAACACAACACAGAACACACGATTCACCGTTATTTCCCATAAAAACACAAACCAGATTTAGACATGAAATTACTCAACTAATATTTTTTTTTCCCATACCGAAACGCAAAAAACCGGATTTAGACATGAAACAATTGAACTACCCAGTTTTTTTTTCCCCATATGATTACAAAAACCGGATTTAGACATGAAGTTACTCAACTAACATTTTTTTTTCCCCATACCGAAACGCAAAAAAACCGGATTTAGACATGAAACAATTGAACTAACCAGTTTTTTTTTTTCCCAATATGATTACAAAAACCGGATTTAGACATGAAATTACTCAACTAACTATTTTTTTTTCTCATACCAAGAACGCAAAAACCAGATCTAGACGCGAAACAATTGAATTAACCAGTTTTTTTCCCCCCTTTATCATGACAAAAAAAACGGATTTAGACATGAAATTACTCAACTAGTTTTTTTTTACCATACCAAAAACGCAAAAAAAAAACAGATTTAGACGTGAAACAATTGAACTAACTCGTTTTTTTTTTTTCCAATATTATAACACAACCTGGATTCAGACATGAAATCACTCAACTCATCATTTTTTTTCCGATACCGAAACCCAAACCAGATTTAGAAATGAAACAACTGCACAAACCAGTTTTTTTTTTTTTTTTTTTTTCCATACCCGAACCCAAACCAGTCATGGACTTGAAAAAGTAAAATAGTTTCTCCCATATAATAATACTGGTAGTAATGGCATAAAACATAGACCAAAAACCGAGCATGAAGGTGGACCGCCTCACATGCGCACACATAGATACAGCATGGTCACCCCAACATGGTCAATTCACATGAAGGTTGGGTCTTGTGGTAAGATACCCGTAAAACTATACCGATTTCCATTGGGCGGTGGAAATCTGGGCTGACATTATTCCTAAAATCCCCGACATTTGGTGCACATACCAAGCGCTAAATGAAGGGGAGGGGTGGATGATGCATTACATTAAGTCAAGACCTATTATACTCATGAAACAAACACCTTGCATTTGATCGATCACATGACCTAAGAGAAGGAGCACCAAGCGGTACGTAGATATCTTGATACCTTGAAGGATAGAAGCCGGTACAAAATGTGGGGGGATTGTTGGCCAAGCTTTCGGCAGTGAAGGTCTACTCGGGAGCATTAGTGGGGTAGTTACCCATGGTGAAACGTACATATGACGGGAGAAAGAGCGACGTATGGGGCATCCCGATGTGTGAGTAAGACTTTGTGTTATGCAAGCCGTCCTTGAACCTTGCACGGTGAAAATGACCTCCCTGGAGGAAAGTAACCAGTACAGCAGCGGGGCAAGAAGATAGAAGATACGATCGTGGGACGCCAGGATGGTTACCTTGCAGATCGCCTGACACAAACGTGGGGTACTTGTGTTAAGGGTGTTGAACTTGGCTCCAGGCTACGAGCCCGTATTGGAGACACTATTTAATGTGGTGCGCCGGCAAAAGAACTGAAAGACACCAGACCCTCAACGAGTACTAGGATTGGGAAGTCCCAGTAACTTGAACACTTCCCACTACCACTATGAACACAAACAAGCTGGAGATATTCTCGGAAGAGATTAGGAGAAAGACGGTGAGGAAGGGTGGGTGGAGAAAGAAAGATTGGCAGGGTAAAGTACTAGTAGTGCTGATATTTGGAGTTCCAAGCGACATGACAAGGATTGAGTTCAAGAGGAAGTGCGACGAAGTAGGACTGTATTGCTTTGCAATAGGAAACGTAGAACGAGAGGGAGAACACTTTCGAGTCACTCTGAAGCTGAAAGCGAGCATGGAGTGGCAGAGGATAGAGACAGAAAAAGTGTCGGCATGGGTTAGAAGACTAGGATGGAGAGTATGTATAGCTAATGGAATAACGAACTAAGACGTAGCCCTAGGGTGAACGAAGGTAGGGGGAGGCAGGAAACAGCAAGTGGCTCAAAGGGAATGGGGGAGAAACATAGGGGCGCAGAACAAGCAGACAAGAACAGGAACGGAAACGAAAATAAGGCTCAAAGAAGAGATAACAGAAATACTCGTGGCGACAACGGAGAAAGAACAGGTAAGACTAGAGCGGATAGTGAAACGAAAAGGAGGCTGAGAATGGGATCATGGAACGTATGTGGCTTCGCCACGGAAGAGCGCAAAAGAATCGAAATTGCCGAACAAGTAAGTAAGCGCGACCTAGACATAGTGGGAATTCAAGAGTCGTGGGAGAAAGAAGGAGGGGAGATAGGATCCAAAGTTGGAGAGTACGCATGGATAGGGAAAAAGAGGAAGGGACAGAATAGCAAGAATAGGGGGGCGGGGGGTGTGGGGTTCCTAGTCAAACAATACCTGTGTGACATAATAGAGGCTATCAAAGACACTAAATTCGACGAAAGCATATGGATTAAGATTCCAGGGGAGCGGGGAGCGAAATATTACTTCTTAGGAAACATATATATGCCCCCAGAGTCGAAGAATACGATAAAAGATATACAGAGGAAGTTCGGAGAAGTAGCAGTAGATGTACAGAAGTATAAGAGGCAAGGAGAAGTAGTGCTAGTGGGAGATTTTAACTCAAGAATTGGGAGGGCAAGCAAACTGAATGAGAACATTGGACAGTATGGGGAAGTAACTAAGAATAAGAATGGGGAAGAGATGTTGAAGTTCCTCAAGCACAACGAGATGAAAACGTTGAACGACAGAGTAAAAAAGGCACAACCGGAATGGACTAGACAGTGCATACAAAAGGGAGAAAGCTCTATCCTTGACTTTATAGTAGTAGAAAATGGAAGTGGTAAGGAAACGGAACTACATGTATGCGCAGCGGACATAGGAACTACGGATCACTGTCTAATATGGACAGACGGTCAACAGACGAGAGTTATCAAACATAGAAGAGGTAGGAAATTGTATCGATGGAGAATAGATAAACTAGAAGTCAAAGAGAAACGGGAAGAGTTCCAAGAAGAGATGGCCAAAAATGCAGAGAAATTTTCCGAGCTGTTGGAAAGAATAGGTACAACAAGGAACGATATAGAAAGGGATGATGCAGGAGCTAGGATAATAGAAGGATGGGAGCAGTTGGTCAAGCCCACAGCAAGTAAAGTAGTAGGGAAGAAGTTGATAGTATGCAACAGAGCGGTAAAATGACGGTATGAAGAAGTGAAAAGAGGCTATAAGAGCAAGGAGAAAGACACACGGAAGGTATACATCGAGAGTGGTTCGGGAGGGTTACAGAGAGAGTTCACAAGGGAAGAGGCAAAGAAGTGTGTAGCTAAACTTAAGAATAGAAAGGCAGCAGGGACAGACCAAATAGTGAATGAATTTATGAAGTACGGGGGAGAAGGAATGCTTACCATGATGGTTATGTTGTATAACTGGATATGGAAAAACGAGTACGCACCTAGGAGGTGGAGAGAAGGAGTAGTAGTAAATATATTCAAGAAAGGAGATAAGGCTGACCCGGGGCACTATAGAGGGATAACGCTACTAAGCACAGTAGGCAAAACATTTTGTAAGATTTTGAACGATAGAATGGGAACGATGATGGAGAAGGAAGACAAAATAAGCGAACGACAAGCAGGGTTTCGGCCAAACCGTAGCTGCGTAGACCATGTGTACACCTTAGGTAAGATTATTCAAGGTAGGAAAGACGCGGGACTAACAACGTACTGTTTCTTTCTAGATGTGCAGAAAGCCTACGACACAGTATGGCGAAATGGATTGTGGAAAAAACTGTGGGAAATAGGAATCAGAGGAAAGTTGTGGAGAATGATGAAAAAGATGACGGAATGTGCGAGAAGTGCTGTGATGCTGGACGGGGAAATATCGATGTTGATATTTTACACGGTGTTGCACAGGGATGTACGTTGTCACCTAACTTATTCAAGATATATATTAACGACCTGATAGTAGCAGTCGAGGGAGCAAGGCAGGGAGTCACGGTAGGGGAAGATACGGTGTCGGGATTGATGTTTGCGGATGACTTCGTGGGGATATCAGAAACACCAGAAGGATTGCAGAAACAAATAGAGAAGGCGCTAGAATACACGAGGAAATGGAGGGTGACGGCGAACATCAAGAAATGCGCAGTAGTTGTTTGCAACGAAGATAAGGTAAACCCGGTAAGTTTCAGTTGGAAGTGGGGAGAAGATTAATTGCCGATCGTAGACCAGTATACATACCTTGGCGTAGAGATATCAAAAGACTGCTCTTGGGATACACATATAGCAAAAGTAATAGGAATGGGTAAGGCACAAGTAGGCAAGATGGATGCGATCCTAACAGACCCGAACCTTGACACTAGGATTAAGAGATGTATCTTGATGAATGTGATAGTACCAAAGCTAGAATATGCAGGAGAAGTATGGGAAGGGAACGCGAAACTCGTAAAAACAGTTGGAAACAGTACAGATGACAGCAGCTAAAAAACTCCTAAGATGCTCAAGTACGACTAGTAATACAGTATTAAGAGCAGAACTGGGAATGCGCCCACTCAAGACAAATAGAGACATGAGAAAGTTGAACTGGCAATATAAAGTAAGGAACATGCCAAAAAAGAGGTTGCCAGCCATAGTTGATAGAGCTGTATGGGAGAAAGTGTCAAAAGGACGAGCTGGAATAAGGTGGGATGGCGTAGTTGAGAAAGTATGGAAGGATCTAGGGGGAAACCAAGTAGAGATGATGTCCGCCGGGAAGTTTGGGAGGTACAAGGCAGAAGTAGAAGAAAGGATAGAAAGAAGGGAAAGGCTAGCGCTAAGAAACAAGGTGGAATCGGAAAAACACTTAGAGATACACGGGGGATTGAGGGAAGGAATAGGAATGAAAACGTATCTACATGGCCCAATGGACCTCGCGAAAACGCTGAAACTGCGCTTTCGTGTAGGGGACCTGGCGGGACCTGCCAGAAAGAAGAAAGAGGTACACCAGTAGCCGGGAAGAGGAGGAAGTAGACGCACAGATGTGCCCGTGTGGCAAAGCAATAGAGAGTAGAACTCACATAGTAGGAGAATGCGAAATATACAAGGAGGAACGGGATGTGTTAGAAGAGGAGATGAGGAAAATAGACGAATGTGACATGGAGGAGTTTGATACAATGAATAGCAGCGAGAAAACGATCGCTATCCTAGGAGATAGATGGTGGCCACACGAGGCCAAACAGGAAGGGGATAAGATTAGCAAAAAGTTTCTACGTAATTTATGGAAACAACGTAATGAGCGCCCAATTGTTGGAGGTGTCTCTATTAGGAGTAGGAACGGTGCTCCGTCTCGAAAGGGATGCGTGGTCAATGGTCAAATGACTAAGGCAAGCAACAAATGAGTACGCCCCCCCCCCCCCCAATTCAGCTAAGATTGATTCAATCCCCACGTGCTAGGCCGACAATGCTCGCGGGCAAGGGTGTGCGAGGCAGATGCAGCAGCAGCAGCACACCTGGGCGAGGCCGGCCTTGTTGAGGTAGATGCCTTCGAACCCTTCGTACTCCAGGCCTGGCGACAAGAACCTCTTGAAAGCGCGCATTTCGCATTCCTGGAGAAGCGCAGCGAGCGAGCGGGGGACCAAAACCACATAACACGCGGGGGGGGGGGGGGGGGGGGGGGGGGGGGGGATTTGACCATTGACTACGCATTCCTTTCGAGACGGAGCACCGTTGGGAGGGGGTGGTGTACTCATTATCGTGGAGCACCGTTGGGGCGGCGGGGGGTGGGGGGGGGCAAAATGTTTCAGAAGGAGAAACCAAGGAATGTGATGAAACCGCCTGACAGGTACCCCCCCCTATGATATACCTGGTATATATATATATAGGTTGGGTTGGTGTCGGTTGGCGACAGCGCTGTAAAACACGCCTCCCACTGCGTGAGCTAGACAGCCAGGGTACCTTTTTATTTTTTGTTTTCGGCGGTTACCACGGCTTGCGGTCAAGTTAGATCATTTTTGTGCGGGGAGCACCTTTACTCCTCACAAGGGGGATGATCGTATCACGTAGTGTGTATATGGTGAGGCACCCACGAGGCAGTTACATAGCAAACCCATTGCTGTCTCTGGAAGTGGCCACACCACAAATAAAATAAATTCATTGATGCTGTCATCCATAAGCACGAAAACCCGCCTCTAAAGCGGTTCTTAGTAGGATGCAGCTCACCCTTCATGCGACTCGCCGGACACCTCACGGCGCTTCGCGCTTGGTGCAAGCAATATCTGCCTGGTCGGTGAAAACCCCGACGCGCTCCGTCCCGGCATAGTAGGGATGCGAGGGTCTACGGTCATACGACTACGGCCATGCATGATAATGAGTACACCCCCACCCCCGACGAAAAGGGTAGTTGTGCCTCGGAGCGGCCGCCGCACGGCGGACGTACGTAGCTTGGGGATGGCAACGCATGATCTTCTCAAGCGCTCCTGCGGAGTCGTAGGTTTGCGGAGGCGTTTTTTGCGGCGTGCCCAAGGTGGATTCCGTTCCACCAACGAGTGACCACGTCTAGAAAGGTCCCACAAGTTATATGTGCTTCCAACCAACACTCGTCACGTCCAAATCTGTGGTGTGTCCCTACAGCAAGTTATCCACATATCAGGCAGGTGGACGGCTCACAGACAAACGAGGCCCGGCGTTTCACTCCCGTGAGTTGCTCCAAACAATACCAGGATAATAGCTTGTGAGTTCACTCGGATTATCATCCTCGATGAGTTGCTATGCAAAACGATGTCGGGCGGATTGCTGGTTTCGGTCGAAATACGAAACCGAGGAGTTTCTCGAGAGGCCAATCGGGGACCGGGTCGGCGGGTCGCTAAAAGACAAACCAGGCCAGCGTGTTTGTTCAGATGTTTTTTCCGCTGTCACTCTCTACCAAACTAGAACCGCTCACCGTTTACAGACACCTACTGGTACTAAAAAAGCACGTCGCTTCGGGGGGAAATACAGCGCCACGCAAGGGGACCGCAACGAAATGCAATGCAACGCGCTGCAACGCGCCGCAACGCACCGCAACGCACCGCAACGCACCGCAACGCACCGCAACGCACCGCAACGCACCGCAACGCAAGAGGCCCAACTACCGTGCCTGCATGAGCATCGACACCAGCAAATCGACAACCAACCGAGACAGCAAAGCGGTAGTACACCAATTTTCTGAGGCTCCTGACGTAGAGCTCTTTCTTTATATATACGCCGCCCAGCAACCGACTTGTGATAAATAATTGTGAGCTAAAAAGGCCCGACACACAGCTCAATGGGCTTGCAAATAATACTATTAATATGCAACACGCATGGGATGGAAATGTATTGGTTGCCTCCTCAGTTGAGGAACGCCTCCCTCGCCGTCAGTGGGAAACGTTTGGGCTATACTATACTACCAGGTATATTGTAATCAAGTAAAACCCCTATACCGTACGTGGCACGGCTCCCAACACCGACCACAAACGATCATCAGGACGCCAGCGCCACCAACCGTCCGGGGGGAACAACGGGGTGTCACCTGGAGCATGATCAGGTCGGCCCCGTGCTCCCTGATCTCCCTGGCCACCATCTGCATCCGGTAGCCCTCCTCGCGGTATTCCTTGGGACAGTGCGGGTACAGGATTTCGTCGGCCTGGGCCGAAGTGCAGTACCTTAAAGAAGGAGAGTTGCGGCGAAATGCACCAAAAAAGGTGCAATATTAAGAAAGAGGGACAGACAGCAAGAACGGGAACAAAAAACAAGAACAAGAACGAAACTGCGATCAAGAAACAACAGCGAGAACAAGAATACGAAACCTTGAAACGAGAACAAGGACACCGTCAAGCCAGAGATAACGCTCTCAAGACAGATGGGAGATGGTCTGCGTGCATTGCGCACCCTCCCTGCTCTCGGAAAATTGGGGCAGAAAACAGCAACACGACACTGGCTGCGTCCGTTCCTCCCCCAGATGCCCCCGCAAGAACGATCCCGGAGAGCGCTCCACCATTTCCCGCTTCCCAGTACGGACCTCCGGAGGCTATCATACCCTGTCACAACCCTGACCCAAAGGCTTCAATCCACCTACCGCAGCCGCTATGCCGTCGAGCGGATGCAACTAACTTGCTCGGCGGAAACCTGACGGCGTGGTTCGGGAGAGGGGTTCGGGGCAGGGACGTTGAACGGCGTCCTACGGCCTCGAGGTGCCTCACCGTAGCACCCCCGCACGCCCCGGTATAGAAGAAGCGTTGTAGCTGCTGCACAGGAAAGGGCACAATGTACATACCCGACGGACTGCCGTACCCGCTTCATCCCCCTGCTGTTGGAAGGACTGCATAAAACAACAACACTCTGCTGATCAAGCGCGCGAACACACGAAGGACATCACCTCCCCCAACACGGACGGAAAACCCTCATACTACTCCCCCTCGACTCCACCTCCACCCGCCACCCCTGGCCCCACCCACCCCCCCCGCCTCTCACATGTCGGCGAGAATGTTGTAGCACATGACGCGGAGACGCGTCTTTTCTCCTTCTCGCTGCCGCTCTCCCCGCCCCCCTATCCCCCCACCCACCTCCTCCTCCTCCGCTGCCGATCCCCTCCCTCCGCGCTCGTCCAGCCACTGCCTTCGCAGGACGAGCGGTCCTGGTTCAACCCCGGGCCGTACGGGAACCGTGAGGACGTGGACCACCGGCCGACCCTTGCGGCCGCCCTTCCCTATAGGCGTACACCTGTCGGCACGGCAACACGGGCGTCATCGAAGCGGTGGCGGTGGAACTAGTCAGCAAACCGCGTCGAGACCTGTTTGCCTGTCTGATTGTCTTTCTGCCTGCCTGCCTTTCTGTCTTGTCTATCTGCCTGTCTCTATCTCGTTCTCTCTCACGTTTTTTGCTCTCTGCAAAATTGCAAAAATACACTCTGTATCAAAACCCCAAATCAACGCAGTATTCGATGGTATCCTGATGTGTATCCCGTGCCTCTGTGTTACGTGCAGACCTTAACGCAAGTACGTCGGGAATATATTTGTATGGCAGATTACAAATTGATCATATTGCTATTAATAGAGATAATCTTACTCAAGATATTGCATCATAGTCAGTGAGTCATTGGACGAAAAAAAAATTGCTAGCCATATTACCTCCATTGAAGGGGCGTGTTAGACGTAGGTACTCAGTGATCTATGTATCGATGGCTATTGTCAAGTCTTCGGATCTGCCTGGCAGGGCCCGTGTCGGCATCGCTGACCCCCAGCTGGCCCTACGGTATATAGACCTCTTTAGTTAGAAGTTCCCGGTTTGGTATTCGACGCTCAAGTCTGGAACCCCCCTGGGATGCTCGCTATCTCAAGGGAATTCCAAACTTCACCATGGAACACAGAACCGGGAACTTCCAACTGAAGGGGTGCTGTGATGCCAGCTAGGGATCGGCCAAACAAGGCACCGAAGGTCCCACTGTCGCCTCCCCTCACCCAGATGCCTGTCGTTCGACTCGACACCAACACCAAAATTGCAAGCGGTGGAAGGCTCATAACCTGTTGGGATTTGTTGTGTATGACCGATAGATATCGATTTGGCAGAGGCGGCACGGGTAGTGCTTAGGCTGACCCGGAATGACGATGCATCAGTCAGACCCTGTCGTTCAAATCGAAACCAAAGAACAAAAATGCCAGCGGTGGAAGGCGCATAACTTGTTGGGATGTGTTGTGTATGACCGATTGATTGATATCGATTGGGTAAAAGGTGGCAAGGGTAGCTGTTAGACTGGTTCGGAATGATGCTGCATCACTCAGACGTATGACTGATCAGACTTGCACAAATGTGTACCCGTGGCTTTAACAGGCGCTTTCCAGCATACACATAGATAAAGAGCCACGGGGACTGTGAGAGAAGACAAAGAGAGAATGACGATCGAGGACTGTACAGATATATTTAGCCCAAAATTTGCAGTCCATCAGAACCGTGTACCGCTAGACAACTATGCTCAATACAACACAAGTTACGCCGCTCAATCTGTACGTGGATTGGATATCGACATCGAGTCGGCCACCGCTACAGGTCGCCGACGAATAGATAACTTAGTTCCTATTTTCATCGCTCTGTTTCTTGCTTTCTCTCTTGTCTCTCTTTCTCTCTCCCTCTCCTCTCCTTCTTTGCCTCTCTCTTTCTCTCTCTGTCGTTGTTTGTGTTTTCTCCCTCTCCCTCTCCCTCTATTTCTCTCTTTCCCTGGTCTGTCTGTCCCTCCCTCCCTCTGCAACGGCCGTGCAAGAAACGATCAATCACCCCGCCCCGCTTCCCTCCCCTCGTCTTCTGCTTTCGCTTGTCATAATATGCACTACTGCACCTGACAAGCAATCGCCTCCCGACGTCCGCCTCCACCGGCGTATACACGCGACGCGTTCCGATCAAGTCCGTGAAGGCTACACCAAACAAACCAAACGAACAAAACGGGAGCAGGGGGGCAGGGGGAGCGGAATGGAAGACGCGAGCGGAGTAGACGAAAGAAAACGAAACATGTTGGGTGTTAGCGTCAGGTATGTCGGGGTGGTGTGGGGTGGGGTGCGGCGGGGTGGAGTGCTGGGGGGCTGGCGTACACAAAAAATGCGAAACGAGCAGAAGATCAGAGTCAAAAGACATGGATGTATGCGGACAAGCGGTGTCCCATGATTTTGAAATAAACGCAGCCAAACGAACGATGTGCGCCGCACCGTGTGCCCTACTTCGAACCACAGTTTAGGGACGGACAACATCACACTCTTCCTGCCAGTCCCCCTCCCCCCCTGCCCCTCCTCTCCGAGCCCTAAACGCGACCCACCTTGACCTTCGCTCTTTTCCCCCCCCTTCTTACCACCCCCGTCCCCGCTGCCGCCCCCGCCTCCCACGCTCGGCCCTTCCCGGAACCACTCCCAACCCATCTCCGTCGCGAATTCCGCCTCCTCTTGGGCGAAAAAGGGAAACCCTGTCATGGGCAGAGCGACGGAGCACTTGAGCGAGATGACGGCGGGGGGATTCACGATGACGTCCATCTCTACGAAATCATCGCCCACCTCCGCCACCGCCCCCGACCCTGAACCCGACCCCGGCACGCCCGCACCGCCGCTGGCGTTGGTGGTGTTGACCGAGATCGGGGTTTTATTGGCGTCAACGGCTTTGCCGGCGCCAACGGATTTGTCGGCATCAACGGCTTTGTCGGTGCCAACGGTTCTATCGGCGACAACGGCTTTGTCGGTGTTATTTTCCTCTCCCTGTTCCCGCGCGATTTCTCGGAGAGCACCCCCGTTGTTGTTGGTGTTGTTGTCGCTGTTGCCGCTGCTGCCGCAATTGTTGTTGTTGCCAGCGGGGGCGACGTCGGCGTCCTTGACACTCTCCCGGGGAAGCTTGTTATCAGAGGAACGCTCATCACCCGCAGCGAGCGTTGACGGCTTCTCGCCGCCGCTATCGGCCAGGCCGATCCTGATGATGGCGGGGCTACCACCCCCACTGCCCCCACCTTCTGTCTCCCCGCCGCCTCCGCCGCACAGGCGAATCCATCCGTCCCGATTGCTTGCGCCGTCGATCTGTCGCGTGCGTGCGCGCGGGGAGGGTAGGGGGGGTTACTACAGCAGGTTTTTCGAAAGTGACAGCAACAACGACGACAATCGTGAGGATGATGTATCTGTATCTGTTTACTGCTCCGCAGCAGTATCAAGTTGCTGCTCAAGTAACAAAACTGGCAGCTTGCTAACTTTACCAGGAAAGTAACAACAGCATAGCGTGATGCTAAGTATGTTTGCACACGACAACCACGCAGTACATGGTAGGGCCAAGGCACATGAGCCCCCGCGGTAGGGAGCTGCTTCGCAAGACACACAACAGCGGCGTTGAATACACCGGCAGCAGTGCCTCTCGAGCACGAGCCAACAGAAGGCGCACTCTGCGACAAAACCTGCACACGACAACCGGGCCAATGAAGCTGCATAGCGTACACCGACCTCACGGTGCCTATCACACCAGCAGCGAGGGGTGATGGCTGCAAACACGTCGCCAAATTCACGGACGATCACTGCCGGATGATGAAGGAGATTTTGCCACATCTCTGTCAGATAATCTACAGATCATCCCCACTTCATAATCTAGATATCTCAAGGCAGATCTATTCCCGATCTTGTCTTATCTAGCTCATGTTGCCGGGTGGGACCCGCATAATTTGCAGGATCTAGCACAAGTTTCGTGGGTGTGATCTATCTGTCCTATAAGGCAGATCCTGCACAACCTCTCACAACGGCAGGTGAGGAACTAGATCATCTATCTGTAAACAGATAAATCATGATATGTTCGAGGTGTGGATTGTTCCCTTGAAAGTTCAGGCAGGACGCTGCCGGGCCGATCCATCTGCACAACACAAACGACCGCCATTCCCTTGCATCCAACGCCTACGGTCAGGCAAGCGAGGGAGGCGGGTATATCTCCAAAGAGTGCAACCAGTTTTGCGTCAACTTTGGTTTCGCCTTTACAGCTGAGACGTCAACGCACCCAGCAGAACGGAATGTCGGAGCGGACAGGACAGATGTCGTCAACTAAAGGTGTCCACTGACGGAAACGTAGGCTCGCGGCGTACCGGAAACGGACCAACGCCGTGCATGACGTCATGTGACGGCTAACACGGGGACAAATATCCAACGTCCCCGTTTTTGAAATGTGACACAAAACACCTGTTCCTGTTCCTCAGAAAGAATTCGGGTTTTCACAGTGACAGGCACTTTTTTGTAGGGGACAGGGGAGACCCGTCACTTGAAAGAGAACATATAATGTGACGTACCGGCGTCACCGACCGCTTGATGTGACACATGACCGTCATTAGACATACTTGCCGTCAACCATTGTCAGGTGCATGCTCAAGGGCGGCGACTTCCCGCCGGGCAACCTGTGAGGCGAACTGCTCTTCGCGACAATCTACCTATCCAACAAGATCGCCAAAACACAGTTCTTGAAGGAGCCAACCCGCTTCTCCAAAATGCACTGCAACGAAGCGGGCGTGACTGGCCGGCGCACCATCGGAGCAAGGGCCTTCGTACTTCGTACACACCGAAAACTAAGATGATAAGAGCAGGGTGGCAAGGCGTTTCTTTGAAGGCACGCGCTTCACACCTTTGGCAGATCATGACCTGGACCATCTACTCACAGTTCCTCAACTGCCGTTGTGAGAGGTGGCGGCGGATCTGCGCATCTACTGCAGTACGGATCCAACCAAGGAAACATGTGCAGACAATAGATTATGCAGATTTTACTTATCTTACCTGGTAACATAAGCTAGCTCATTCAGCTCAAGGATCTATCTATCTGCCGTGAAGTATACAGATCATCAAGTGGGGATCGATGATGTATCCGGGGTGTGCCAGCTTTGCGGCTTGAGCTCCAACGGCAGGACTCACCGCATTCACAACGCGGCAAAAGAGACCGTGGTTGAGAAGCGAAACGTCACCTTTCCTGGAATGCCCGGCCTACTCGCAGCTGCCAAACGGAAAATGCCAGATGTCAAATACTTCGACGACGAATACGCCGCCTGAAATACGCGCGAGGCGCCGTCGACTGCAAGTTCTTCCGTGACGAGGACACCGCCCTTGACCTTTTGGAAACCCCGACATAACGACCGAGTAATTGTGCACCGTTGGTGCTTATCAGCCTTCCACGATCAGCGTCAGCGCGCAGCTGTACGAGTGCAATCATGCTGCGCCGGGGTCGGTCGACTCCTTGTTTTGTAGTTCGGACACCTAACCTATCACGCCTCATTCAAGCAGCGACCGGTGCTGTAATCGTCAATTTTTATCTTCGATTGAACCCCTCTGATTTCCCAACAGGGCTAGCACACTCCCGAGACTCTCGCAGCAACAATGATGGAAGCGGAACAGCTACTCGCGGAGCTCCAGGAGTTGGGCAAACAGGCGGGGGAGGAGAGGACGGGCGCACCATCGCCTGGCGGTTTCACCTGCTGAAATATCACGAGTAGCAACTGATACACCATCAGGGGTCGCGCGCTGTGAATCGTCAGGGACCGCGACCGCACCGGGCGCTCGCGAGGTGTCGACACGTTCCCCGGCTCGCCCCAAAACCGCCGTCAATGCCCACGAT
The DNA here is from genome assembly GCA_031763025.1 of Macrocystis pyrifera. Lineage (NCBI taxonomy): Eukaryota > Phaeophyceae > Laminariales > Laminariaceae > Macrocystis > Macrocystis pyrifera. The sequence goes on from JASSKH010000030.1 coordinate 7,087,885, forward strand.
CTTCACTTGGTTGCCGCTGCTCCTGATAGCGAAAGCGCAACCACACGGGCCAGCCCTTCGATAGGACTTGCGGACTTCACGCCAGAAGACGGAGAACAGCAAACTCTTTCGCTTAAGGACTCCATCTATGCGACCCGCAGCTCTGACCACGCAGAGTTCTCGGAGAAAAAACGGGCCATCGAAATCTGCAACCGGTACCTAGACGCAATCAACTCGCAGCAAAGCGAGCAGTGGACAGAGGCCACAACCAAGGAAATGGACAGGCCGAAGGAGCGTGAGGTCGACTACTTGATATCCGCCACGAGCGTGCCGAGTTGCAAGAAAATAGTCGGATCACAATTCGCTTCAAGCGAAAGACGGACGGCCAATTCAAGGCTCGGCCGGTAGTCCAAGGCTACGTCCAGGAACCCGGCATCGACTGCGGCGAAATATATGCACGAGTTTACCGCATCAGAAGCATCCGGGTACCACTGGTGACAGAAAATTTAGCATGGTTGGCCTATCCAGCTTGAAATACAAGTGGCGTTCCTGCAATGCAACATCAAGCCGGACCGTGTACGTCAAAGTGGGCCAGGGACAAGAGGCTACGGATCTCAAGACCGGCGCACCCATGGCGTACAAGCTGCGCGCAGCTTGCTCGGTCAGCCTAGCACAAACACCTCCTGTGGCACGACACCACCGACGCGGCACGGGCGACTCTTGATTCACACCCACGCAATCGGACCCCTGCATATACACCTACCAACGCAACGACGCCATCGTGATCCTCAATCTCTACGCTTGGCGACATACTGCTCACTGGAGAGGACACGCACGTGTTATTTTTTTTTTTCAAAGACGGTCCTCATGGACTGCTTTGCTATGACCAACGTGGGCAAGGTCAGCCGTATCCTCGGCATGGCCGTGACAAGGGGTTACGACAAGGGGACGCCGACCATAGACCAAAAGGACTACGCCCTGAACGCCCTGGAGAGGTTCGGGATACCGGACTCCAACCCCGTTCCCACGCCGGGCTAAGGGCCGGACCTATCCACCGTACAACCTGAGAAGAAGCTTCCACGCGCGGTGGGTGTCAAGCTCAATCCGGCCATCGTGGGAAGCTCGTCCTACTTCACACAGGTCAGCCGCTACGACACGTGGCATTATACTCCATCAATCGCCCGAGAGGGGGTGCAGCAAGCCCGCAAAGGTGCACAAGAGTGCAGGCAAGCAAGCGCTCCGCTACCTGAAATAAAACTCTGACCTACCCATCATCTACAACAAGGGATACGTCTGGACGCACGCCCACGCGGCCGCGTCGTTTGCGACGACCCCGGAGAACCGCAAGTCTTCCCCCAAGCTTTCTGTACTTCTTGGGTGGAGTGCCACCAGTTTCGGAGTCCAAACGCAGACACTGACTGCGCAATCAACAGTCGGGGCGGAGATGATGGCAGTCAGCTACGGGACGAAGGAAGCGGTCTACCTAAGGCGCCTTCCGACTTCGAGTGTACATCACCGTAGTGCGTGGATTTTTCGTCGGTAGAAAAAATGGAGAAGGGTTCTGCGTCCCAAATGGGCCATAGACATCGATTTCGCAAGGTATACACTCAAGAACACGAGAGAAACTTCTTGGAAGAGCTAGGATTCAAGTCCTTCAACACGGTACCCGTGAACTCCGGCGCAGCACGAGAGCGATTTCAGTTTTTTTTTTCGTCCTAAGCACGTTGCTGTGCCACCCTTCTTCACCCGCGAGCTGGTCAAGGGCGGCATGATCACCCTTCACCACGTGCCGACCAGCGCCATGCTCACCGACGTCGGAAATCAAGCACCTGTCCAACAGCGGGTTCCTCTCGATCACGCAACAAATCAAGGATCTCTCCCGCTGAGCACGGCGGTTTCATCTTGTCGGGGTTTCCGCCTGTTCACTTTGGATTATGTCTTAGTCACGTGTGGCGCAGATACAGAGCACACAACACAAAACATGTGACACCTCAGGAGAGATCAGCCACGACGATATGAAGGACTACGCCTCAAGGGATCCGTCCACCTACAACTGTCATCGCCGCCGTTCGGCTCCGTCGACTTCTCGGCGTCACCGAACGCGTATTCCGGCGGTAGTGACCCCCAGGCCATCGTACGAGATGACTAAAGGACCATAGACGCTGCCGCCCTTAGCAAGTGCGGACCTCAAGACCCCGTTGCAAGAGAAGAGTTTGCCCAAGCTCTCCTCAGGAGCGGATATGCGAACAAGGCGGCATTCCCGTTCATGGTCACATCCAAACAACCGCTCGTCTTTGTGGCGAACCTCCACGGCTTGGAGTTCCTGCTCGATAGCGGGACATTCGGGTTCCTGGTCGCGTCGTGGGTGGTGGGCGACGGGCGACGGGCGGAGGAGCTACCGCCAGCGTCTCGTTGTAGCTCCTCCCTCCGTCGCCCGCTACCCTCGACACGACCATGAAGTCCAATGTCCCGCTATCGAGCAGAAACTCCGAGTCGTGGAGGTTCGTCACAAAGGCAAGCAGTTGTATGAACGTGATCATCCTTGGGAATGCCGCCTTATTGGCATACCCGCTCCTGAGGAGAGCTTGGGCAATATCATCCCGCACAACGGGGTCTTGGGGTCCGCACTTGCTTGAGGGCGGCACTGACTGCGTCTGTGTTCCTGTTGTCGCCTCATACAAGGACCTGGGAGCCACTGCCGCCGACATATGCGCTCGGTGACTTCGACAACTCGGAGAAACAGGGCCGAGCGACGCGGAGAAGCATTACAGGTAATCCCTTGGAGGTGTAGTCCGACATGTCGTGGCTTATCTCTCGTGAGATGTCCATGTTTTCCGGTTCAGTCTGAAAGAAATTTTTTTTGACAGCCTCATTCTCAAGCTGTGAGATGGGGAACTTCGTGGAATCTCACTCTCGTCTTTGCAAGCTACGTGTTCGCTGTGTGATACTTCCATCTCGCGTGCTATGGGCTGTAGATGACCTCCTGAAGGCTTACTGTTGTTGTGGTCGGTGGCTGCCCTGGGGGATAGTACCGGGGTGAACACGACGATTTTTATCAAAATTCGGTAAGCCTACAATCTTTCTACTTTTGCGCTGCCTCTGTGTCCACGTATGCCGAAGGAACACGCGAGACACTGGAAACAATGAAACCCCGAGAAGAATAAAGTAGCCACTTTTCTACAAAACGGCACGTAATCTTTTTGGCACTGCAGTCCCGTTTAGGGGAAAAAATCACTTGGAATTAGAATGGTTTGTCCCCAAATCGGGACTGCAGTACTAAAGGGGTTAATGTTTTGCGACCAAACGTTGTTGTCGAACCTTTAGCACTGCTTCTGTTACAGATTACTACTATACCTACAGCACAAGACGGTGCGACACAGTGACAAACGGGTTGGACCACGAGTATTGCTACCGAGTTGCCTTTGGTACTGTTACGGGGGATCATAGTAAATAGCACCTACGGTACACACAAAACCCTTTCTACGTATTTCCTTATTTTTACCAACAATATTTGGTCCTATTTACCATGATCCCCCGTAAAATAAATGGTGCGGCTACTTGGGTTCTTGCTACATCCTAACTGTTGATAGTTGCTGTATCCCACCTGTATTTTAATAATATAGCTACAGCACACGACCGTGTGAAATGCACCACGCTATGGCATTGTTACTTAAGTTGCAAGCTACCTGCTGTGCTACTGCAGCAGCGACTCGGTAGTACTGATTGTACTGGTGTGGAGGCGTGCCAATGACACGACTTCTGGAAATCTAATCCAATCAAGTACAAGGTGAATCCACATGTCACACGTATCGAGGGGAGATTATCAGTGATCCGCACCTCTCCGCAGCAGTATCAGACATCCAAACGTTCAGACACTGCCCTCTCTGGTGTCAGAAGGTAGCCACAAGCCCTTTCATACCAACTTCCTCTCACTTTTTTTAGGTGAATTCCGCAGTGTGTAAGCAGACCGTTCATCAGACAGACCGGCAGGCGGACCCATAGACAGACAGGTAGACTTACAGACAGGCAGACAGGCGCGTAAAGGTAGGCAGGCAGACATACAGCCAGACAGACTCATAGACAGAGAGACAAGACACACAAAAATAGACGCGCCTGCCCCCCCCCCCCTTCTCGCTGGTGTACCTGGATAGCTTCCCCCGTCCCCCTCGCGAGCAGACAGGCCGTTACGCCGCCGCCGTCGCCCCCCCCACCGCTTTGTCCGGCAAGAACAAGGTTTCCACCTTTTCCGGCTGCTGCTGCTGCTGCGGCGGCTGCGTTTCGGCGGCGACCCCTTGGTGCGTTTCTTGATACCCTTGGTCTTGCCCTCGGCTAAGCGTCGCCGCTTCTGAACGGTCAGCGACAGCCGCTGAAGCGTGCTCGCCATGTCGCCGTCGCTCGCCCTGTTTTAAATTTAGTTTGTTTTTTTCAAAAACGGCGCTCTGTAAGGTCAGGTCGGCGCTGTAGTTTTTACAGATGTACGTATAGACTTATCATACAAATACTTCTGCTTTCCATCTGTCTCTTTGTAATGTCATCGCTGTTTTTTCCAATCTATTAATAGTACAGCACCAACGCGAGACATCACAGCATTATCAAGTGATATCTGGTCGGATCAAGGTAGCGAGTTTGAGACTAAACTTGTCAAGGAGTTGTACTCCGTATATGGGTTCAAAAAGACGCACCCGTACGACCTGAAATGCGATGACATTTGCTTTGTTGCAACAGGGGCTAGCACCCAACGTCCGTTGTCTGCAACCGACAGACGAACCAGCTACCTCGATGAAAGAGTGTGTAAGTCCGCAACACTCTTTCATCGAGGTAGCTGGTTAGTTTGTATTAACGGCGCCGTGTCAACGGCAACCGTACGACCTGGAATGCGATGACTGTTACTTTGTGGTAACAGGGGCTAGCACCCAACGTCCGTTGTCTGCAACTGACAGACAAACCAGCTACCTCGATGAAAGAGGGCTGCGGAGTTGCTTGGGACCGAAGTCCACATCCTCCGGCACTGCTGCTCTGACCGGTGTTGATACGGGGAAAGGGTCCTCGAAACGGAAATGGGATTCACGCTCGTAATCTGGAAAGTTCAACACGGGAGCCGACACCAGTAAACGTTTGATATGGGCAGAAGAGTGATGCTGCTAATTACATTGCTGCCTCAGAAGATTCAAAATCGCAACAGCAGTCATCGCATTCCAGGTCGACGATTGTCGTCGACACGGCGCCGTTATTGCCCGTTTCGCAGTGGCAACAGTCGACGCATTCCAGGTCGAACGATTGTCGTCGACACGTCGCTGTTATAACCCGTTTCGATTTCGAATACCTTTTGGAGGCACTGTAATTAGCCTCATCACTTTCCTGCCCATATCAAAACGTTTGCTGGTGTTGGCTCCCGTGTTGAACTCCCTAGAATACGAGCGTGAATGTCACTCCCGTTTCCACCATCATTTCTCCGTAACAACACCGATCAGAGCGGCAGAGCCGGAGAATGTGGACTCCGGTCCCAAGCGTCCAGTTCAGTACCGGATTTTACAGCGCTTGACGATTTCTTTTCAGGAACAACCTTACCGATACCTGGTCTTGTGCGCCAAGGGTCGCTCGTTGTCGAGCAAAAAGCTCCACCCACCAATCACCCGGAAAGGGTGTGCTCTTACCCCACGTGTCGGAGCAAGAGCGACCACACCATCGACCGATGCTGGACGCGCACCCGCGACCAGCGCGAAGCCGGAGCCGGAGCATCAGGCAGCGATAAGGCTAAGAAGCAGAAGAGGGCGCCGAGCGCAAGGGGCGAGTGGCTGGCAAACTCAACGGTGGGTTGTCTGGGTTGCTGACGGCAGTGGGGGTCGAGGGGCGCAAGATGGTTGCACTTCTCTCCTGCAAAATGAACGACGACTACTGCTGGTGGTTTATGGACTGTTTGAAACGGCAATATGTAATATACCCTGGTCAAATATGGGGAGTGACGTCGTTTCGGTTGGTGACGTAACCGCAAAGGGACAATCACATGACGTGACAGCAAGTGAGGGCTAACTCCGAGGATACTAAACTAAACTTCCCCGTTTTTTTTTTTATAAAAGCCCCACAAAAAAATGAAAAACCGTTTTTTCTGACGGTAGTTTTTTTTTTTTCACGTTTTTTTTAACGTTTTTTTTTCCGATTGTTTTGATGCCGTTGCCAAGCGAATGCAAGCAGCCACGCATTGCGCCCTTTTCTTCGTAAAATGCGCAGAGATTCGGGTCAGTCTAAACGTGAAGCCAGTTTTGCAGGTGACACATGTTCCTTGTCGTGGCTAACTCCTACGCCCTCTTGGCCTTCGGCGAGAACAAGGAACTGAACCAGATTCGCGCGTAGCTGCTCGGCCGAGAGCGTTGGGGTTCTTCGCTTCAAATCGATGGCGCCGGCCAAATTGGGAGATTGATACAAGTTGCTGAGCCATGCTTGTCCCGAAGCAGTCTGTCGTTCAGCAGGACAATTTCACATATGGCACGTGCGCCCCGTGCGTGCTCGTGTGCTGGTTGCTCGTGTGCGCGTAGCTGCCAGCTGCTGCTGCTACGCGGCTACGACCTTTTTTCGTTTCCAAGGGGATTCCAGTGAGATATGGAGACGTTTTTTGGGAGGGGATACTCGCAGGGGTTTTCGGGTCGTGACGGCAGGAAAACGGTGACGCGAAGGACGTGATGTGGTGACTTGACGGACTGGGAGATGCCTTTCCCCATCCTTGACCCTGGACCCTCGTACATGGTTTCGCTTTCAAGTTTTATGCTAAGTTTCGCAGTTAATACATACTAATATGTAGGGCAGGGCAAGGGTTGCCCTGCTGTTCCCTAGGTGTTACCATATAATAAAAGGTTGGACGGAGGTATGAAAATTCTCTCGCGACGTCGATATTTGCCACGTAGAATATTACTTTTTAGAGGATGCTGCAGTTGCCGCTATTTCGAAGAAAAAAGAATAAAAACATAACATCACAGTCGCATCGCGCAGATTGCGATGACCTCGACGTGTCGCGAACGCAGCCACACCAAATAAAACGCCGCAGTGAAGTCCAAGATGACAAAAGGCATACAAGTAGACTTTTCGCCAATGACCGTTACGTTCATCACCCCGTAAACAACACTCTGTCGACCGAACAGTTAACCTAAGTGTAGCTGCGCAGAACTCGAAAGGCTGCACGCGCCGTGCGACATTTCTGCAAAATGCGTTCTTGCAAAAAGACGGAAACAAGAAGGCAGGCAGTCCGAATCGAGAAGCAATATCACACAAAAAATCAAAACGTTTCAACACACATGTGAAGAACACGTGAGACGCTCAAGGCGGCGGTACGTCGGAGTCGAGTCGGCAAGGCACAGCTGCGTTCCCCACGTCGTAGTGGCCAGGACTTCGGTAAGGCGGAGGCATGAGGGGTCCTTGTCTAGTCGCCTCGATTACCTCTGCGCGTTCTTGGCTTGCGCGCTCATGGTAGCTAGCACTACGGTGTGGTGCCGTTTGTGCTTGGGGAACAGGCAAGGTCATAGACTTTCGAAGGTAGACATACATATGCTGGAAACCATGATACCAGTCATAGTCGAAATCGTCGCAAGACGTGGTACTCCCCCCGAGTATACAATCGTACTTCAACCACCGCCCTCTCGAACGCAACTGGGTCCCAAAATGGTTCGGAATGGAGTAGATGACAGCCACGAGGCAGTACTCAACGCCTATCATGAAAATGGGTGACGGTGCTGGCGGCTCTCCGGCGTCCTCGTAGATGTCTACACGTGCAGACGCGAAGAAAACGCGATCTGGGGCGTTGTCCGCACTCCAAGGAAGAATCGACCACACGGATGTGCTGATGTGCCGGGCGCAGCTCTCGTCGCAGGGTGGGCACGGAGCAGGTCCAGGAAATAAGAAGTCGGAGGCGGCCCCGGTCAGGAACAAGGCATTGACTGCATCCTGGAGTGACTGGGGTGGTCCGTGCGGAATCAAGACTGGTGCGGGATCTCGCCATCGTGCACATTGGGATGCGGTTATCTCGATATGGCCATGGTCCTCGACATGGCAATCGGTAATGTAGTTGCCAGTTGAATCCGAGAGCCGTCCGAGTGTACATGATACGAGCATGCCGTTCCACGACGTCACCTGGCCATCCGCTGTTGGGGTGGAGTTGATCATCAGGTCGAAGGGTGATACAGAGAGGTCCGATCGAGACCCCGGCCGCTAAGCGGCAGCACCGTTGTTGACGTGGGCCGTTATCGTTCTAATAATGTAAGTATCAAGAAAAGCACGTAGGAAGCACGTATTTGTGCCATAGAATTTCCGCTTTTTCTTGTGGTTTTGGTACTATAAAATTTGGTTTTGGCACTGTAAGAAGTGGGTAACGTAGGTTGCAGGTATCGAGAAGTCAGTATCACTGCAGTCTTGTTTCGATCAGCTGTGTAGGGTGTTAGAAGGGTAGGTTGTCTGTCGTCCAACGATTTTGAGGCGTTTCAGTCGATTTTCGTCCGCCTCAATGCCAGTCGAGCAACGTTTGCACAGCAAGCTATAGGCGGTGTGTATGGTGTGGAGGCAAAGGACGACCGCAGGAAGTACTGTATACTACTACTACTACTACTGCTGTGCTCTCAAGTGGTTGCAGGGGACACCCTGCTACTACTGTGACGCAGCTTTTGGGTCCACTATACGAGTATACGTCAATGAAATTATGACGAGCTTGTCGATCCAAAATACCCACCGCGCAGCTCGAACAACAGCAGAGACGGCGGTGCGTGGTGGTGGCGCAGGCAAACGGTGGCGACAGCAGGCACATGCGTACTGCTGTCCTTTCGATTGGCTGTGAGCACTGCTGCTCGAAACAACAGCAGAGGAGTACAGCAGGTTTTTTTTTCTGGTGGCGGTTGTTGATCGTTGTGGTCGGTGTGGTTTGGAGTCGGGATGTCATTCATGCTGTACATGCGCCCGTGCCCCCAGCTCTGCCTGTTATCCGTCCTCGGTGCTGCATCGTAGGCTCCGATACATGCAACTGGTCATAAATTACACCCCGCATATGCCACCGTGCACGCATGATTTTGCTTGCTGCTGGTGTGCTGCTGGGCGCCTGCAGCTGCTGGAGGATGAGTAGTTTAGTTTGGTGGCAGGTGGTCGTTGATCGTTGTTGTGGGCGTTGTCGGGAGTCAGGATACATACGTGGGTACATACATACATACATACGCCCGCACTCCAAGCTCTTCCTATTTATCCTCGATGATGCATCTAGGCTCCGACACTTGCAACTACTACAGGTACAGTAGCCAAGAGTACACCCTGGATGTGTCACCTCACGCAGTTTTGCCTGGTGGCAGTTAGTTGGTTGTTGATCGGTGGGCGTGTTCGGGAGTCGGGTTACACACATGCCCCCGCACACCAAGCTCTGCCTATCTATCCTCGATGACGCGTCGTAGGCTCCAACACTTGCAACTACAGGTACAGTAGCCAAGAATACACTGCGGGTGTGCACCTCACGCGCTGGTTTGGCCTGTTACTATGCTGCTGGACAACAGCAGGTGGCGGTTGTTGTTGGTCGTCGTCGTCGTGGGTGTGGTCGGGAGTCGGGATACATACATGCGCCCGCACCCCAAACTCTACTTATCCATCCTCCGTGATCCATATCGCAGGCCCCGATACAAGCCATCCATAGAGAATACTGCGGATGTGCCACATCACGCGCATGGTTTTGCCTGCTGCTGCTGCTGGGCAGCATGGCCACAGCGATGTACAACAGCCTACTTGTAGTACCCGTAGCACGCTCAATACGATATCTGTGCAGCAGTTGTAACGGCACTGTTGGCCAATCACGGCCATTTTGCTAGTCATACGGTAAGTCATAGCTCTGATTTGATTGGTGCAAGCTCGAAAAGTCTAGTCTGTTTTTACGTTGTTTGCTGCTTATAAACAAGTCACAACTTTGTACCTATCCCTTGTCCCAGTGCCTGTCTCCTCTCATGTAATAATTTTCAGGGCTTTTCGCGGGTCATGACCCGACCCGCGGGTCGGGTCACGAGGTGTTCAAAATGTCACGGGTCGGGCCGGGTCGGGTCAGGAAGTGTTCAAAATCTCACGGGTCGGGTCGGGTCGGGTGAAGAGGTTTTCAAATCTCACGGGTCGGGTCGGGTCGGGTCAAGAGTTTTTCAAATCTCACGGGTCGGGTCGGGTCGGGTCAAGAGGTGATGAAAAGCTCACGGGTCGGGTCAGGTCATGACCCGCGAGAAACGGGTCACTCGCGGGTCGGGCCAGCGTGACCCGCGAGTTCTTTTCTGCTGACCCGCGTGTCGGACCCGCGCATTCGGCCCGCGGATCCGACACTCAAAACACTTTCCGCTCTCTCACCCAAAGGCTTTTCTCGTACACATACTCAATAATCCTCCTTTGGTATCTTATTCAAACATTAAAACACTGCCAAATCCATGTACGCATGCCCGCATCCATTTATACATTTATACCCACTACAGTCACGCCCCATATTGCTTGTGGGCACAAAAAATACAACCCACGGGCCGGATCCGCAGGTCGGACTTGCGGGTCAAGAAAAATAGTCTCACGGGTCAAGGTGACTCGACCCGCATGAAATCCGTGTCTCACGGGTCAATCCGGAGGTGGCGGGTCGGGTCGGGTCGGGTCGGGTCAGGAGGTTTTGGAAAATCTCGCGGGTCGGGTCGGGTCAGGTCAGGATACTTTCAAATCTCACGGATCTTGTCGGGTCGGACCAACAACTTTTTAAATCTCGCTGGTCGGGTCGGGTCGGGTCAAGAGGCTTTCAAAATCTCGCGGGTCGGGTCGCGTCAGCTGACCCGACCCGACCCGACCCGACCCGACCCGTGAGATTTGACCTGACCCGCGAAAAGCGCTGATAATTTTCTGCCTGATTGGAACGTTCCACCGGTCAAAAAGAAAAAAAAGGAACAGCAGAGCTTCCCTCTTAGCCTTGTACGCCGCCCGCCCGTCTCGCGACCACCTCACCACCCATTGGGTCCGGACAAATTTTTCCTCCCTCTCTGCCACAGTAAGCGTTGTCGCCCGCCTCGGGTGAAGCCCGGTGCTCACCGTGGCCCTTCTTCGCCACTTCGACAAAGTTGGTGCTCAAACTGCATTGAAGTCTCTTTGAAGCTTAGTTTGGTCGCAAAAATAAGCACCGCTTGAATATTATTTCGCATATCAAAACGACCCTTATATCTCGTATATGGTGCAAGCGGAGCCTCGCAAGGAGGCCAGACAGAGCCCATTCGTGCTTCCTGCGTGTCTCGAGACACACGCGACGCCTAGCCATGCAAACGGCGACGGCGCTCCTTGCAACACCCCCTCTACCTGCGAGCACCCGCTGACACCCGCGGCGGCGCCGGGCTCGCTCGCGGTAGCGTGTTCTGACTACACGCACGCGCACGAAACGAAATAAAATGGCTTCAGATTATACATAAGCAACGCTTGGCTTGTACCTGGTACGTTCGTTTGAACACGAGTCCACAGTACAAGAAGGCGCTTCTATTGACGAACGTAGTGTTTGTTCGAAAATATAAGCTGTACCGGGACATTGTTAGATTTCCATAAAACGGTATACCTTGACAGAAAATGTCATATGACTTGGGTTTGGTGTGCCCTGATCACCTCGTTTTACTTTTCGTACCGTCAACTGGCGAAAATACGATGGTGTACCGTTTTTTGAAATTTTCGTGAGTGAGACGGACGGACACGGATGTTTCGCAAAAAACGGTATAACTTGACATACAAATGCCATCTAACTTGGGTTTGGTGTACCCTGATGGCCTGGTTTAAGTTGTTCGTACCGTAAACTGGCAAAAAAGCGATGGTGTACCGTTTTTTGTCATTTTTTTCCGTTAGACCAACTATTATGGGAAATTATTTCTGAGCTCTCAGAACTGGGGTTTTAGGCCGAATTTACGCGTTTTACTTGGCGGGAAAGCCAGAAACACCGATAGACTCCTCAAAATGCTCCCCGTAGTTTTTTGCGAGCTTTCAGGAACAATTTCCCGTTTCTCCAGAGTCCTAATTTGAATTTTGGAGTTGCCAATCACTTTTCTCTGGAGGGTCAGAAATAAGGCTGTTGGTCAGAACTGGGGCCAGAAATAGTGGATCTTCGAGGATTTTTGATGAAAAATCACGGTGTCCTCAGAACTGGAAATATGGACGAACAGTCCTACGACGACTCTGGAGAAACGGAAAAGTGCTCGAGAAAGCTCTCGGAAAACTAAGGGGGCATCCTGAGGAGTCTACCGGTGTTTTTGACAGTCCCGTTGAGTAAATCGCGGTTTTTCGGCAAAAAAAGCCAGTTCTGAGACCCCTTCAAAAATTTCCCATAATAGTTGGTCTTAGGACAGGAAATTAATTTTGCTTCTAGATTACCCTTATAGGGTAAACCTAGGGAATATAGTAGGCAGATGCCTGGTAGGCAGCATAGCAGGCGTTTGAGATCTGCCCAGCATTCCTTACGTGTACGAGGTACGTGGTCTGATGTTTACACGTACGAAGTATATAAACACGTAGATCAGCGCTTCCTGCCATGGCGCTCGTGACTCGTGGCGCACTCGACATTCGTCCAAGCACTGCTGTACCTACAGCAGTAGGCGCTTGACTGGACGTTCTTCTTGTGAGGTGATAGTTGCCAGTATCCCTGCTTAGTAAATACTTGTACGGCATCATACTCGCAGAGCAGTAGTCGACAGTGTATACGGGCTCGTAGACCTCTAGACTCTGCATACAACACAGCAGCAGCACAAGCAGCGTCTGCACGAGGTCATGATGCACAACGGAAGTCCAACCTTGCGTGCAGACGTACACACCTGTTGAGAGTAACGACAGACCCATCACCAAGCGCAAGATACAGTTGCACCTTATCCTCATCGGGCACGCAACGGACGTGAAGCTGAAGCCTCTCCTCGGGAAGATCATCTACCCGAGGAGAACCTTCGGCTCTTTTGTCGAAGGTCGCCATGGAACTTGCGAGGACAGCACCCACAGCAGTGTGGGGCGGTGGTTACGGAGTGCGGAATGTGGAGGGGAGGGCGGAAGAACACACGTTTTCCACATTATTTTGAAGGATTTCAACACGGGGATTTATTCGGAAACCACCCGCTTTCATTTTTCGTAGCAGGGAGGTTTGCACTCAGACACTGCAGTGCAGTGCTGAATGCTGAGTGAGCAAATAATAGTGCACAGTGGCAGGTGTTTCGCGCTTTCCACGCTTCCGCGAGTGCAGACACGCTCTAGTCACGGCTTTCGAGAAGCAGGGTTGAGGCTATGTCGAGATCAACGTTGACCGGACTCAACACATCCGCATCCGAGCGAGAGTATGTCTCTCTCGGGGTTGAGCTGGGGATGCGGGGCGACGGCCGAGGACGGCTAGACTACCGCGCCCTCTCCGTGCAGGCCGGCGTGCTTGCGCAGGTACGCCTGTGTTCGCGCACACTTCCCCGCACTTGCCTCCATCGCGTGCACTGCTGTCACTTCGGTTTGTGGTGGTCGTTGCTGTCCTGTGAATCCTGAATCCTGGGATCAGGATTTTCTCCCAGAAATCACGCCGCATTTTGTTCAAAATGGCAACATGGTAACAACTGCTGCTGTCGCTGCTGTTGTGCTTGCGCGTGTATCCGCTTGCGGCTTTGCCTCGCTCGTGTACGGTACCGGCATCGATTAGTGCTCGCGTTCCCTCCTGCTTGCTTCGCGTATTGTCCCTCCTCCCTCCCTCCTTATTTCTTATCCCTCCTCCCTCCCTCCCTCCTGCCCTGCCCCCCTCCCTCTCTCTCCTCCTTCCCTCCTTCCTCCCTCCCCCCCTCCCGCTCTCTCGACTCCGACAACACAGTCGAACGGCTCGGCAAGGGTAACCATCGCCCACAACGGCACGGACGTTCTGGCAGCAGTCAAGGTGAGCACACCCACCAGGCAACCGCGGCAGAACATGTTCTACAACTGTCGCCTGGCCTGGTTTGGCCTTCCTCACCCGACCCGACCCTACCCGACCCGGCTCGACCCGACCCGAACCAAACTGACCCTTCCCGACCGCGTGGCCAAGCCCCCCGATGGTTTGGCCCCAGCTTGCCTGAACTTGCCGTTGAGCGGGGGTGATGCTGTTGTCGTGCCCACGTCGTTCGCTCCACGTTCCGAACACACACATACACATGTGCGCACCTCTCGTCTGGAAGGTCATCTCATTTCAATGATGGTATGTACCTTGCGCCAGTACAGATAGTACTTGGTACTTGGTACAGTAGTTTTGGCGGTGGTATATATGGTAGTGGCACAATACTGTACCTGGTAGTGGTCGTGGTTGTGGTGGTGGTGGTGGTAGTAGTGGTGGTGGTTGCGATGGTGGCGGTGGTGGTGGGCGTCAATCGCCTCTTTTCCCGCAGGCCTCTCGTTCAAAAATGATGTCTGGTCTAATGTTTCGATCTTGCCCTGTATACACCGGCAGGTAGAGGTGGGGGAGCCCGACCTGGCTCAACCAGGCCGCGGCCGCGTGGAGGTGTGCGTGTCGTGCTCGAACAGCCTCTTCCCCAAGTTTGACGAACGGTCTTCGGGGGACGTCAACGCCACCCTGAGCGGGGCGCTCGAGAGGAGCATGCGAGGGGTCGGAGGTGAGGGCGCTACCTATAGTGTTTTGCTGGGAAGAGGTGGTGGCGGTAGAGGTGGTGGTAGTTGGTAGTTGTGGTGGTGGTGGTGGCGGGTGGCGGGGGGGGGGGGGGGTGGGGGGGTGTACTCATTATCATGCATGGCCGTAGTCGTATGACCATAGACCCTCGCATCTCTACAATGCCGGGACGGAGCACGTCGGGTTTTCACCGACCAGGCAGACATTGCTTGCACCAAGCGCCAAGCGCCGTGAGACGTTGGGCGAGTTGCATGATCAAGGGTGAGCTGCATCCTACCAGGAACGGCTTTAGAGGCGGATTTCCTTGCAAATGGATGACAGCATCAATGAATTGGTTTAATTTCTCGTGTGGCCAGTTCCAGAGACAGCAATGGGTTTACTATGTAACTGCCTTGTGGGTGCCTCACCATATACACACTACGTGATACGATCATCCCCCTTGTGCGGAGTGAAGGTTATCCCCGCACAAAAATGATCTAACTGGACCGCCAGCCGTGGTAACCGCCGAAAAAAAGAAAAAAAAGAAACGTACGCTGGCTGTCTTGCTTACGCAATGAGAGGCGTGCTTTACAGCGTCACCGCCAACCGACGCCAACCCAAGTGGCGGGAGGGGAGAGGGGGGAGGAAAGGAGAAAAGGAAGGGGAGCTGGTGGTGGTAATGGCGGTGGTAGTGGCGGTGGCGGTGGTAATAGTTTTGGTGATTTCAGTATGTGTTGGTGTGGTGTGGTGGTGGTGGCGACGGTGATTGTGTAATGGTGGTGGCGGCGGCGGCGACGGTGGTCGTGGTGATGGTGATGGTGATGGTGGTAGTGGTCGTCGACCTTTTTGTTGTGGATCGTTACGCGCTCGTTCTCTCGCGCTCCTGGTGTCCGACGCGCAGGTACAGCGAAAACAAACGTTACACACGCGTACACAGAGGAGCCGGTGGTGTTTTTCCATCCCAGCATGAGCAGAAACTCGTCCGATGGCAACGACGCGGCCAACACCCCGAAACCCCGCACCCAAGTCTTTTGTCCGGGGATAAGATCGGCAGAACATTTCATGTCATACAAAGAAACAACGTAATGAGCGCCCAACTGTTGGAGGTGTCTCTATTAGAACGATGCTCTGTCTCGAAAAGGATGTGTGGTCAATGGTCAAATGATTTAAAGCAAGCAACAAAATCAGTACGCCCCCCGCCCCCCCCCCCCCCCCGTGCCCCGTTCCCCCTCTCCCCTCCCCTCCCCCTTCGCCTCCCCCCCCCCCCCCCCCCAAGAGGAGCCAATGGTAGAATGACAAGCACGCTTTCTTAGTTTTTTTTTTATGAAATCAGCTTTAGCGGGGGGAGTTCGGGGGAGATGAGTAGTACCAGGTATTGTTTACTATTAATAGACACTCATAAAAAAAGCTTGACTGTTGGTTGGGCGTCAGGAGAAGCTTTCTAACTTCGGAAAGCAGAAAGAGGCTCATTGCCGGTAAAGGTTGAGTCATTGATAGGTACTATTTAAGCCAAAAATAGGTGAAGCCCAACTCGAGTAGCCACCAAAAGGTGTACCTGGAACCTTTCAACCAACACAGAGATAAGATCGAGTGCTGGCCTGTTAGAGGGAGGGCCACCAAGCCTTTCCCGAGTGCAATTTTGGGTGTACCAAGAAATGGCTCAAAAGGCGTAACGTAGGTATACCTTTGGCTTCTGTCCTATACCGGGTGCAAATTACGTCACACCCCCAACCCCCCCTCCCTCTTTACTGCGCCGTTTTTCCGTATGGTCTCGCTCGCTGCCAATTGATGGCGTTGTATGCCTTGGCCGCGATTCAACTTGACATCTTATTTTTTGAAGGGCTGGATCTGGACGCCCTCGGAATTGTGGACGGAAAGTTTTGTTGGGTGGTTTTCGTCGACATCCTGGTTTTACAGGTGAGAGGAAACCTGTTTTTTTCCTCTGTGTTCGATTGGTTTTTTTTTTTTTGTCGCGCTGTTTGGTGTTGTTGCCTCGTGAAGTACATGAGAGAGCACCAGCTGTCGTTGCTGATGTTGTGTACGTGGTATTGGTGTGTGTTCCTACGCATGTAGGGGGTGAGCGCCACTTCGCCCCCAGCGAGCCGGCTGTGGCCTTGTTTACGTACGTACGTGCGCACGTTGTGCTTGTCGCCCTACTGTAGAAACGCTTCCGGGTGGCAATCGTTTTTTATTTATTTTTTTTGGTCTCGGGACCCCCGCCTCCCCAGTCGCAGAGTTATCTCTTCCACTGCAGTACGGCCTAAAACGCTAATCCATTTTTAAATTTCAAGTAGATTGTCCCCTCTTCCTCACGTTTGGCTTCGCGAAGCTTGGTGCAAGCAGCGTCTGCCTGGTCGGTGAAAGCCCGACGTGCTCCGTCCCGGCATTGTATATAGGTATGCGAGGGTCTATGGTCATACGACTACAAACCATGCATGCCATAAGTGCTCCCTAAATTGGCGTGGCGGTTCTCAAGGGGTTATCGTAACTAGCGTTTTTTCATGGTCAAACATGCGGGGGGAACAGGCGGCAACTTCACCTTGGCGGAACAAGGACAAGGGATAGCCTAGACATCAACCGCCCCCCCTCCGCCCCCCCCTGTCGCCGCCTTCAACCTCTCCCCTTTCCCCTTCCGTTAACGCTTCGTTTCTCGCTTTCAGGCGGACGGCAACTTGTTGGACGCGTCTTCCTTCGCGGCCTTTACCGCCCTTAACACGGCACGAATACCCAAGGTAAAAAACACGCCTATTTACGATACGTACGGTTTAGAACTCCCCCCCCCACCCCACCCCCGACAGTCGAGACCATCGCTGCAACCGTCCCAACCCTCGAGACCAACGTCGAACTGTGAACCTAGCCCTAGACCGAAACACCAGGCCTGAAACCCGGGGATGGCCTCTATGTGTCCCCGTAGCCGTGGTTATACCTCGCCGATGTACCGTATAACACGCAAGACAAGACCCTCCCCCTGGGGACGAACTTCAGAGCCGATTTTCTCCAAAAGCATGCCTTAAGGGAGGAACACACAACGAAAATGGTGGCTATGGCAAATATCTCGTCGTGATGTTTCCATGGGCGCGTCGTCGCTCGGCGCTTACTCCCCTCCCTGTTTGTCGGGAAAACCAGCTTTGAAGTTAGTGCGAGGGGGGGGGTGTTGTCGTATCACCCCCGTGTGATATCGGTGTCATCATGTCTTGCGGGTTTCACGTCACTCGTAGTCGTGGCTGCAGTATAGGAGCTCTCCGCCAAGCGCTCGCTCCCGCGCGGTACATGTCTGAGGCGTAATTTTTCGTCGGTTCGGTGCGACACGCCATTGGCGTGCTTGGGATGGACACGCTGTTGTTTCTAGCGGTGGCGGCAGTGGTGGTGGTGATGGTGGTGATGGTGGTGGTAGTGGTGACGGTGGTGGGGTGGTGTTGGTGTTGGTAGTGATGGTGATTATGGTGTTGGCATTGATCTCGGTGCTGATGCTGTTGTTGTTGATGGTGGTGGCGATGGCGGTGATGTGATGGGTGGTGGTGATGGTGGCTGCTGCTGCTGCTGCTGCTGCTGCTGCTGCGGTCTAGTACACGCGCGCGCTTGGTCGGGAGTCGCGCTCCGGAGAAGGAAGCTTGAAAGTTGACCACCATCTACAGCGGTAGGGGGTACCTTGCTTGCGTCCCGGGGGGTGTGCGTGCCGAATTGCCCTGGATGGAGCCGGCGGTGGCGGTGGTTACATGCTATGGTACTTTTATTACGCCGTGTGTCCAGACCTTCGCACTCGTTGTCGGCATTTGGTGCTCCGTGGGTGCCGTGATGTTTTCGCTTGTCGCCGCCGAAAGGTATCGGCTTTGATTTTCTTTCTCAACCCAGATACGCGGTCGAATAGCGGAGGTGATTCGAAGCCACTGAGTTTCTTGCTGGCTTTGGTGTTTCGTTTGTTTACTGTCTTGCTGTCTTGCTTACCAGGCTGGCTTTTGTTTGCTGTATTTCTGGATGGTTTGAATGTGTACCAGCACAGATGAACGGTCGATGACCGGAGACTAATCTACCCTCTTGACTGTTCAGCTTGCTGGCTTGCTGTATTATTCGTCTGCTGTCGTGCTGTCTTGCCGACTGTGCTGACGTCTGTTCACTGTCTTGCTGGCTGGCTTTTGATGTATACCAACACAGGCCAACTTGACGTGTTGGGATACAGGATGTTTGGTGCACCCCTGATTGGTTTGCTGGCTGGCTGGCTTGCTGGCTGGCTGGCTGGCTGGCCGGCTGCCGCCGTGTTTGTTTGCTTCCTTTTTTTGCTTGACAGGTCACCCCTCTGGCGGGAGAGGGAGGGATCTTGGACGACTTCGAGATCTCTTCTGAGATCGACGACGCCGTGTCCATCGCGGGTTCGGCGAACGTCCCGGTGTGCCTCACCATGTCCAGGGTGAGCGAAAAAAACGCCTGCAACGACAGGGATGTACCACTCTTGTCGTAAACATAAGATGCCTGTTTGTGCGCAGTACGGTACTAAAAGGGTTCACCGAGGAAGTACTCAGTATCGTCGGAACGACATTCTTATGTTGCTGGCGAACGTGGTGTAGTAGTCAGGACCAAATATGCTTAGTAAAAATACTGGAATATGCAGGTGCTGGTGTTTGTGATGGGCCCTGACTGCTATTGGTATGGTCTCCCGTATTAGTGTTTTTGACAAGTTGTTGGATGTATACCTAGGCCCTCCACCGGGTTGCACCTTTTGCTTTTTTGTCATACAGTAAGTGGTCCCTCTATAGTGCCGGTTGAGTTAGTGCCGGTTGCCCGCTATGAGCGCCTGTGTGGAATCGCTTGGCAGCGCAGATGGGATTCCCCCAGTGTGGTGAGTAGTATGCGGAGGGAGCAGCGCCGATTGTCGCCATGTCTCGGTGGATGGCGAGCCCGTTGCTTTCGAAACTGCAATAGTTTTTAGACGTGTCTAGACACCTCGTACTCACCCCATTAGAATGCGCGATCGAATTGCCACACTGACTGTGATCACTACCAGGCACAGCACGTATTAATAGTATCGTTGTTAGTAGTACCACACCCAAGCTCACAAGCATGAGTTGTGAGGAAATTCTCGTTATCACATGTTCGTTTTTTTTTGTTTTCAAGTTTGTTTGTTTGGTGCCAGTTCGTATTGTTGGTCTGGCACATATCGGTACTACTGACGGACCAGTACTAGTAGTCTGTTTTTTTTTTTTTATAGGCAGTGAGCTCTTCAGGTGAGGAGCTCCAGAAGGCCAAAGTAGGTGCACCCCTCTATCGTAGCATGCGTATGAGATATGGAGGCTTTTTTTTCTCCCCTGTCCCTGGTTTCTTCTTGTGGGCGTTTTTTTCTTGTTTTTTTTTGGGATGAGGGAGAAAAAGGAAGGACCTTTGGTTTTTGTTCGCAGGGTTCTTGCGCGCGTGGTTGTGTTTTTGTTGTTTGGTTATTTTACCCCGCAGGAAAGAAGTGGGCGGCAGTGGTTGATTTGTGCGGAGATTCTTACAGTTTTTTTTTGTGTTTGTGTTTGGCTTATGCGGTGCAGGCGGGGGAGGGTGTAGTAGACTTATGCGGAGGAGGGGAGGGCGGGGATGGAATACTATGTACAGTAATTCCATCGGCGTTTTCGTGTTTTTGTTTGTTCTTGGGGTTAAGGTTTGGGGTTCGTTTGGTGGAGAAGGGAGAGAGCGCGTTTCGCGTTAATTTTAGGCGTGCTACATATCGTAGGACCACAGGGCCATACCAAGCACGTGGTACCGCTCTGTCTGGAAATGTAAGAGCCCTTTGGGTATTCTATGAATACACACACGTTTCTTGAATTTCTGGAAAAGAGTGGTGTGTCTTAGGGTGGCCATTTCGCCTTTTGTTTTAGGAAGTATCACAGGAGGTTGGCCGTTTTCGTTTTTCTTTTTTTGCGCCAGAATCCTGCGTGTGCTCCACGCACTTGGGGGGTGGGGGTTGTGTGTGTATGTATGTGTGTGCGTGCCAGCGTGTTTTTTTTTTGTTTTTTTTTTCCTGTGCAGGGCGAAACCGTAAAAAACTGTTCCGCCGTTTGAACTTGCGGCACCCACGTTTTTTGTTCCTTTTTTCTTTTGAAGCTACAGATATATGTACACACACCCCACGACAACGACTTGCGCATGCACGCCTCGGACAGACAGATCATGATCTATCTGTAGATGATCTAGTTCCTCGCCTGCCGTTGCGAGGATTTGTGCGGGATCTATCTGCCTTCTAGGACAGATCCAACCCAGGAAACATGCACTAGTACGGGGGACCATAGTATATAGGACGTACGGTACACAAAAAAAACTATACATTTCCCTGCTTTTGTTAACATAATTTGGTCCTATTTACTATGGTCCCCCGTAATAGATCACGCAGATTTTTACGGGCCCCAGCCGGCAGCATGAGCTTGTAAGTAGGCCATACAGGGTTGGGAGGTAAGAGCTGCCTTGAAACGTCTAGATATTGAAGGGGGCAATCGATGAGCATCTGTTGGAGGTGTGATCTTGTGCATCACGGTTTCTCTGGGTTCGGTCGGCGAACCAGGGACTGGCGGCCTTGCCCCAGGAGTATCGGGGGCGACTAATGTGATGTCTGTCCCGTCTTGAAAACCCTAACCCTATCCTTAACGGAGAAAATATCGGTCGCTTTAGAACCCACGAATGCGAACGCGGAAAATCCCGTTTTGCTGTCACTATAAGGACCTTTTTTACTGAATGTTAGTGAAAACAATTTTCCCTATGTTTCGGGACAGAGAGTGATACATTTTTCCGAGGTTAGGCCAGACGGTTATTTTGGTTTTTGATGAGACAAACAGGCCCGTCCCATTCCATCCCATTCCATCCCGTCCCGTCTAATCCCCTCCTCTCCCGTCCCAGATTATTTATTATCCGTCCCGTCCCGTCCGCTTCCGGTCTTATCTCCTCCCTTCCGACCCCCCCGCCAACCCCGGCCCTCCCAAGAGTACACCGAAAAAAGAAGAAATCGACACCCCACTTTGTTTTGTTTTTTAGCCCCAGACAGGGGGATATACTAAAACCGAAAAAAAGTATGTTTTAAAAACAAATCTGACAAAAATCTCAACTCTCTCGTATGTTTTTTAATATATATATATATATATATTCGGACATGGTGGCTAGCGTGACTGGCTCCGTTTGCTCTTGTTTTTGTATACCCCTCTGACCCTCTATTTGTATCGCTATGTGTGTATGTTTTTTGTTTGTTTCGCTGTAATGGTACAAGGTTGGCGGCCACTTCATCGTGGACGCGAGCCTGGAAGAGGAAGCCTGCGTCGAAGCTTCGATCGCGGTTTTCGTCGACCGTGCGGGGCGCGTCTGCGGCTCGCGAAAGGAGGGGGACGGAGCAGTACCGGCGCAGCACCTCGGAGGGATGGCTCAGTGCGCCGCTGCCATGGCGAAAGGCGTATTCGATGTCCTAGACCTGGCGGTGGGGAAGGCGTTGGCTTCGAGGGGGGGGGCGGGGCCGGAGGTCGGGGCCGCGGGTGCGGGGTTTTTGTAGCCGGTTTGGAGGGGCTAGGGGAACGGGGAGACAGGAGGGCTGGGGCTAGGGCGGTGGCTCAGCTTGTTTTGATGCCCTAGATATGGTGTTGGGAAAGGCCTTAGCTTCGAGGGGGGGGGCGGGGCAGATGTCGGGCTTTTTTTGTAGCGTGCGGAGGGGCTATTCATAGGGGGACGGGGGGACAAGGGGGCAGGAGCTGGGACGGGGGCTCAGCGTGCTTGACGCCCTAGACTTGGCCGTGGGGAAGGCGTTAGCGTTGAGGGGAGGGCCGGAGGGTCGTAGCCGATGTGGAAGGGCCGGGGCCGGGAGGAAGGAGGTAAATTTGTCGATCGACGGGGTCTGCTTTTGATCCGTCCAGGCCTCTTTAGACTCAAGTCTATTTTACGCACACTTCGGACAGGTGACACGATTTACAGTGGTAGATCATCTGTACTCTTAACCTCTCTTGATGATATATTGTGCGGGATCTGAGTAGAACATACCCACCCCAGGAAACATATCCTAGACCATAATGCAGGTCATACGGCTCCCACCCGTCAACATGAGCTATTAATAGTAGATCATACAAATCTGGAATATATTCCTCCCTAAAAGATCTAGATCATGAAAAGGGAGTCGATCAACCGTCCGAGGGGTGCATGTATCTGAGGAGCTAGCTATTACGGGGGACCATGGTTAATAGGACCTACGGTACACACCAAAAAACCTTACATTTCGCTATTTTTTCTGACACTATTTGGTCCTATTTACTATGGTCCCCCGTAATAGCTAGCTCCTTGGCGGCTGTCCGTCTGGCTGTCCGTGAAGGGCCCGAGAATACTGTCAACCAACATACCACTTTGTCCCAGTATATAAAGACCGCTTGTATTTTCATACTTTATGCATAACGATTCTTAGAGTGGTATTTCGCAGGGAGGGCTGGGGCTGGGGCCGGGGAGCAGCGGGCGGTAGTGAGCCGTGCCGTTGGGGTGCGGGGGTGTTTTTTTGCGTCTCGGTGATGCAGAGCTATTGGTGGTTAAGGTGGGGGGGGGTGTACACATTATCATGCATGGCCGTGGTGGTATGACCATAGACCATCGCATCCCTACAATGCCGGGACGTAGCACGTCGGGTTTTCACCGACCAGGCAGACATTGCTTGCACCAAGCACGAAGCGCCGTGAGGTGGTGGGCGACTAGCATTAAGGGTGAGCTGCATCCTACTATTAAGAAGAACCGCTTTAGAGGCGGATTTTCTTGCATGTGGATGACAGCATCAATGACTTGATTTAATTTCTGGTGTTGCCACTTCCAGAGACAACAATGGGTTTACTATGTAACTGCCTCGTGGGTGCCTCACCATATACACACTACGTTAATAAGAACCGCTTTAGAGGCGAATTTTCTTGCTTATAGATGACAGCATCAATGACTTGATTTAATTTCTGGTGGGTTTACTTTGTCACTGCCTCGTGGGTGCCTCACCATATACACACTACGTGATACGATCATCCCCCTTGTGCGGAGTAAAGAAGGCTCTCCCCGCACAAAAATGATTTACCTGGACCGCCAGCCGTGGTAACCGCCAAAAAAAAAAAAAACGGTTCCCTGACTGTCTAGTTCACGCAGTGAGAGACGTGTTTTACAGCGTCGTCGCCAACCGACGCCAACCCAACCTGTCCTCAGTTTGCAAAACTGAGTCTCAGCTGCTGTAATTGCAAACTTGTCTGTCTGTCTACATGGCCTATATTTTCCAACACTCCAATGGTCGATATATAAGGTCGTTACAGATGATATTCGTACGACGTGTTAGACCGTTACGGACCTTATATACTGAAACATATCATACCACCAGGCAAAATTAGCCTTATAATATATCCACGACACCGTACCATACCGCCAACGTACCATACCACATGCTGTGTATTTCCGTACCATACCGCCAGCATACCGTACCACATACGGTGTTTTTCCCATATACCATACCACCAATATATCCGGTATCATATACCGCGTTTTTTTCCATATAGTGTATCAAACCGTAGTACCATCATACCAGGTACCATATACCAACATACGATATCACATCAAGACTTTGTACACAAGAAGAGCATATATACGTTGAAGGTGCAATGTGATGAGGTAATAAGTGAGGTGATGGACTGATATATGAGGAGGTGAAGGTCCAAAGGGAGAGCGATGGCACCAGGGAGCAGCAGCGACGGCAACAGCACTCCAGCAGACACGCAAGACCACAAGAAGAGCACATGTTGAAGGTGCGAGGTGATAAGTGAGGTGAAGGTGCAAGGTGATGAGGTGATATATGAGGAGGTGAAGGTGCAAAGGGAGAGCGATGGCACCAGGGAGCAGCAGCAGCCGCAACGGCGACAGCGGCTCCAGCAGTCACGTCTGCAGCACCAGCAGCAGAAGGTTCCCGCGGCATTTTCAGTAAAGCGCGGAATGCCCCCCCCCGTTCGCTCGGGAGTGAAAAATGCATCTACAGCACGTGGTGGCACATTTTGTGTGTGCTGTTCGCTGAAGAAACTTGGATGTCGTCGTGTATATGACGCCATCTAGTAAAAGGTTCTGACGCCATTTCCTGCTCAAAATACACGTTCTACGGCAAAAGGAAAGCGCGGAATGTTCCCCCCGCCCCCCCCCCCCCTGACTGGAAATACACCTAGAGCACGTTTCGGTGCATTTTGTGCGTGTGTCTGTGGGGCAATCACCGACAGCGGGGGGCGGCGGTGCTCGACCATCTGCGGCTTGTCAACACTCCCAAACGCTCGCGCGAAGTATCTTCAATGATGCCGCTGTGCGCAATTAGACGCATTTTTTTTTAGCTTGGATATTTTTTGTTTTCAGTTTGAGACGCACTGTTATAATAAGTGTAAAGCAGTATGGACCTAGGGACCGACTACTGCTAGCAGGTTGATGCCTTTGGCTCTGTTCTGGTCACTCACACGAGGTGCTTGACGATGTTATAAGCTCTTGTATTAGTTGCTGTTTGCCTCGCCAGATGTCTTCTGAACGAAGGGGCGCGGCGCTCATCAGAAAAGCAGGCGACAACGCCTGCCAGGTATGATGAGGGGACGATTGCTACAAACCATAACGCGCCGCAACAGGGGAAAGGGGATATAACGGCGCAACAAAAGAGAGGGGATACCATAACGCTAGCCCACCCTGATGGGCCGTATATGCAGATTCATAGAAAACTCAGGTAAGAACAACAACAATCCGAAAAATTCGGAGAATGGATCGAAGATGCGGCACTTCACAAAACCCACTCCCACACCTCTAACTTGCAAGGCCGTAGCTGATTACACGTGGACATTGCGAATCAGACAACAACAAGTCCGAAAGTACGGATACGCGGAAGCAGGCCAGACAAGCTAGAACTTCCCGGAAGCTAAACCGAGGGCTTAAACTCGAGGAAGCGGTGTGGCTCGCTTAGCCAGGAGCGGCATAAGCCAGCCTGAAAGCGAGACACGAACGCAAGTACAAAGGGCGGGGGATACCATAACAACAAACCTTATAAACTCGGACATGGTATGAGCGCCCGAATGGCAGAAGTTGTGCCAGCTTCCCCCTCGTGCGTCCCTCGTGACTCCATGACCAGGTTACGTCCATATTGACAGCGGCCTCTCCCCTCTTTCGGTCCCTCCCGCTACACGTCGGCGCCCGGCAAACCCCGCGGCGGCCTCTCGCCGTGTGTTGTTGCATCTGATATGATACATGATACCAGGCACAGCAGCGCCGAGAGGACAATCGTCCCGTATGCCACGTATGTACGTCCTGATTTCACGTGATAAAGCATTGCCTTGGTTATCACAGTAGTTTGTTTGGAGCTTTCAAGGTAGTTTGGGTAGTTTTGAGCATATTGTTTCAATTGAACCGCTTGACAGAAAACGGTGAACCCGGTACATACGAGTCTATGTAGCAAATTTTTCAAGTGTTTTCGGGAGAGCTTGCACTGCCGACACGCGCAGTGGTACCGTCAACTGGCGCAAGTCTCATCGGTATACCATTGCATGTTTCTTTTTGAATTTTTGGACAGAAAACGGTATACCTGGTATATATGAGTGTGTATCGAACCTTCGAAGTGCGTTGGGAGGAATCGCACAGTCGAAACGTGGAAGTACACCGTCAACTGATGTAAAAATTACTGGTATACCGCTCTATGGCTTTCGAGGCGGAGGTTCTGGAACTTAACCGAAGACCCCATAGTAAACACATGGAATATTATCACGTGCCTTGCCATAGGGAGGAATAGGGATGTTGCCCAGAATCGAGACGGCCCCAAGGGACAAAACGAATTAGATATAGGTACACAACAAGCGCGGCGCGCTAGGGGCGGGAGGAGGAGGAGGTGGGGGTGCACACGCGCTTGAGGCCCCTTATCCGCATCACTTCTTGCACATAATGATTTGAGGTTGTCGATAATAATACTAATAATAGCACATTCCATGTCCATGAAACAAAAAATAGGTCGGCTGCTTGCTGCTGATTGATGATGACAATGATAATGATCGGCGCAGCGCGCTGGGCCAGAATCAAAACATCGTGTACACCATGGGCCACCGCTGCTGCTGCTGCTGCTGCTGCTTGCTGCGTCTCACAAAATTCCCATCCTTCATCCCAGAAAACCGTTCCGAATTTCCCCCGGCAGCAACAGTCGTCTCCTCCTCTCGAGGGCGGTGAAAGCGCCTGCTTACAATTTGCTAAATACTCATAAGCTTGTAGCCTATAACCTAACTTATAGCCTGTAGCCTAGCCTATATATAGTCTGGGCTGGTCTAAAAGAGTACCTCGAAATAAGCTTGCAAGCAGGGGTAAAGTAGCCTGGGCTGGTCTAATCGAGCATCTCGTAATATGCGCTTGCAAGCAGGGCATAAGGCACAAGCTATTAACTGCCTGGGTTGGTCTAAACTAGCATCTGGAAACAACGCTCCCCAGCACGGTAAGGTATAGCCTCGGCTGGTCTACACGACCATCTCGCAATACGCTTCCATGCAGGTTAGAGCAGGCTGGCGTAAGGCAGGCGACAGTCAACAAAGCTGTCGCGCCGCCGCTGTGACAGAAGACGTGGCCAGACCCGCCGCGCGGCAAGCTTTCCGTTCAAGTCCGGCTTAAACGTTGCCTCGTCACAAAACATATATACCAGTCAAGAGCAACCCCCCCCTCCCCCCCCTGCTCCGCGGCTAAGTAGCGGCACGGGCAGAACTACCATCCCCTTTGCCCCCCCCTCCTCACCGCCTTCCATAGCCGCGAGGTGAACAGATCCCAACTCAACCGCTGAGGAAGGCCAGGTAGGATACCCCCCCTCCCACTGCCAGCGTCGCGTATCGACCCGGTGAAACAACGACACCGAAAAAAAAAAGGGGGTGTTTGTTGCCGCTGTGTTAAGACCAAAACCAGCACCCCTCCACTTTTGGCCCCGGCATATTGCGGCAATATATACAACTTTCCTGAAAAACAAACCCCAGCACGCCGCGTTGAGGTGTGCGTTGTGATCACTACTATAGGGGGCGCGGGGGGGGGGGGGAGGGGGGCATTTGAGCTGGGAAAGAACAAGCAAGAAGATGGTTCTTTGTCTCGTCATGAAATTCCCAAAACAAAACGACGTAAAAGCGACTCATCTAGAGCTACTATTATTAGTAGCTGGAAAAAACGCGCACACAGATCAAACGGATGCTTTGTTTTGCTTTGTTTGTGGTCTACCTGTAAATGGGAGGGTCAATTAACTCAAAGGGAGGATCAAATGACTCGAAATAAGTTTTTTTCTACACCCTCCACAGATCGAGCTTCCTGCTCATCTTCCGTCTCTGATTCTTTCGTGCTCTCTTTTTCTCTCGCGTAGATGGTCCGTAACACACCCTTCTCGCCACAAGCCGCCACGGCGACCTTTCCCCCCACCGGTGACAGCGTGCCCCTTCCCTCGTCCTGAATGCCTACTGCCCCCCAATCCCCCCCACAACATATCACCACCACAACCACACGCCTACACGGCGGCGTCCACGTTACGAAATGTGGATCGAACCCATAGTCCAAACCACTCTTTGCCACGACGGCAAAAAAAACTGTACACCAACACCACAACCCTAACCGGTCTCACGCAGAATCTCGAAACTCGAGCGAGTATACCAATGGAGGACACCACGACCCCCCCCCCCCCATTCCTCCCCCTTGCGCCTCGCCGGAAGAGTCGTCACCTCCTCTCCTCCCCCCCGAGGCCCAATCCACACCCGACGTCATGCAATTTTACCCGCCACCGCCACGCCGTCAACACCGGTAGCGTCACCGCTACCAACACGAACACTACTTCTACTTCGGGGGATAACGCCCGCGGCGTCCACCTGGCCCGGCGCGAGGCTCGGCCAGTAGACCTCCTTCCTACTCTCGAAGAACGCGCACCAGAGCGGCCACTGGTCCTGCGGCACGTACTGGAGGGGCGACGAGCCCCTGCTGTCTAGCATTCGCAGGAGGCGCGGGTCGGCGTCGAGAACCGCGGAGGCCACGTCGAAGCGCGGGGTGGCCGTCCAGCAGGCGTCGTGCATGAGGGTGCGCCCGAAGTCGTCGCTGAGGACGACGCCCCCCCTCCCGCAGACCCGGAGGAGGTAGCGCAGGGCCCCCGCCCTCCCCCGGCGGCACGCCATGTGGAGCACGCTGTCCCCAAAGCGGTTGCACGCGTCCATGCGCCTCCCCGCGGCGCGCATCCGCTCCAGCGCCGCCTCGTCCTCTTCTAATACCGCGCTGAGGATGGTCTTGTCGTACGCCGAAACCTGCGCCGCCTCCGGCACCCGGTGGAACTCCGTCTCCTTCATCGAGACCATCTCCACGCTGTAGCCCCGCTCGCGGAGGATGTCGTGCAGGAAGTCTTCCGGGTGGGTGCCCGCCGGCGCCGTCCGCAGCAGCGGCGCGAGCACCGCGAGCCAGGCCTCGTTCGTCCACGGAGCTTCCTCCGCCACCGACACCGCCGCCGCTTCCCCCCCCTCCCCTTCGCTCTCCATTGCGCATGGTGTGGACATCCTCGCGGCCGTTGCTGCTTCCGCCGTTGCCGCCGCCGCCGTCACCGCCCCAGCCCCGGGAGGCGCGGCGTGCACTGCCGCCGCCGCTACTCGGTCGGGTTCCTGAATCCGTCCGGCGGCGAGAACCATCCTCGCCCCCACGCTCGTCGCCCCCGACTTCGCGCGCTTCGTCGGGCCCTGCGACCCTCCCACTCCGCCCGTGAAGAGCAGGCCGGCCGTGGAAGTGGCGCGATAGACGCGCTCCACTTCCTCCCCCCCCCCCCCCCCCCCCCCCGATCCTCGACCCCCCGCCTCCACCCCGCGGAGCTCCATCGTCATCTCGACGACGGCCGGTCTCTCGGGCGACGACTCGACGCCGGCGGTCGATTTTTCTTCGGACGCTTCGTTAACGGCGGCGGAGAGTTCAACCATGGAACGCAAGCTTCCAGCTGATTTCGGGCGTCTCAATGTACTGTCAAGGGCAGGGGCCGGGGCGGCGGCGGCCGCGACGGCCGTGGCGGTGGTGATGGAAGCTGCTGGCGATGTCTTCGCGCGGACGGTGCCGAAGACGGTGTCCATCGTGATCCCTCGCGCCGAGGACACGGCAACGCGGCCTAGTCCCAATCCCGGGCGAAAGCCTAACCCCAATCCTTTCCCGTCGAGATTCGGCCTCGGCCTTGCCTCCCGCTTGTCTGCCGGGCACGAGAAACATCGGTTCGATCGGTGGCACAGGTCAACTTCACCACCGCCACCGCCACCGCTACCGCCGCCGGCGCCGCCCCAGCCCCCGCTGCTACCGCCGCCGTCACCGACGTCGTCATCGTCAATATCACCATCAATTTGCATATCTCTGGCGCCATCTGGCGGTCGTTCCACATTCCCCGAGAAGGCGCCTAGCCCCCCCCGCCCCCCCGAGGCGGCTGCCATCGCCGTCGCCGTCGTCGCCTCGGCGAGAGATATATCGCTGCTGCTAATCCTGCTGCTCACCCTGTTGCTGCTGACGTTGCCACCGCTGGTACCTCTACCGCTGAAATTGCTGCTGGTTTTGCCGCGCCTGCCGCACCCGCCGTCGGCGGCCATCCGCGCCGTCGTCCCCGGGGCGGCCCTCTTGCGGCGCGTCAGCCCCCTGCGCCGAGAGGCTGCCGCGGGGGCAGGGGTGAAGGTGTGGCGCAAGCTTCTGATAGATACGCCGGGGTGCACTGCCATCTAGCCCCCTCGCTCTCTGGCCTGGCCCTGGAGCCGTGCGAGCGCAAGAGAGGCGAGAGCGTGCGGTTGGCTTCCTGCGTGATATATATGTAGCCTGCCGTCCGTATTCCGATGACGAATGTTAGGGAGGCACGCATGAGAGGGGCGAGAGAGGGGCAGCGGAAGAGGGGGTGGCGGAAGGAAGGAAGAAAGGAAGGAGGGAAGGAAAAGCGAGGTTCAGGTTTTCGCAAGTTACAGGTTGCAAGGAGCGCAAGCAAGCTGAGTGGAGACAGATAACAACGCTATGATAGCCAGCAAGTGCACTGCCGAAAATCACGTTAATCTACAAGCCAATCACCAACCAACCAAAATCAACTACCTGATACTACAGAAATATCATACGTATGTATTTTAGTGCAATTTATACTGCTGAACCTGGTTCGACACTCGAAAACGAATCACCGGGCATCAACCTCAATCCATCAATCATCGTAACGTTCAAAACGTTGAACGGGTACGACTACGATTAAACATTGACGTCAACATCAATCGGCCGAATAACCACAAATCACCAACATCAACATAAATACATCAACACTTCAAGCACATCACAGCCAGACGAAGAGATAAGGAGAAGGGACATGACGTCACACGCAAACAAAAACCAAAATAACACGTGTTCATCAACGCCGCAACCAACAAAAATATCAGCATCCACATATACGGACGAAAATATAGGAACCGTTGAACATGAATTTCAGTTATTAAAATGTTCTTATATTTCCGTCCAGAGTGGTCAACCAGAAAAACAGCAGTAGCATGATCTTGCCGTGCAAATCGTGCCGGGAGGCGGAACGCTTTTCTTTCCGCTGGCATTTTTTATCGCCACAGACCGCCATGGGGGTACGATGGTTTGTTGCTATATATACATATACCAGGTATATATTTGTTTCTTTTTTCTTGTTTCTTTTTCTCTTTCGAATTGTCCTTGTTTTTGTCTTTTTCGTCTTTGTTTCGTCTAGTTTCTCTAGGCCATGGAATGTGTGCAGTGCTCGTATCCTATATACTACCGGTATTGAAATATCCACACACATGTCCAGAAGCAGTGAATGGCCGAACAATCAAACGTCAATTTCGTGTGCCCGAAGACGGAAAATAAATAATTCTCTCTATTTCCAGTACGAAATAATTAAATTGAAATTGGGGTCAATATATATATTGATACAAATAGAATACTGCCTCTTCGTATTACTACGAATATTATATTAATACAGCATGCGAAATGATAATTGTCCATCTCCGAGCAGATCATTGCAATAACGGTCTTGATACGCCCACGTTTGTGCTCGTTCTACTGCGAGATTGGGGGCAGCTGGGACATCTCAACGACGTTTGCGTATCTATCTGGTGCATGTTAGGAGGGCACCCCCGTGCTTGCGGGCAAGAGTCGGAGCAAGCACGAGAAGAGTGGATCGGCTTCGAACCCAGTGGCTCGCTTGACGTCCGTCGTTTGTCAAGGAAGGATGGGTTCATGGTTCTTAGATACGTTTTCGGAC
This sequence comes from Macrocystis pyrifera, assembly GCA_031763025.1. Taxonomy (NCBI): domain Eukaryota; class Phaeophyceae; order Laminariales; family Laminariaceae; genus Macrocystis; species Macrocystis pyrifera. Next base: position 7,119,684 of record JASSKH010000030.1, read on the forward strand.
TACCATGCTACAGCATTAGTCTAGGCACCTGGCAGTTTTGATTTTGGGTGGGAAACCACAAACTTCAGGCGGCGCGTACGAACATAATGTGGAAGAGAGCGAGAGAGATAAAGGAGCTTGAGCCAGGTGTCTCCGACGAAACAAGTCAGACGTACGTACGAACGTACGTAGGCGAGCGATCTATTAGCCAGGTACCAAGCGAAAAGGGCCCGAGAAAAGCATGAGGTATGATGTACGTCCTACTGCTGTACCAGGTAGCATGTTTTGACGACGCACGTCAGCAGAGATGCAAACAACATCACAAATGTTCACGTGCGCAAGCACCAAGGTCTCGGGGCGCGCTCACGCCATGCCTGCTGCGCCCTCGGGCGAGGCAGTAGTCGCCACAAAAGCAGAGACATCCCTTGATCCTATTTTAGGATCCGCGTTTGAAGAAAACGAGGTTGGTCGTCACAGCAGCGACGGCAGCAGCTTTGCTTCCCTTTACGACGACGCACCGACTGACCTAGACAAGCTTGCCGCTGGTTGCCGTCGGATGAGTGATTTTCAGCAAGCTATCCGCCCGATGGACCGCTGTTGCTCTGTCCTCCAGCACGGGTGTCTCTGCCTCCGGCGGAAGGAAGATGCGCTGTGCTGTGGGGTGATTTGATAGCTGAAGCAAGCGAAATGCTTTTTTCGCAGATGGTTTCTATACCAGCACAGCTGTGAGCTGACTCGCCGCTTCACTGATTGTGACCCCATCCATCACACTGAGGTGGAGAATAAGAACGCCTTTCAAAATAAACAGGGGGTTCATGAGCCCCATCCCTGATATTAAGGAATAATGTATAATTTTGGTGTAGAACACCCGATCAAAGTGTGGCGATCGGCGATCATGAGATCATGTGTAACAAGGCGCACAGTCCTCCCTCGCTTGTAGCAGTCTCTGCAGCCATTCCAGACGTGTGGCCACCCTTCGGAACAGCTTTTGCCACTAGACCAATAAAGGCCAAGTGTTGACACGAGAGAAGAAAGACAGAGACAGATAGACGGAAACAGAGACAGCACTTCGTGGTTCAAACCAAGCACATTTCAACAGAGTAGCAGTGCCATACTGGACGATGACTCTGCGCGTCCTTCTCGCCACCCTTGCGTGCCTACCGGCTGCAGAGGCTTTCCACAGTACGCCGCCAGTGGTAGGGACAGGGCCTCCCGCGCAACGGCTCCTAGCCGGTCGAAACCCGGTGGCGCAGGGCATAGCGGCGTCTAGCTTCCGGCAGCAGCAACAGCAGCAAAAGCGACGACAACCACCACCACCCCAGACAGCTTGTTGGGGTGACGACTCCGCCATTTCACAGCGAGCAACGACGTCAACATCAACAGCAACAACGACAGCAGCAGCATCACCAAGAGCAGCAACGATGACAACAGTACTATCCTTGTGCATCCCCTCTATGTCTGCAGCGTCGGAGCAAGACCGCCTTCTTGGAGGCGAAACCGACGACGGCGGCGCTGGTGGCCCCGGGGCGGCGGAGACCAGCAGCAGCACCCTCGGGATCGCACACCGCGTGCTTGAGCGAACCATCGTGCCAGCGCTGTCGGGGGCCGTCTTGAAGCAGAGCCCCTCTGACTTCGTCGTGGTGGAGCTGCCCCTGTACGCGGGCACCAAGTTCACCCCTTCGGACGTGAATGCACCGATTCCGGAACCTGTCAAGAAGCCCGTGACGCGCAAGGTTTGACCCTCTGGCTACTACTATTAGTACGACTACTACTATTAATACTACTACTACTACTACTACTACTACTACTACTAATACTACTACTACTACTACTACTACTACTACTACTACTACTACTACTACTACTACTACTACTACTACTACTACTACTACTACTACTACTACTACTGCTACTAAAATTAATATTACTACTACTGCTATAATACTACTACTACTACTACTACTACTACTACTGCTACTACTACTAGTACGACTACTACTACTACTACTACTACTACTACTACTACTACTACTACTACTACTACTACTATTAATACTACTGCTACTGCTTCTGCTACGACTACTACTATTACGGAGGTCCATAGTTGATAGGACCTATGATATACATAAAAACCTACCTGGTATTAATATATGTTTATGTGAGGGTGTTACTAACTGAGCTATAGGGGTAAAAGATCGATCGAATACCCAGCCCAGGATAATCCTTATAACACTCTCCCCCCCTCTGAACAGCGGGATCTTTAGGGCGTCAGAACCGTGTACGTCTGTACGCTGACCTACCCGCTTCGTTTTATTTCCTGGAGAACGAGGGAGATGCGTTTTGTTTTGTAGGCACGCGCAAGCGTTTCTGTAAAAGAAACGTTCGAAGTGAGGTTCGCACCCGTGACCTGGACGACGTCAAATGTCATGGTATAACCTACTGCTGTGCTATCGGGGTAAAAGATCGATCGATTACCCAGCCCAGGGTAACCCTTATAACATTTACCTAGTTTTACCAACAGGATTTGGTCCTCTTTATATACTATGGTCCCCCGTAATATTAATACTACAATACAATACTACTACCACCACCACTACTACTACGTTTTACCTGGTATTTCTTCGTTGTGGGCCATTTTCGTGCGTATAGGGTTGGTTGGTCTACGCAATTAAGACACGTAAAGGACGAGACAACGTCTAAGGCAAGCCCCTGCTGAGAAAGAGCGTCTTGGCCGCTACAGTAGGGCCTACAGGTTAGCGACCCAAAACGCGCCGGGTGCGGTCTTGCCGACTTCTGTGACCGTCTCGTGAAAGCGCGTAGTACTTCGTTGAAGTTCTCCACGCATTGCCGTTCGGACCCCCCATCCTATATTAGTAGTCTAGCACAGCAGCCCGGACTGCTTGTTGAGGCCGATGCTCTATGTGTGTATGTACTCGTCACTTTTGTTTTCGGCAACTATCGCCTTCGGACAGATCAATGATTTCCACTTGATGATCTTCAGTAGATGTTCCAAGGCATACAGATCGTCCTTTCCCAGTCTTGTATGATTTAGCTCATGTTGCCGGATGGGACCCGTACAATAATCCGCATGATCTATTAATAGCGCATGTTTCCTGGGTTGGAACTGTGCTACGTGTGCAGATCCTGCACAGCCTCTCTCAACGGTAGGTGAGGAACCACAGGAGATGATCTAGATCATGTTCTGTGGGTATATGATCTGTCTGAGGTGTGCATTGATGCTTCTCCTTCAAGTCCCGAGCAAGGGGGTTACGTACGGTTGCCGTTTTTTCCGCAGGGCTTCAAGGGTCATGAACCGACCCGCGAGTAGGGTCGGGGGGTCTCCAATATATCACGGGTGATCCGACCCGACCCCACCCGACGCGATCCGACCCGCGAGATTTTACCTTACCAGTGAACAGCCCTGGTTTTCCGCACACACGGCACTGCAATATCATATCATATCATATACAATGGTACCTCTGGTAGCTCATACCACTCTGGCCGAGAATATAGCAACTTTTTGGAGTCTGATATAATGAATCCAACGGATATTATATTCCAGGACATGGTGGTAACACATACCGATACCTGGCATCGTAGATAATGATGCTGATGGTGATGATGATGGTAACCGGGTATATGACACTTGATTTTGCTTGTCGGGACTGCTGCCGCCGCTTCCTGCGTCTACCGCCAAGCTGTGCTCTCAAACCTAAAAACCGCACACGCTCTGATTTTTTGGTGTTGAAATGTTTTACAGGTTCCTCCCAAGGCAACAGTAACGGCGGCGACCGAAGAGTGGAGGGGGCGCTGGCCCACCGCCTCGAAAGACGAGCCAGAGCCAGAAGAGGACGACGAAGAGGAGGGAGTGCAAAGGAAGGCGTTTTGGAATCTCAGCAAGGGGTTCGATGCCGTCGCCACTTGGCTCGGAGGTGTGTGGTGCAATTATCCCAAGGAGTCAAAACTGATACTGCTACATGTATGTATTTTATAGGGCTGGACACTGGCTCAGTATGTACTGGCAGTAGTAATCTACTGGTTGACGTGGCCAGTATTTTCACCAGTATTTTTATCTTACATACGCCCAAGGAACACGTCATGTTATGGTACGGAAACCCACTCAATGCGATTTGGGCGGCGAGAGTAAAAAGGAGAGACAGCAGGATACTGCTGTAATCCAGTATACTGATTGGTTTTGACGACAACAGTGTAATCGCTCCTGACTAAGTCAGCCGGTGCCCAGCTCTATTAATAGTATTGTATGTAGGATGACGAAAATAAATACGACTACTCTTAGCAACTACCTGGTATGCAGCATGCAGCAGTGTTTTACTCTTAAGGGGGGCAATAGTATTCAGAACACAAAATAGACCCCAAAACCGTACGAGTATAAATATAACTATTTTTTCAAGATTCGGGGTCGGTATTACTTGCTAGCTCTTCGGTTTGTACCAGGCGGTCGATACGACAAGCCCAAGCAGGCTGACTTGTAGCGTCAGCAGCTGACAGCAGGCGACGATGCACAGCCCGACTAGCCTGCAGCAGGCGGGCTTTTAGCGTCAGCACCTGAGGTGAGGTACACACGACACGACTACGTAGCGCGTATGTACTTCGTCAGCAATGTCACGATTTGCCCGCATTCCGTCACCACAGACAGCTGCTGTGCCTTGACAGCCTTGACAGCCGTGACAGCAAACAAACGTACGTACGTAGCAAAGATAATAAGGCAAGTTAGTGACAGAGTGCTTATCGGCGTGTCGTGAGCCGTAATAAAACCGGGACATTCCGGTGAGCCAATAGTAACGTGAGTCAAGTGAATCATTTATCTTCTCTCCCCCCCCCCCCCCCCCCCCCCCCCCCCCCCCCCCCCCCCCCCCCCGTCCAGCGGACGCAATTCATAGCCAACGCCTGAAGAGGGGTGCGCTAAAGCCGCCTACCAAGGGAGCACGGTATAAACCAAACTCTAAAACTCTTGCGGGGCAGCCCGGCGGTCGCATCCACGCACCCCATGTGCAACAAAGTTAGGCAAGATGATCGCGAATCCATGTTGACTTGAGTCGGGTGAAACCCACACCAAGTCCTGGGCCAACTCCGGCCCCTTGTCTCAGCATAACGGAGCCCCGCGACAGCGCGGTGACTGCGTGAAACAGAAGCTTCTTGCGGAATAGGCAAGATGAACTTAGACACGATGATCGTGAGTCACTGTACACGCAAGCCGGGTGACGTACACACACCCAGAACTGAAACCTAAACCCAGCGCCAACCGAAAGCCACCACCGAACGATCCACCAACACCCGCTCCTTGTCTCGTATGGCAGAGATGAGCCCCTTATCATTACGGGAACGCCGGCGAACGGTGTCCCACGCGCTTGCAACGGGAGCAGGCAGAAAACGCACCGCTCAGGTGGTCCTGGCTGGGGTTCCTCCCGGGCGCCGTACGCTTGTCGCGAGTAGAACCGCCCTGAACCGGCTGAAAATGCTGATGTACCTCTTGCATCATTCTGTTGGAGCGAGAGATCGCCGATAGCGCACGGTTCGGCGGACGTGGCGACGGGAAGCTACCGCCACCTCCACTTCCACCGCCACCGCCACCGGCCCCCTTGCGGAATCCCTTTCCACGCTTGCCCTTCACGGTCCCCCCCGTCCCCGGGGAAACGGGAGAATGACCGGCTGTGCCGCGGCCGCGATCGCGCGCCATCCTCCCCGCCGGCAGCGGAACATAGCCGGCGTGCGGCGCCCGTTGCCAAGAGCCCCCAGAGGACGCTGCGTGGCCGCTGGAGGCGGGAGCGCCGTGGGAGCCCCGCCCCCGGGCGCCGCCCGTAAAGGGTGCCAACCCAACCTTAGACCCGGGGCGCTGGGCCTTTTGTGTCGCACGGGCATCCTTCAAGTCCCGATGACAAATCAAAGGAAATTATTTAGCACAATCATGGAATTATGGGTGCCATCAAAAGTGTCTTGAATTTGTATTGTTGAGTGATCACTCACGATCACTCCTGGTTTTCGTTCCCTAGACCTCGTGAGGAGAGTTGGGCATGAAAGTTTCTTGAGACCATCCCACCCACCCTGCAGTACAATAAGTATTCATAGGCTTGGATTCCCAGAAATTTTGCAGGTATCACCCCCCGCGCAGAGCATGCAACACGCTCATCCCTTCAGCGCGGGGGGGGAATGCCGGACGAGGACCCTTGCCGACGGAGGAGGTCTATGCCTAGACCTGCGAGTTCGACACCAACGCCTCCGGCCGACGCGACGGCTCCGGTCCCGGAGTCACCCGCATCGCCCTTGAGCCGGGCCAACCCCAACCCCGTATCGGAAAGTGGAGCCTACTCGCCTGAAGGTGCAACGCATTTTGGACCGGCTGCGGTTCCATGGCCTTCTTTTGCAGTCCGAGCACTGCGTCCTGCTGCACGGGGCCTCCCGAGATGGGGGACTCGGGCGGCTCTTCGTGTGGGCCAGGGGAGGGGGCGGGGGCTGCAGGAACAGGGGAAGGTTGCGACCCAAATGGCTGCGGTGAAGGTCACCCCAGTTGGAAAGGCTGCTGGCTGGTGGGATAGCGCCGCGGGCGCCTCAGTTGGCACGGGCTGTGTGGAAGTGAGTGCTGGTGGGGCGGGCGTCTTGGGCGCGACGGAGTCGGAGCAGCACGACGAGCAGACCCAGACCGACGAGGACCTGCTCGGACTCATCACCGAGACGCACTCTCCCCGAGGTACGCACGGTACTCACTCCCACAGAGCCCGCGCCAACTGAGGCGCCCGCGGCGCTCACCCGACGAGCCCCAGCTCCGGCTGAGGTCGTTCCTACTGGGGTGACCTCCACCGCAGCCATTTGGGCCGCCAGCCCCCCCCGTTCCTGCAGAGCCTCGATCCCTCCCCTGGCCCACACGAAGAACCGCCCGAGTCCCCCCTCTCGGAAACCCCGTGCAGCAGGACGCAGTGCTCGTGCTAGTAAAGAAAGAAGGCCATGGAACCGCAGCAAGTCCAAAATGTGTTGCACCTTCAGGCGAGTGGGCTCCGCTTTCCGATACGGGTTTGGGGTGGCCCCGCTCGAGAGCGATGCTGGTGATTCCGGGACCGGAGCCGTTTCGTCAGCCGGAGGCGTTGGTGTCGAACGCGTAGGCCCGGGCATACTACCTCTCAAGAAAATCTCGTGCCCAACTTTTCTCTCACGAGGTTTTGGGAACGAAAATCAGGAGTGGAGTGATCGTGATCGACCACTCCACAATACGAATTTAAGACGTTTTTGATGGCACCCATAGTCCCATGGTTTGTGCCTGATCATTTCCTTAGCCGTCATCGCCTTTTTTTTCGATGGGTGGGTGATTGTTTGCCTTGGTATGTATTGCTATGTGTGTTCGTGCTACTTTTTTCTTCGTCTTGATCACAGCAATTATATTGGTTTGAGTCTTCCGTATATCATGGTACACCAGTACTTGGGCGGAGCGTTGTGGGTAGTTGGGTGTGTGGGTCTGTTGGTGGGGTTGTGGATCATTCGTGGCTGGGTGTGTAGGTTGGTGGTGGGTCTATCGGTCCGCACGTGGGTGTATGCTTTCTTCGTGCATGTGGTGAGTAGTGGCCTGGTTATTTTTTTTGGTGATTTTTTTCGTCGGTTCTTCTACCGACCCCGCCCTGGCATACTTGAGCGTACCACTGTTCATATTACGGGGGACCATAGTAAAATAGGACCTGCGGTACACAAAAAAAACCTATGTATTTCCCTATTTTTTTCTAACGATATTTGGTCCTATTTACTATGTGGTCCCCCGTAATAGCAATAATTAACGTAAATCGTGTCCTTACGCAAACCAAGTACAAACATGTACCATGGTATAGACAAACAATACACGAGTACTCGGTCGTATTGATTTGGGCCTTTATTTTCTTGCGTCACGGTCGTTATTGTTGTTACATGACCACTTCAAAGGGAACTCTACTATCGAAATCGCGGCCGCCCAACAACTGCTGTACGACGTTGCCATAGCTGTCGCTGTTGCGGGCACTGCTGCCTCCTCCCCCGTGCCGAGCCCTCCCCTACTCAATGGCCTGTACGTAAAATATCATCCCCGTGCCATGGACTACTCAAGCCTTGCCCCGGGTAACTGAATAGTGCCTGGTCTTGCCCTGTTGCTGTGCGCCGCGGTTGAGCCTTACTCTCGCGTCGCCGGCCCATCAGTCCCCAAGATAATGTTTTTGTTTCTTACACAAATACAACTTGGTTTGGTTGGCTTTCTTTGGGCCCTTACCACTAAATTGCACTGTATTAACTGTAATACAAGAAACGACTCAATTTTACTCGCATTCCTCTATTTTTACGATTAATATCCTATAGTTGGTTCTGACCACTACATTTCCCCGCAATACTGTTGATATGTACCAGGTATGCTGCCACAGCAGTGGCGTTTGGCGTTGGCCGGCAATTTTTATGTGGGGGCCCGTTTTAACGATTTCTTTTTTAAACGCATCGATTTCAAATCGACTTTTTTTTCTGAATCGACTTGAAGTATCATCTGATTGGCCAAATAATGAAACACCAAGAAGGCATTTTGTAGTTCGGGACGAGGGCAAGTCGATCCGATCGAATTGAAAAAGAAGCCCCAAAGTACTTATTTTGGTGCGAATCAAATCGTCGATTTCAAATCGATTCGCGCGTGAGGAGTCCATCCAACTTGCATGGCATGTTTCCACTGGGGCAACGACCCCGACGCAATCCAACGACGTTTGGACATTTCCGACCTCCACCACCGAGGCGATAAAATCGCGAACCTTGACGCTTGGCGACCGGGCAACGGCCGCGCCCGCGGCTGCTGCAGCCCATAGCACAGCGTACCCCCGCGGTGGCTCCTAAAAAAACATCATGGCGGTCTCAAGCCCAATTTTTTCACCAGCTTGATCGGCCAAAGCGCCACGAGAGCCGAGCAATCGACCCCAAAGACGGAGGGAAAGCTCAAGACTCCGATAGCTGCATCGCCGTCGCTGTCCCGTGCGTGGCGTTTGAGGGCTTCCCCCGCCTACCCAAGAGAAGCTGAGAGCGATAGATAGCTTCCTTGCCTGCCGCCATCGAAGAAAAATCAGAGGCTGGCGGCGGCGCGCACGCGACGGTGCACTCCGTCGCTCTCGTCTGCCCTCTCCTCGGTGCTTGTCCCAGCCGGGTACTGTGAGAGATTTTGCGCCCTTCCGATGTCATAGACGTTTCGAGAACGATGCGCTGGGTACGTGGTCTCCCGATAGGAACCAGAGCACGGCTTTTTGCACCAAATCGATTCGAAATCGATTCGATTCATTTTTTTTTTTTTTAAGTCGATTTGAAATCGATTCGATTTTGGAAAGTGTCCTTCGCTGATACGGGCCCTAACCATTGTCGATACATACAAATTTCAGGGTTTTATATTTTACGTGGTGGTATAGAATATCGGGTAGTATTTTATGTCGGCCGGTGGCTTTTGTATATAGTTGACGTCGAGGTTGCGTGTCGATGCGGGGGCGGGAGAGGGGGGTCCCTTGTATCCGGAACTCTGATTTTTTCACACGACACGACGGCAGCCGCTAACGCGACGCGTGGCCCATTATGATTAATGAAGGACAGATGCTTCGTGCATACACACCCCTTTTTTTGTTTGTGCCTCGCATCATCGCAATCAGCCTCCTCCATCCACCTTGCTTGTGTTCTGTGGCGAACACCTCCCTCCCTCCCTCCCCTTCGTATTTCCCTATCCCCCGCCCTATCTCCCGCCCTCCCTCCCTGTCTCCCAATCTCTCTTGTCTCCCCCCCGCCTTCTTGTCCTTTTATCCTTCGCTTTTCGCACCCCCTCCGTCCACCCTCGCCCCCATCGCCACCGCCACCGCCACCCCCCCCCCCCCCCCCCGCACCACCACCCTACCGCAGCCCCTGCTACCGGCGAGCTCCAAGACTGGCTGATGCAGATCGCAACGAGGGCGAGTTTCGACATCGAGGTGGACGAGGGCGGCGCCGCCGACGTGTTCCTTCCCCCGGCGGAACCGCCCCGCAAAATCCGCCTCCCCTGTCCCCCGGGTCTCGATAAAGCCGGCCGTACGGAACTCCACGGGGTGTTTCGGGCCCACATGCCCTATTTTTCGACGAGGGCTGTCATGCCGGGAGACGGCGGGGGCAGGGGTGGCGGTGGCGGTGGTGGCCATGCGGCGCAGAGTCCTGATGGGACGACGTACCTGGAGATTACTCACGAGGTTCCTAGGCGGGGGGGGGGGGGCGGCAGGCAGTCTTGGCCGAAGGGGAGGGGGGAGTATCTGGAATTTTCGGTGTACAAGGCGGGACGGTCGACGCATGAGGTGGCGGAGGCGCTCTGCCGACACTTGGACGTCAAGCGCGGGAGGTCTGACATATGCGGAAGCGCGCGCGGGGGGGGGGGGGGGGGGGGGGGGGGG